>OY294047.1:42801312-43227943 GCA_958510825.1 Brachypterus glaber
GATCTTGGTAAAATCAAAAAGGGACGAGGTATGTTACAGTTTGTTCCAACTATTTCCGAACCTAGGTTTGGACTTTTTTTTATTAATTTACCCTTACTGTCCATTTATAGATATGGAGCCAAAAATGTGTCGTTCGGGACACCGTTTTATGACGGACTTACTTGTATGGAGTTTGATGGCAGATGGGGCCTAGAAACGGCTCTGGATGAAGCCTTAGGTGTAGATATTTCAAATGCCTTAGATAATGAAGAAACTATGGATCAAAGCAGTGCCCATATTACTATACCATTATTGTATCTTGTGCGCCAACTAGTTAGGTAAGTTTAATCTAATTTTAAACTATCAAAATGCCAAATATTTCTTACTACTTGTAAACATGCCTTGTTATAGACCTCGGCAGAGAAAATTAACTTCTCAAATTAAAAATAACTCAGTAATGATAGGTTTTTATTAATTTTATTTTAGACATAATACATAGACTTAATTCTAAAACAAAACTGCTTTATATGGGCCTTTTTTAATAATTATTTAAAGATTCTCAGCCTTAGAACACGTTTTCATAGCTTCAACATGCTGCCAGCAGCACGTCTGCCGCGAAATTCCAGCGTCAGGAAAAAATTTGACAACACTTTTGCGAACCGAAGCTACCCAAATATTTTGTTTAAAACGAATAAAATTTTAATTAAATCTACGTAGCAAGTCATTTTACATTTAAATCTACCTTTTTCTATAAAATTTTCTTCGTGACAAAGACAAAATCACATGACCCACGATAAATCTAACCTCAAAAAGCCAGCAGTAGCCGTGTAGTTAAATATTTTCAAGTTCATCTGTCAAAATCGGCAGCATGAAAAACAATTGGGAAGAAGCCTTATTTAGGTGCCGCCATGATAACGCTGCAGCATGTCAAAGCTCTGAGAACGCGTCTTTATGCCTTACAATTCTGCGACGTTGCCGCTATTAGATAAAACTATAGAGGTGAAAACATCACCTCAAATTTACATATTGTAAGCTAACTCAACGCGGTTGGGTTACATGATTTTTTTTTATTCAAGAACGTATAAAATTGTTTAATTTCCTAACCGGTATGGTTTAATTAACTTCAGAAGGTAGGTAATTTTTTTTATTGCATTTGTGGGGTTATGTTTCTTTGACATTTGCGAGGCAACCGCGCTTGACTTTAAAATTCTAATCTAGGGCGCCCAAAAGGACTTGGAGAATTAAGTTTACTATACAGGGTTATTCTTTTAAATGGTACACCCCCCGTAACTTTTGAACGGGATGATATATAAACTTTAGATTTGGAATATGCATATCACACAACAAAAACTCCCAAGCAACAAGGATGTAACTCAAGTTAGACCCATTTTGAGTTATACTCATAGGTAAACGCCTTGAAAAAAGACACACATGATGGTACTACTCAGGTTTCTCCACAGTCCACTTTAAGCAAAAGTTTACTTAAAATCACTAAAGTAAGAAATTCTAAACTTGAATATTATCAGAAACAAACAGTAAATAAACAATAAATACAGAATTTTATAACAATTAAATAGAGAATTTTATAAGCTTTCAAATGATGTATCACATGACTTCCTTTTCCACTTCAATCATTTACCCACCCTTAAATAACAAAAAAAAATATTTTAGAAATTTAGCTGTCGTGAAAAATGACAATATATGAGTTACGGCTTTGTTGCTTGGGGGTATCGATTTGTCATATTTTTCAATTTTTTACTTTATCTTAAAAGAAATCAATTTTTTTGCATAAATCATCTTCATATTTTCCTGAAACGTCGAGAAAAATCAAAACAAGCAACAAAAAGTGATGTCTGCCTGTCTGTCGGTCGGTCGGCCGGTTGGTCTGTCTGTATCCACGATAACTTAAGAAAGCTTTGAGCTAGCGACTCGAAATGTGGTATGCAGATGTATTTTTGTATTATCTTGGACAAGTTCGTATTTGAGCAAAATCGGTTGGGGGGAAGGGGGGCAAAGGGGTTTGTTTTGGTCGTAATTTTTTTATTATTTAGAATAGAGGAAAAATTTAAAAATCACATAAAACGTTAAATAAAACTACACAAAAAATGTTCTTAGAATTTCTAGACATAACTTTCTTATTATTTACAATAAAAAAATAATTTAAAATCACCTAAAAGGTAAAATAAAATTACACAAAAAAAATAATTGTCATTTTTTCTAAGAGCCCCCCTCCCCCCAAAATGTAATAAATTGTTTCTGGACATAACTATTTTGGTAATCACAATAGAACAAAAAATTAAAAACCACCTAAAAGGTAAAATAAAATTACACAAAAAATTTTACTATATATTTTTTTTGAGCTCCCTCCGAAGCTCCTCCTCCCCAAAATGTACCAAAATATAATAAATTGTTTCTGGACATAACTTGTTTTATGAAAAAGTATTCTCGCTCATTCGAGACGGCTAGTATCCGTGTCTGAATTAGACTGCAGTGACTAATACCCGAAACGTATTATGCTGCTCTCGTATAAGGGATTCCCCTCAGGCGGAGTTACGCGAACCGCGCCCGAATCGGTATGATCTTCGCTTTTTAGCACAATTTGATTATAATTCAGACACGGATAATAAAATGACGTATCACAAGACCTATTCAAAAATATGGAAAATGATAGCTTTTATTGTGTGATATACATATTCCAAAATTGAAGTTAATATAAGAATAAGATATTATCTTATTCCGTTCAAAAGTTACAGGGGGTGTACCATTTAAAAAATAACCCTGTATACATGCTTATTTATGTCTATAGCAATGCATTTTTATGATGCCTTTTTCATTTCTTTTTATGCCTTTTTCATTCTGTAACGACCGTAGAGCGTTATTTTTTTTTTGTTTTAACAGGAACAGTAGCACATTGACCCAATCCTCACTGAAAGAGTTCTGCAGCTCCGGCAAACTACCTCAACACAAAAACGTTCCCTCACCAAGCCTGAAACTTTTACAAAGATTCCAAAGACTTTTGATAGCGAAAATCTACGAAAAAAATCAAGATTGCCAAGACGCAGCTGAAAGTCTGCTGATGAAATATCTGAACTGCTTTTGCAGTCATATTTGCGTGACGCTTAATACCGCGTATGACGTGGGGGTGATGTCGTCCAAGAACTATTTGTACGTCATGCAAATTGTAAAGAACGATATTATCGGTAAGTACTTACTTACTAAGTAGTTATTTAATTAAAACTAGATTGTTTTATACACTAAAGTTTATTTTTTTAATATATAATTATTTTAAACCTTCCCGCTAGTAAACAATCTCGAAATTACCATAGCAACATAAGATACGCATGCGTCGTAAGCGAAATACTAGGCCCAATTTACACAAACGTGAAACGTTGACGTGCCATTAACTAGAACAAAACAATGGTTTATACCTCTAAATTATTGGAATAAAAGCGATTTTATAAGCAAATTTTGTTTCTACAGGAATACAAAAGTGTTTTTAGCAACAGCTTTGTCAATTCTCTTTTTTTACATCAAAATATCATAAAAACAAAGTAAACAAAAATTATAAATTTTGGTTATGTTGACATTCAAAACAAGCCACATGCTTCAGTGTAAATCGGACTTTGTGGAGTATTAAGCGGCAAATTTAAAATAATTATACCTTAAAAAAATAAACTTTAGTTTTGTTCGGGTCGTTGATTTGGTTGCCAAGTTATACAACCCATATCTTACGTTAAGAAAATATTCAAAAAAAATTATTAGATTAGGGGCTGTCCATATATTACGTGAAGCAAATTGTACCAAAATTCATACTACATACCCCGGTTCTTGCGTTATTAAAGGCTGTAGAGATTTTATATTTTGGCTACCCCCCCTAACACCCCCCTATTTTGGCTACCCCCCACCCCAAATAGGGGGGTGTTAGGGGGGTAGCCAAAATATAAAATCTCTACAGCCTTTAATAACGCAAGAACCGGGGTATGAAGTGTATGAATTTTGGTACAAATAGGGGGGTGTTAGGGGGGGTAGCCAAAATATAAAATCTCTACAGCCTTTAATAACGCAAGAACCGGTTTATGAAGTGTATGAATTTTGGTACAATTTGCGTTACGTAATATATGGACAGCCCCTTACTGTGTTTTAAAAATAACATTGACTACACCAATAGCAACATTAACAAGCTGGTACCTTTTTTACTTTGCTTTTATTGGAGAAACGTCGTTCATACTACGATATTATGTTTATTTACAAAGTTTTTCACTTCATAATAAAATTTCCACCAATCCTTTCACAATTTTCTATCTATGTTCCATTAGCAATCAATGACTGTGATATATTTTATTTAACTTTAAATAGATTTAAAAATAACATTAAAAGAGTATTAAGTAAGTGTTTGTGTTTTTCCGATTGGGCTGAAATTTACACCTTTATTGCTTATTTTCCTAAGACTCCCAAAACAAAAAAAGTCCAAACGAACTAACTATTGTAATTAGGAACAACACCTAAAAATTTCAGGTTAATTGGTAAATTGGTTTTCGAGAAATCGTGGTCACCGCAAAAAAAAGGCGTTTCGGGGCAAGGGCCATAGTTTCCATAATTTTCTGAATTTTGCAATAAAAAAAATTTCAAGAACACATCAAAACATATACTATTTGATATTTTGTGGGTCGTTCGAATAAAGTTGTGATAACATGAAAAAAATCAATAAAAACCTTTAATTTTCCAGAGCCGGTAGGTATATATAACCCCTTAAGAACTTTGTATTTGACTTATAAACTTTGAATTTATTGCACGTCTTGATTAGTTATAATAATTTTTATTCCTTTTTCGTAATGGTGGAAGTGAAGTAACTTGGTTAAAATGTGGTTAAATCGTTTTTAAACATTTGGTGGTGCCTTTTTTTGCTGCTAAAAAAAAACTAAAAACAAATTAAACTAGATTGATGGCATATAATTAAAAAGGTCAATCTCTGTAATTAAACATACAGTTATTTTATAGCATAATTTTAATCCGGATTTTAATTAAAAGCAACTATACTAAAAAAAAAAAATAATAAAAAACATGTCCAAGATTTCAGATTGGTTTTACTCGGTTCGCTCTTTCATCATCAATACAAAATGGGACATATGACTTTTAATTTAAAACTTTTTCTGGAGCACCACGTACTATAAGATAATTAGTAACCAACTAATAGTTACGTAAATAATATGCGGCATATTTGCCCTATCAGTAATTAGTATTATCAATATTTTATGTAATTTTATATAACAAATTATTTTTTATATTTTTAATGACTGTTTTTAAAACAATTTAAGTTATTTTTTGAAATGCATATGATAAAATTTTCCAAATGAAATTTTTTGACTTTTCGTACTTGACGAGTTTACTACCCAAATAGCGTTAACTTAGTTAACTAACCATTGAAATTTGCGAAGGCGTAAGTGAAGCGGACACTCCCTATAAATTGATTCGAAAGTCAATTAAAGCCAGTGGTTCCCTCTACTACTAGCCCACACAAGTCCTGGACTTAGGGGATGCTTAATTAAGTAGAATAGTACGAGGTTAAACAAAAATGTAATATTAATAGTATATTGTTTTACTAAGAGGAAAAGTGAAGCTTTTTTTTACTAGTCTGTAGAATTTACGGACGATGCGAAGCGGAGTCAGGAAACTACAGATGAGTAAAAAAAGCAATTTTCCTCTGAGTGAAACATCCTATATATATTTTTTTAAATATTAATTTTGAATTTAATTTATTCAGTAATAAAGTAGATATGCTTTTTTTATTAAAATATGTCAATAAAACCCTTTCGAAACAAACTTAAACCTTTCTTAGCTCATTTTAAATTTCTTTCGTAGGCTAAATCGTACACTTTTCGCGATTTCGATGGTAACTTGTCTAATGTAGCATTTGCAATTTCGGAGAGATTTGTAGGTGTATAAACCATATATTCTTCTTCAATCATTTTTAATCAATTTCACACAAGGTTTTTGCACAGAATCTCGAGTCAACCACCTGTTTACATAATAAACAAACAAGTTTGAAGTATGGCTGTCATCAAAGACAAAGAGTGCTGCCGCCTTTGGTGGTTTTGCTAACTAACTTTTTTTTACGGTGTACAACAATGAACTCATTTTTTTACTGTAAAAAAATAGATCACTTCTAACTAGTGTGTTCAGTTATAAAATATGAACATTTTAGTACGCTTGAAGAAAAAATATATTATTAACTACATTCTATAGAAAAATTAAATTAATTTAAAAATTTTGACTTTAAATATTATTTACTACAAACATTCTATAAAATTTTTTTAGTAAATAATATATAAACTCAAAATTTTAATATTACATTACATTATTTTTCGAGAACCGTTTACAAAAAGTGCTACTTTTACATAACCTTATGAAGACAAAAAACTAGCGTCTTCATAAAACTTTGTTTGTCGTGCGATTCACTTTCCCACTCTTCCAGCGTCTGAAGTTTAAATATTTCTCTCTCTATCTCTTTATAGTAAACTAGATGAAACGTTGCAAGCACCCTGTCAAAACTTCGGCACTATTGTACACTAGAGCCATCTAGTTTGCACATTTCAAACTAGGTGTTTTGTTTGATTTTAAATTCTGTATCTTTAAAACATTATATTCTAGCAAAAACCTGTAAATAACATTTTTATGGTGCTTAAAAAGAGCTTTTATTTAAAATATAATTTTTTGAAATCGGATTATTAATATGTGAGATATGCTAAAAAAACCTTTTACTGCTTTAAACGTCAATATCTCGAGAACACTGCGTTTTAAAAAACGTTGTTTATAACATTTTTTGACCAATTTAAAATTATCTTTTATATAAGTGCTAAATTTACCAAATACAATAATAATTGCCTTAATTATAAACAAAAAACGCTAAAAATAGGAGTTTTACCCTATTTTTACCCCCTTACCCCCAATCGTTTACCCCCAAAATCTAATCAGCTCTTCGGAATACGATAAGAAACAATATGCAAAAAACCTCAAGTCGATATCTCATGTAGAAATGGAGTTGGAGTTTACACCCAGACAGAAAGACAGACGGACGCAATTTTTTTTTTACCGAATTCGACTCAGAGTGGTCTAAAACGTCGAGAAATGTGAAAAAACCGTGATCAAAGATTTTGACTTTTCGGCGAAGATTTAAATACATCGGCACTCTTAGTAGCACTAAGTGCCGATGTAATAAATAGAAATATTTCAACTTCATATGGTGAAGTTGAAATATTTGAACTGAAAATAGCATTACGCGCAGAGATATGTGAGTGAAAAGACAAGAAAGTACACGAATGAAACACTGTTTTTTAAAGATATTGCGTGGCATTTTTTAAACAAAAGAGTATATTTAACATAAATGGTGCAGAAATAATAGTATATTTTTTTATTAATAACAAATAAATAAAAGATTTTTTGCTTCAAATTATAATTTTATTAACATGTTTGGACACTTTCGTCAAGTTTATCTCTTGCCAATAATTCTTACTGGTAAAGTGGCTATTTTAAATGGTATCGATATAAGTCCCACCGGTATTCCAAGTATCGCCAACGGCACCTTAAAAACAACACCAAGCACGCTTCCTACGATCACCAACGGTATTTTCAAAATGGCGAAAACAAATGAAAATAAGGTAAACAATAGTTTAGTGGTGCCTAAAAGAATAGAAGCCGGGAGTTTAATTGCTAGTGAAGCTGGTGCCAGTATCAGGGGAGCCATTTTTTATTCTAAAAATAATAAAATCATCATTACCCTAGATAAAAGTCCACTATTTACACTTATAGTTTTGGCGTTATTGCAATAACTTTTAAACGCTTGAAGTTACAGACTTCAAATTTAAAACAAATAATAACTTATTTATTGGATATGGTTTAGGGACGCAAGTAATAGTTATTTATGGTACTAGTGGGTAAAGTAAGATATTGCCCATGAGAAAATTAACGAGGCGTCAGCCAAGCAGGTTAATTTTCGAGAGGGCAATATCGGTTTACCCATGAGTGCCATACAAGGTTTTATCCAATAAATAGCTTAGGAATTCATATTTTTATTAAAACTTTTAATGACATTTACAGGAAAATAATTTTAAAGTGACAGTTGAGTGGGTAAAATAAATAATAATCCACTCAATAAAGTAAAAGCCACGCGGGGGTTATTATTGAGTTTATCTATTTAAAATAAAGCTGGTAATTTTCTTATTATCTCTATGTATTGGATAAAAAAAAACAATTTTGTGACCTTGAACTCAATTTGGAACTGTCATTTTTTTGACGTTATTTTCACAAAAATAAACGAATTAAAAAAAAAGCGCCATAGTTTTTTTTTAATGACAGTAACTGTCATTAACTGTTATAAATTAAGTTTAAGGTCACAAAATTGTTTTTTTTTTTAATTTGTGGCCCTAAACCCTACCCAATAAACCCAAAACTCCCTGAATAATTTTCAGTTAAAGCCTCTTTTATCGTCCTGTCGACTGGATTAATAGTGATACAAACAATATTTTTGATAACACGAGAACAATGTACTTTTAGATATATTTTAATGCTTACCTTAAATTATAAATATATGTATATAAATGCACTAACTATTCAATAGTCTAACAGTCACTACCAGATAGCTAAAATATTGTTAAATAGAAGGTGGAACAATAATTCGTCGATAATTTCACTAAGTAGCGTTTACTCAAATGCCATTATCGTAAAAACTGTTACGTATATCGATTTTTCAGTATATATACTGGTTTTATACATCAATATCATTTCATATACGCCAGTTGGGTAAATCGGCGACCTATTGTTTTATAACGATAAAAACAACTTCGTTAAAATTAATAAGGGGTACCTAAATATTATTTAGTAAATAATTTTATTTTAAATAACAACATGCAAAATATGCACTTTTATGATTCATGAAATATTTTGCACACTGCAAAAAGTTACAATTTACAGAAAAAAAAATCGCAAATTTACTTTTATTTCAAATGGACCAGTTCAAAAAATACACCTACCAAATTATATTACTTTTGGAAGATTGATGTTATCGATTTTTTTTTTAATAGGACACCCTGTATATTTTGTTGCCATTAGATATAGAAAATAATTATTTCGTAAATAAAATGGAAAAATAATTTATAAGGTTCGGTCTAATCGTTGTTCAATTTTAGCAGAAGCTAGCTTCGGTTTATTCATTATTAAATTCAAAACAATCAGCGACTTAAATATTACCAGTTAAACTGCGGATAGTTTTTTTGCAAGTTTTTGTTTAGGAAATGTTTCAGACTTTTAGCTTGGATTCGGAAACATTTGGTTTCAAGCAATTTTTTTAATAAATACAGGTAGTTTAGCTGGCAAAACTCAAAAAACGAGATATTGATGACTATCTTACTGAAAAATTTGATAAAATCTAGCAGTTAAACCAATATGGGTTTAATCGCTGTTAAATTTTAGCAATAGCTTCGGATTAATCGCTGTTAAACGTTTATGATTGGTTCGTTTTAAAAATATCGTTAATTCTGATTGATCTGTATGATATAAGGGAAATTTATTTGTTTATTTATTTATTTATTTATTTATGCCTACAATACATACTGTGTCATGGAAAGCCCCAAATAAGCCTATGCTTGTGCTATAGGTTCTCCATTAATTTTGATTTAAAAAATGTAAATAATTCCGGTATCTTCCTGTATCTTTTCAACAGCTGCCAATATTTCTTCTGCTTCTTAAACTTTACTTGATTATAATTATATGCATTTGAAAGCCATAAGTATGCGTATGTTGAGCAGAACAGAACAGAAATTCATAATAATTTACCAAAATTTTGATATATTGATATTTTGATTATTGCGTGTCATCATTTGACTTTTTAATATCATTAATATTTTATATTTCAGGTCTATTATTATCAGAACTAATAGTCAGCTTAATATTACTTGAACAAGAGGTACCAATGTTCCTAACACAACTCAACTGGCTCGACGTTTTTAACGATGTTCTTAGGTCCCTGGACAAGCTATGTAGACTCTCTCCTGAGGTAAAAATAAATAGATTTGTAATTATACAGTTCATTTCAACAAAACTGGAAAAGTGGGGTTATAAAAAAAATTACATTGTGAATTATCTTTCATTTGACAAATATTTGTTTACTTTACAAACTATATTTTAGCATATATTTGATACTTTCAGCTCTTAAAATTTGGGCAGAAGGGCATAGGGGGACAATTTTTTAATAGAAAGAAGGGTCGTGTGATACATGATTATTAAATTCTCCATTTAATTATATATTTTTTAATTTTTTTAAACAAATGGGTATTTTTGTCAAAATTACTCTAAAAAAATCAAACAATTTTTTAAATAAAAAAAAAACTTAAAAAATCGCATTTTTTAACACAAAAAATTAAAGATTCAAAACCTTAAAAAAATGTTTAAAAAAATAAAAAATATGCAGTCCAATAGAGAATTTTATTTACTTTAAAGTTCGACCCCTCTTTCCCATAAAAAAAAAACCGTGCCCCCTGCCCACATTTTGAGAGCTGAAAGTATTAAATATATGCTAAAAGATAGTTTCAGTTGTCTAATTTAAAATGGTTTTCGCAGAACTTGATTATATCTTTTAGTTTTCGAAAAAATCGCTGGGTAAATAGAGTTGGGATATTAATGTGTAGAAGGCGAATAAGTGATTTGACTTGAATTACTTGATTCAATCACATTTTTTCTTTATTTTACAGGTGGATATGTTTGATGCTGATGACACTGCTTGGCCCGGAATAACCCAGACAAAAACCCACGGGTTCTCTCATAAATGGCACGATGAGTTACCACTGATCCGAAAAGCGGACGTGGAAAATCATAATTTGGACGGGGGACTTTGGATCATTATTAACAACAGAGTTTATGATATTCAAGATTTTAGATGTGATATTTCAGGTAAATCGAGTAAATCTTTAGTATTTTTTAGTTTATTCTAGATATTAAAAAAAAAACAGGGCCTGTTACCTTCATTTGAATCATACATTGGGTGAGTTTTAGATACTGAATCATATACTGGGTGAGTTTTATTTTTGTCCACCCCCCAAATTAGGATTAATCTTCATTCGATAAAAACGAAACTTGGGTGATTTATATAATTTTTCATTGGCTATAAAATGGCGGATTTAATTTTTTTGTTTCACTTACGGTTTCGCCGAAAGTGGTATAGATATGTGTTTTTTTTAATGTAACTAATTTTTAACATTTTTGAATTCAGCCGATAATTCTATGTATAAAAAACTGATTTTTTTTCCTTTTTTTTTTTTCCTTTTAATTTTTATCGTATAAACACGAGATATAATAATTTACCTTGTTTTTACTAATTTAAGCGTAATATTAATAATATTAATATTAATATTAAAATAAAAATTTGATAAGTGACAGCGAATTAAAGCTAAAAAAGTTTTTTTTCCCCTGAACTCCTATTATTTATTTGTAGAGAATTTTTTCGCTATTTTTCTTATACCAAATTTATAATTTACTTTAAAGATTAAGGCCCAGTTTATCAGTGTATAGTTAAAACCTTATCTAACAGATAAGTCTCAGTTAAGAGAAAATTCTGGATTTTGGTTGGAGTTGCTATGGTTATTACGTGTCAGCTAAATTTAGCTGCACTTTGATAAACCCAGCCTAAGTAAGTAAAAAGAAGGTAAATTATGAGTATCTCGTTTTTATATGATAAAAACGAAAACCAAAAAAAAAAAGTAAAAAAAAACAATCAGTTTTTTATACAAAGAATTTTCGGCTGAATTCAAAAATGTAAAAAAATACATGGTGTTAAAAAAAACATACGTATGCCACTTCCGGCGAAACCGGAAGTGAAACAAAAAAATAAAATCCGACATTTTATAGCCAATGTAAAATTACTAAATCACCCAAGTTTCGTTTTTATCGAGTGAAGATTAATCTTAATTTTGGGGATGGACATAAATAAAACTCACCCGGTATATGCTTCTTTAAGATCAGTGAATCAAATAGTGTTTTGTAATTGTGTAATTGTGTAATTAGACGTTTATTTTTTATTTTTATGCACCAGGTATGACAGAACTGCTTCAAAAATACGCCGGCAAAGACGCCAGTCACATCTTCAACAGTTCTCCTCAGCACCAGTCCATGCTACACCAAATGGAAAACTACGTCGTAGGGATGTATTGCCAGCCCGAAATCGACGTTCCCCAGGTGAACATGGACTGCATGCATGTCTTCCTGTCGCTTCTGGACGCCGAGAGGAATCTGGGATATTTGCTGGGGTTGCATTCGTACAATTTGAGGCAGAGTTTGCCGTTGCAACCGGAGGAGATTGCGTCCAGTCAGTGGTTAAACGCGCCGTTTTTGAGTGGGGGATTACAGGTAATTAAAAACATAAATAAAAACTTCTCACAAAAAAAAATAAACCGACTTATATGTCTCTAAAAAGTAAAAAATAAAAAATACTTAAATCAGTGCTAATTTCACTATTTCCTAAATCAATTAGGGGAACCTGTTGTACCTAGACCCTATTTTTACATTTTTCGATGCAAAAAATAGGCAAATAGAACAAACGTTTTAAAATATAGCCTATTATTTTTTCCTGTGTTTTATTCTTGATAGTTATATTTTTAAATTTTCCTAAATTACTTTTTTATATTTTTTAACACACTTGAAAAAAAAATTGTATTTAGGGTCGAGGCACAACAGGGGCTTTGTACCTAGGACCCGCAGGGGTTATACCTCGGGCAAACATATTTTAGTTAAAATATATGTACAACTTGATTATTTAACATTAGCTCTACTGCGCTTCTTAGTTTCTTTGTCAGGGGGAGCCCTCTTTTCACCATGCTTACTCAGTGGCATCTTTAGACAACTAAAAAAAATAATTTAGTTGTACCTCGTTGTACCAACTAAAATATTTTTTTAGTTGTCTAAAGATGCCACGGAGTATCGATCGAACCTGCCGAAAGTACAACGTGTTATACGTCAGACCCGTTCAAGGTACATTTTACACATTAGGTCCAAGGTACAACTATAGGTAGCGATACCAAAAACAATCCGTATATTTTTTTAGGTTAGAGTTAAACTTTCCGTAGCAAATAAATTTTATACTTCAATAACATGTATTTCAACAAAAAAATAAATATACTGGATATAAAGAATGTAAAGGCAACTACCATCAAAAAAGTCGCAGACAAAATACTTACTTTTCAATGTAAAATATTAGTTAGAGGAATAACACACACACGCTTGCCGACAATGTTTTCGAATAAACTGAAAATAAACATGTATCGGATGAGTAATAAACTACCACTGTCGATTTGGAGAAATTATACCAGGAAATTTTAAATTTAAGTGTAGGTTCTAGGTACAAATAGGTCCAAGGTACAACAGTTTCCCCTACTAACAATTATTTTTTATTATTGTGAAATTGGCACCGACTTACTTAATTATTTTTTACTTTTTAGAGACATAGAAGTCGGTTCATTTTTTTTGTGAAAAGTTTTTATTTTTTACTTTTTAGAGACACAGAACTTGTAGATTTGTAACGCCATCTAAGCTAAATTATAGCTGTCCTTCCATTTTGGCGAGCTGCTGACGTCACAACTCACTGTTAGTGCGTTGTGACGTCATTATCTTAAAGATAAATTTCTAAAAAATAAAAGTAATATTTTTATTATTTAAATAGTACAATACAAACAACTAACAAAAAATCCAGTACTTACTGTAAAGTAAAGTTTATTGTGTTAACAAATTTAAAAATGTTTACCGTCGTCAATAATTTATGTAGTATTATACTACTAGTAAACAGTTAATAATTATAATAATTATAATTATTTTACCCTAGAAGGTTTTTGTTAACCCACCTTTTAAAATCTGTTGTCATAATGATATGATTTTGTAAAACTTACGATTTCAATGCCTACCTTGATAAAACCTATTAATGCTTTTTAAAAAAATTCGGCAGACCGTCTTTACTTAAGTAGCAAAACTGCAGTTTTCCAACCAAGAACCTCTAAAAATCACCAATATTTATCTTTAAGGTCGATCAACCGCCAAATCCTTTTGAAGAAGAAAAAGGTGAATCTCGAAGTACCAATTCCACTGCTGAAAATACACCAACAGAGCCAAAAGTCAATATCGGCCAAAAAGTACTGAAAAACTTTCAGTTGCCAATTGAAAGAATTAATTTGTTTATCAATGCTTTAGCCGAGAGTCGGCTGTCTGTAAGTTATTTTTTTACTTAGTTGATTAGTTAAATGAAGAAGTCTATTACTACATTTAAGGCATTAGTTATCTTTGGAGAATATCCTGCTCTAATAAATTTAAAACTATGCTATCATAGCTAACTATAGGTAACAGATATCTACCATTACTGTTGTTATTTTTTTATTATTTTAAAATTTTCATTTAGGTGTAACTAGAAAACTAGAAGATATGAGAACGATCAAACTTCTCTAAGGGTCCTAATTGGGTCCCTAAATTCGTAAAATTACCCATAAATCGTAAAAAATCGTGGAAAATTGCCTGTAATTTTTGTATAAGTGAAAAATTTAAAGGGCTTGAAATCTTTTTTTTTTTTGAGTATATAAAATTATGTGCCAAATTTCAAAATGATAAAAAATTCTAACCTGTGCCGAAAATCCGCCAAAGTTGCCCCTAACACTAAAATTTACGATTTCTGCCATAAGTGTAAGTCAAACGTTAAACAAACATTTTAAAAATGTATCAGATTCGGACTGAATTTTATATTTATTTAATTAATTCTAAAATTTATTCATAATATTAAAATGATTTAACTAAAACAAAACGATCTAAGCGTCAAATAAGAGCTTCTAAATAAGCCACTTTGAGGAACCCTTATTTGGCGCTTAGCTCGTTTTGTTTTAGTTAAATGATAATATATTTTAAAATGTTTGTTTAAAATTTGACTCGCATTTATGGTAGAAATTCGTAAATTTTAGAGGAAACTTCAGCGGATTTTAGGCATGGGTTAGAATCTTTTGATTATTTTGAAATTTGGCACATAATTTTGAATGTTCAAAAGGAACAAAAATAAGATTTCAAGCCCTTTAAATTTTTGACATATACAAAGATTATAGACAATTTTCAACGATTTTTTACGATTTATGAATAAATTTACGAATTTTAGGGGACAATTAGGACCCTATGACAAGTTTAATCACTCTCATATTTTTAGATATTTCTAGTTACATCTAAAAAAAAATTTTTAATTTGGTACAACATTTTCGGGGTCCGAAGTAAACGTTTAATACTCGTATGCTGTGAAGTTATATTTAAAATGTTAAACTACATAAATTTGTCTATTTTGGTCATAGACTTCTTAATATTTTTTATGTTTAGAAAAGCAGGTGATATTTTTTTTATTTTTATCAGGACACTTACGTTATAGCGTTTCTGGCCATAGTAGAGCAACATTCAAAGCAAAATAATTTTTTGACAAGACAGGATTTTTCGTTTGAACATCCTATAGAAGAGATCGGTAGAGTGCTTTGCGCCGTTTTGTTGAAGCATTTAGGACTGGGCTATGTTTTGTTGCCAATTTTAGATGCATGTAAGTTTATAGCGACATAGATATATACTGTGCATTTCAGATTATACAAAACACAGAAAACGAAGATAGAACGATCAGAGCAAGGCTGACGTGGGGAGACGGTCCGTGCGACGCTCTGTTTTTTATTAAAAAAAAACACACGTCAGCCTTGATCTTACGTTTCATACGTTTTGTTTACTTTCAAACGGGCGGTATGTACACAAAATTATTATTACCATTATAAAACATTTTAAATATTTTTTTAAACTGCAAAATCAAAAGTTAAAAGAAAATACACTGTATCTCATACAGTATAATTAATTTAAGTTAATTAAATTTTTATTGGACAATTTTTTTAAATTTATCTTTTTCGTTTTGCGTTTTACCTCATTTTGGTACTTTTTTTTGGTCTACTTTATAAACCAAGATCTAACTAAATTTAGTTAGAACTTGGTTCCATGTTTTATACACCTTTTTAGCTTTTATTAGGAACAGTCACACATTACTAGACCATATAGTTATAGTTTTAGTCCTAGATAAACTTTTATTCAGGAAAAATGCTCTTAGAAATATTTTACCACAGATGTAAACATTTTTTTATGTGGCTATTATATGCCAGGACTCAAATAATTTTTCATGAATATTTTTTAAATTTTTTCTGATATTTTTAAAATTTCTATCATACAGATTAAAGCAGACTTTACCATATAAAAAAAACATGTTCTTTAGCTCAGACAAAAAAACACCGCCTAATTAAATCAGAAAAATATTATGCCTATATTTAGTCCAGGAATTTAATTGCCACAGCCGTTTATTTCTTTTAATTTTAACATACTAATTTTAATTATTAACTAGACAATGCTCATCCAAACGTAAAATTACCGAAACCCATCTCAGAAATGATCAAACTGGTCCACACGACAAAATGGCAGCTGATCAAGCTTCGGCAGGACGTCAACAAAAGTTACAAGGAGATTTGCATTCCCCTTCTCGAAAAGTGCAGGTTTCTGCTCTACGAAGTAAAGCCCTGCATCAGTGTTGAAATGGAGGCTTTCAAGAAAGTTAACGTTCTTTATAAGGAGCCAAGGGTGAGAATCTTAACTTTTGTTTTTTAAAAGTAGTCTAAGACCTGTCGAATATTTTCTTTCAGCTGAATTGAATTAAATAAATAAATTCTAAAGTACATTCTAAATAAGCTATTTCCGAATCACCAGGTCCTGAATCTGGATCCTTTGGGTGTTAGAATCCCAAAAGTGTTGGAATGCGGTATCCTAAAAACCTGTTGTTACGTTATCCGGGTTTACTTAAAACTCAGTGTGCAAAACTTTATTTAGAAAGGCTTATTTAACACTACACTACAATACTTAAATACCAGTTAAGAACACATTTTGTTACTTTCCGAATACTTCTATTTGACTGACTTACTGACTGACTTCTCATTGAATGCATCAGGTGCGGCGCCTGCTAATTTATATGCACAGCATGGAACCTTCTTAGAATCTAGAGTTTTCGCCTCTCTGGGCTGTTCTGGATTTTTCATCCGATATGCTGTTCTACACTTTTCGCGAAGCTTTTGTTTCTTCGTAACACTATTTTTAATTTACCGAGCTATACATATTCCATTTATTACATTCATAGTACTCATAGTATTCATAGTATTCTAGTTATATGTATATAATTAATCAAATAAATAAATAAATAAATAAATACACAATCATTCTGCGCGGATAATACTTAATAAGCATAATAAGCAGATTTATTCATCCCAAAAAACTACAAAAGGGATAAGGGATACCTCGGAATTTAAGAACATATAAGTATTTAAGGTATTAACATTTTTATATAACACAAATAAAATCAACTTTGTAACTGTAACCTGAAGATATCAGATTCAATTTTTTGAAAAAATTCTCAAAAATTTAGATATTATTTAGGACATATGCATTGTTATAGCATATAAAATTAAGCGGGGAGAATATATCTTGCTGATAATGTTCATCATCTCTCCGACTAGTAGTTGTAAATCCCACTTAAAGCTGACTGTTATTTATTTATTTTTTAAAGGTAAGAACCTTGGTAAAAAAAGTGATAAAGGATCTCAAATGTGGTAGACACACCTCCGAAATTCAAAAACCCGAGGATATAGTCAACGCCACTATTCAATCTCAAAGTATCGAAAGACACAAGTCGAATGAAGATATTAGTAAGAGTAGTATGAAGAAAACTTCATCTGATGGTAAGTCAAATAATAACATAATTATACAGAAGTGTATTTAAATTTCTTATACATATTTACCAGCGCTAGATAAAGATAGATTACCTTATTCCCTTGCAAGCTCTTCTGACTAGATCTAGTATTTTCTTCTCTGGAATGTTGTAACGACACCCTTTTTCTAGTGAGCACGCGATAGCATTTGTGAGAGCAGTTTGACTATATAGAAAGTTCATAGCTTTGAATAATAATAATAAATGTTCTTTATTGGTAATAAATTACAATAATTAATTACACAAATGTCCGTCGACCTAAGTCCTTCAGCCGTAGTCATAGCTTTGATTTTTGTAATTTTATGCGAAAAGAATAATAATAACACGCGTTAACCGAACGTGTTGTAGAGCAATTGACTACTAATTACTGACTGACCATCGTTGCGTCTGGTGTCGGAATAAATACTTGTTAAGGTCACGCGCCAAAAATTATACAGGCTACAGACATGCTTCGCGACAACAAAATAAGAAAATTTCAATAATTTAAAATAAAATTGTTATTTTAGAACAAATAAGGGAAGAAGAAACACTCCGATCTCTTGATTGCTCCGAATATATTTCTACTGATCTCTGATCTGATTTCAAAAAAAAGCCTGTTATTGAACATTACACTTTTGAGCGCTAAAGGCCCCTTAAATTTACATACTAATTACTTAATTTTTATTTATGCAGGTAAAATGTCTGAGAGCAAAAGCGAGACTGATGACGTAAACAATGAGATTAAAAACGGCGCTCAAAAAGCAGCTGCCGAAAGCAGAGCAATGTCCGAATCGTACAATAACTCTGCTAACGCGTTGAACAAAAACTGCGCCGTTGAATTAAAGACTGAGGTAGACGAAAAATGGGCCGTGGAAAAACTAGAAAACGATACTCACATTGACCAGGATAAGGTGGAGGAAGATAAGGAAAAGAAGATTCAAAAACAGATAGCTTTGACCAATATTCTGTCGAAGTTGTCCGAAAAACAGATGAGGATCGTTTGCAACGAGAACTCGGAATTGATGAGCTCGATTACAAATTTTATCACACAATCAAATTGTGATGTCGAGATGTTGAGGAAAATTATGTATTTTCAGGTAAGAAAATTTGGCTACTGTGAGAGACGCCTCGCAGGTTTGGACTATTTACTTACTTTACCCACTAGTACCATAAATAGCTATTTTCCTTATTTTATGTTTTCCGTTTTGTGAAATTTTATTTTTTGTAGGTTAAACGAAGCAAAATTCGAAAAGAAGGCCTTGTAATGATCAAACACCTTTTGCACGAAAATTACATTCTAAACTCAGTAAAATACGCAATAGTAAACGGTTACATGGGCTTAGACAGAAAGGAAGAATACATGTGTCATTGTCTAGACAATATTGATCTAGTCACAATTTTCCATAAAACCGAAATGTTACTGGCTCAACTTTCCGTAACAGAATGGTGCATAGAATCCCTTAGGGGTTATATCCTCAGGGATATTCCAAATAAATGTGGAAAATCCAAGGGCTCAAATCCCAAGGTCAGCCTAAATCTTGGAACATACACTCTTTTGAGGGATGTCCCTAGAGCCAGAATGTTGCTGGCCATTCTTGGCATTTTATCCTCGAATAGATTCAACTTTTTGGAGTTGGGCCCCTTGGTGAACAGTGGAGTAATCAGTTCCGTTTTGGCACTGTTGAAGCAGACGGGTTGCGACCAGAATATAGTGAGGAAGGTTTCGGACTTTTATGTTTTATATGCCGATATGATCGAAAACAATAAGACGAAGATGAGTTTTTTGTCTGGACCTGAGCTCGCGAGTTTGATGAAATTGGGGACTAGAGTTGTGAGAGGCGCCGACTGGAAGTGGGGAGATCAGGTAACTATACTCCGTCCAGTTATGCAAGATATTAAGGGACGCGGCCCGTTTTACACCACATAAGCGCATAAATAGCATATATATGCATAAATCGTAGTGTATCAAAAATTTAACAGATGTCGGTACTGTTTTCCTGGAAAGTGTATATCCGAAGACTCGCATAACAAGCATAGTACATAAGAATGCGATGCCAGGATTGGCTTTATGTGTCGTCATATATCTGGTAATGGTTGTTATGCGAGCCTCTGGATAGGCCTTAAGTTGTTATTTTAACCTTAAAATTTGACGTTTTCCTTGTGTTTAATATAATTTATGTTTGTACAATATGTAGAATATGCTAATTTAGTGTGAGTGTATGAAGAATAAACCTTTTTCAATACCATACAAAATAACATTAAGTGTAACCATTTTTTATGTAACTTTCTCTTCTTTTATTAGCTTTAACGACCGTCAATCATTGTCATAGACAAAAAATGTCACAATATTTTATATGTTAAAAGGTATGAGTTTTTAACCAATGATGTAGATAAAAAATCGCGGGAATTTTAAACGACTATAGTTTTTTTTTATACTAATTCAGAAAAGCTTTTTAATTTTAATTATATAACAAAAACTTTGACTTTGACTTTTGTAGGTCAAATATACAGGGCATGATTCTATATCACTAAACATGAAAAACCAGCATAGAAACATTGGTCCGGAAGGGAAGATAGTTATGACCCTTTAAAATTGTACTAAAAATAAGGTTTTTCATTAATAACTTTGGTACCCTTTGTGCTAGAGCGACGAGGTTTTGCATGTATACTAGTATTATTAAGGGCAATTAGTTTATGTTAATTTATTTTTTTAATCTATCCAGAGGCATTCCTAAACGGACAAAATATGTGAGGCTAACACATTTTGTAATAAATATGGATTTCTTGAGTAAAAATAGATAAAAAATGTTATATAGTGTAACACTGCATACCCCGGTTCCCGCGTTATTAAAGGCTGTAGACATTTTATATTTTGGCTACCCCCTAACAACCGGGTTTTTCTTGTTTTTTGATGTAGAATAACCACTTTCGTTTTCTGCCAAAACACCGTGTATTTTGGACTTGACCTTGTGTTGTTTTTCTTCATAATGTAGTTTTGTTGCGTTTTAGGATGGTAATCCGCCTGGAGAAGGTCGCGTTATTGGAGAACTAGGAGATGACGGATGGGTACGCGTTGAATGGAGTAACGGTACAACCAACAGCTACCGAATGGGTATCGAGGGTAAATACGATCTAGCCTTGGCCTCACCTCCCTCCCCAGTGACGTCTGACAGTGAAACTGAAGAAACTACTGATAGAGGTAATGTTACTCTAGATAATGAAGTCGCTTATCTGCAGCAGATACCACAGAATTTTGTGTCAATGTATTTTTTCTAATAGTTATTAATTCATATAATACACAAAAAAATCGTTTATTTTTAATAATTTCAGCTTCGCAACTGGTAAAAGACAACCAATTTATCAAACTTCTACGAGATTCCAGCATAAATTTCCTCAGGAATATCTCGATAAGTGCGGGACTTTCAAAAGACAACTTGCACGCCACCACAGTCCACGGACTTAGCAGTTTATACTGTTTGACATTGAGCTCCGCCTACTCCGAGTGGTGTAACTTGGTCCTGGTTAGGAGTATTGCGCAGACTCAGCAGTTATGTAGGGCGTTCAGTACTAAACCGTGGATTAATATGTTGCTGGGATTCCTTTCAGCACCAAATCCAGCTGGGGGAAATGAACTCAATTTACCAAAACAGGTAAGATTACATGATGTGAGTAAAGAGTATTAATAAAATGATTTCGCAAAAGCCTTTGATTGTGTCCGGATTGTGTGTTGTATCTTAGCCCGCAGTGGCTTGTTAATGATGGTCCAATGATGTTCTTTACATATTGCATATGTTTTATAGCCGAGCGTATTAAAGCTGCCTAGCAGCGAGGGATTGAAGAGTGCGAGGCTATAATAGTCTTCTCTGCCGTAGTTTATATATTAGGTTTTTAACTACTAGCACTATTTAACTATTTGTATTCAAATAATAAAATAAATTATTAACAGAAATTATATTTCTTGAAATTTTCATAAAAATCAAGTAGACTTGATCAATGACATTTGCTCAAAAAAATACTTTAAACTGACGTTTAAAATTTTATTTTTTTATATTTTTTTTTATTATATTTAGCTAATATTGATTTTATTAATTGGTAATAATTATAATTAATTATATTTAATAAATAAAAATATATTTAAAGCTATTTTCTTGGGTTTAATTAATAAAAATTGCACAAAGAACTGACACATCTAAAGTGACAGATATCAATTGTTTATAAAATTTACTCCTACTAGGAGAGAAAAAAATATTATTGCTATAGGTGAAGAAAATTGATTTCACAGTCTGAAAACATGATAAATAATGGTATGTTCTAAAGCTAGTAGTGAAAAAAAGTAGTTTTTATTTAATATCTCTGGAACCCAAGAACTACAGTAATGATTTTTTGCACATGCCTTAACATTGATAATATAATATAATAATAAGTTTATTTACTACTACGATACAGATAACATAACAAATGCCTGGTTCCTGGGTGACTCACCTAAGCAAGCTTGTGTGTGAAATACACCCAGAAATATTATAATATAATATTTAAATTAAGTAATAAAATTTAACAAGTTTTCATTAAGTAATTAGTTCAAAAATATATATCTATGTTGTTCATTTAATATTTAGAGAGATAGAAAGAGAGAGAGAGAGAAATAGAAGAGAGGGTAAATAATATAATTAATACACTAGACAGTTGGATTTTCCAAAACATTTAAGATTTTTTTATTATTATGGCTAAAATCCTGTTTTACTCTTGTTTTAAATAGGTGGAATTTTTTTATGTTTCTGATTTCTAGAGGAAGAACATTATATGATAAAGGCTATCCTTTTACTCCTTTTACGTAATTTTTATTTGATAACAACTTTAACCAGGGACGTGTAAAATGGGGGGTTGATGTCACTTTTTTGCCCCAAACTTTTTTATCCGTAGACTTTTTGAAATTTTCTCAATAAAATAGGATTCTTTAGTTAACAATACATAAAAAAGGTACTATTCATGTAACACCGTAAGGCCAACCGTTTTCGAGAAAATTGCAATTTAAGAGGCAATTTCACGTTACGAGTATCAAAAATCGGAAATAAATAGTTCACCAACAAAAATTTCAATACTGCAAGGTGATTCTACATTAAAAACCAGGAAAAAAAAGTTCCCATAATTTGTATATCGCTTTTTAAAGGAGCTCCCTTAAAAAGTGTTATTCTTTAAGTCGCCGTAGCTACGCGTAGTACTCTTAAAACTGATTTTTGAACCTAGATGTATACGAGCTTTTTTTCACAGTTTTTAATGTAGAATCGCCCTGCAGTATTAAAATTTTTATTGGTGCTTTTTTTAGTTCATATTTTTAATACTCGGAACGTGAAATTGCCTCTTAAATTGCAATTTTCTCGAAGACGGTTGCCCTACAGTGTTACATAAAGAGTACCTTTTTTATGTATTTTTGACTAAAGATTCCTATTTTGTTGAGAAAATGTCAAAAAGCCTATAGATAAAAAAGTTTGGGGCAAAAATGTGACATTACACCCTCATTTGCAGGTCCCTGCTTAAAATTACCAAATAAAAAATAAAAGGATAGCCTTTATCAGTGTTAAGGCATGTGCAAAAAATCGCTACTGTAGGGTTTCAGAGATATTAAATAAAAACTACTTTTCAGGTGTACCCTTAGAGAAAGGCTCATTTCCGGAACAACCTTTATAGGAACTTTGTTTCATATTGTTGGACTATTTCCGAATCACACTTTATACGTATGTTTTGGATTATATAATTTGATTTCCTGTTCCAGATCATGGCAGTCCGATTATTACATACAGTGCTCCAATCCTGGGATATGGACAACTCCGAAATTTCCCCGCTTTTAGAAAAACTTTTAAACATTCTCGGAAAAATCGTAGTTACCTGTTCGTATGACGTCGGTAACAAACCAATATCTAGCACTAAATCTCTGGTTCTTCTCACCCAATCACACAGCAGCACTCTTGCGCAGGAAATAATCAACTTGCTGCGCAGCCTGCACGGTCTAGTCGGTTGGAATCAAGTACTAAACGCTTTTTTGATGCAAAAACTCAACTTGGCCGCGTACTTTTTAAGCGACGCTTGTCAAAATAATTTAATGAACGAAAGTATACAATCGGAACAACAGTATTACATGGTTATATCTTGTTTAAGTGTGATAGGTGCTTGGGACGATCGTCCTAGAATCGGCGCATGCGCAGAATTCGAAAATCAGCACGGAACAGTCGTCAGAGTAACTCCCAGAGGGAAGTTGTGTTTGCAAGTTCATAATAATGGAGACGTTAAAAAAGTTTCTATTAACGCTTTGAAACTAGTTCAACCCGTCGATTTTAACTTTGACAGGTTGCTGTTGAGCGAGAACGTGGTAAAAACTTGGGCGAATTTACTTTTAATACGTCATAATTTGTTTAATTCCCAAGAACGTAAGTCGTTCAACGGACAGGTTAACCAGGCTTTTCTGCGAATGCAGCAGAACATACTTAGCACTCTTAACGCTACAAGAATACTGAATAGCAATCAATATAAATTAAGAAAGATACTTAAACACGCTATAAATGGTATGGACCAATCACAAGAGCAACAATCTATAGAAGAGGAGTTAAATCAGCAGCCTGTGATGTTGATTCAAAAACTTTTAACCAAGGCAACGCAACCTAGTCCGTTGAAGCCAGGTTTTACCTTACAAGAAATGCAACTGGCGTCTTTAAATTTGAGCCAGTTTTTGGCGGCAGAAGGGAATTTTGAGGTACCGAGTACGATCAGTAACGAGAAGCCGACGCCGAAGAATAGTGGTACCAGATGTAACAGCGAATTGCCGACGCCGAATAGCGAGTGTAGCGTTAAAAGTGTGGTTAGTGAAAAGACCAATAAGAGAAGAGAGCTGGAGGATGACGCTCCTGTTCATCCAATGGTATTACAGGTAAGCCGATATTTTAATATTTTTGATTCTGTAGCAAACCAATTACTTTTAAGGCTATTTCATATCTTTATTTCTAGCTGTAGATTTTTTAAAACTTTGGGGTTGTTATTGGTTGTAATTCGTTGTAATATTTGTTCCAGAAGAACTTTTAAAAAGTAAGCGGGCTGTTTAAAATTGGATTCTGATCTTTTTCAGATCGTGGAGATGGGTTTTACCAAAAGAGGCGTGGAAAATGCGATGAAAGCGCTATCTATCGGTCCAGATAGCTTAATGACACCTGAAACTGTGGTCGGTTGGTTGTTGGAACATCCAGATGTCGCTGCGGAAGACAGCGATTCCATGAGCTCGGTTTACGAAAGCGACACGGAATCCATTTCTTATGATAACCCAATTGGGGCTCAAGCATTGGCTCCATTTGTAAGTAGTTGTGTGAGAATTCAAGCTGATACCCAGATTCCCTTTTAAACTTACATCATAATTTACCTATTAAGGTACTATTACCGCCTAGAAGGCCAAAAACAAGAAACTTTTCAAGATTTTTTTTCCCAGCTTCTTTATTAAATATACTTACAGTTGGAATAAAAAAAAGTACTACAGCACTAAACCTTGAGGTACACCAAATTTTTAAAATTTAAGTTGTTTTAAGTGCTTTATTGACAATGAAATTTTTAGGGTTATGTACAATGTCAGTGGTTTAAAAATAATATAACATTTATTTCTCGAAAAAATATATTCCTATTTGTAAAAATTACAGAAATATATAAATTTTAAAAAATAATAACATAAATTAAAGAATAATATTAATAAAATAACGAAAAACAATAAGGTACCTTATTTAATAGCAGTTGAAACTTAAGAAGGACCCGAACCTTCATTCCTATATATTTTGGTTCTGGCGTGTAGAATTATTTAATTACTCGGCCATTTTCCTTATATTAGCACCAAAATATACTGTTAAAATTGATTTTGGTGGTGGCTTAAGTAAAGCATGTTGATATATTTGACACTTGGAAAAATTATGTTTCAAACAAGATGACTATTATATAGTTCTCCGCATGAAAGAAAGTCTCCGACGAAAAGGGGATTAATCATTCGCGCTCTCTTCTTTCCGCGATATAAGGCGTGCGTGCCTAAAACGGGCCTCCCACTTGCACACACATTCCAAACATATTTCCCGTAGCCATAGATCCGTGCGTGAAACTATACTTAGTTTTATATATCTCTGACTTAGTTAAGTTGTCAATTGACTTTAGTGACAAGTTAGATTTAAATGGTACATTTTTTTGGTGTAGTACTTTTTAAAGATCGGAACTGTACAAAACTTTTTTCAAAACATTTCATTGTTTGAGAATACAAAATTATTTGTTTCAATTTTGATTTTTTTTTCTAATTTGTAGAGGGCGCCAAATTTGAGTGCTCCAAAAATCCTTGTCCCATTGCGGACAGTTAATCTCAGGATTGGTACGTCTGAAACAAAAAATTCAAAAAGTTTCTTGGAGAGGAAGGTTCCGACAGGATAATTTACCACCATTGATAAAAAATCGATAAATAAAATGACGGGTGAAAAAAAATGTGAAAAACGACCTTTTTTGTCATAATTTTTTCCTTGCTATTTTTTTTTTTTTTTTTCGCCAAATTGTGGTAAATTACGCTGCAGGGCATGTTAATAAACAAAACGCGCTAAGATTTATTAAATTGGTTCAGCCAATCCGGAGATTAACTATCCGCAGTTTGAAAAGACTTAATTTCGAGAAAATCGCCGTTATAACTCTCGAATTTCTCAAAAATATTTTAGAAGGCTATTTTTGAAGGTCTAAGGAGTTGAAAAATGTTAAAAAAATCGATTTATTGAACATTCTAGACTGTAATAGTACCTTAAACTCTAGTGTGTTTAGTTTCAAATTCTATTTTAGGGTGAGGAAACCGGAAATAGTAAATCACAACCATATTGTAGAAGATCACAGTTCTTATCAAACGACGAATACGCAATGTACATCAGAGATAACGTTGAAGTAGGAATGTTAGTGAGATGTTGTAAAGGTTATGAAGAAGTACAGTTGGGAGATATAGGAAAAGTTGTCAAAATTGACAGAGAAGGATTACATGACCTCAATTTACAAGTAAATATTTCTATATAGAAAATATTAGTTTTTTTTACCAATAGTGGATATAAAGGGCAAAAACATATACAACTTAAATAAATCATATTAAATTTTTTGCTTTTTTAGGTAAACTGGCAACATAAAGTGAGTACATACTGGGTACGATTTATACACGTTGAGTTACTAGGATTCCCGCCATCGGTTCCTGCGCCATCTTCTATAAAAGTTGGCGACAAGGTTAGAGTGAAATCAAACGTGTCCACTCCGAGGTATAAGTGGGGATATGTGACACATGATAGTGTTGGCGTTGTTACAGGTGAGGTAGTTGTCTAGTATTAGTCCCAAGAAACAATGTTTTAAAAGGGGCAGTTTCCGATTATACACAATATGACCTATATTTTTGCTGTTTTTATTAGTATTGAGATATGTTTTTAGCTATTTCGCCAAACGGCCATGATTTAACTGTGGACTTCCCAAAACAGCAAAACTGGACGGGTTTACTCAACGAAATGGAGATAGTTCCATCGTGTCACGATGGCGTAAGTTGTGGGAGTTGCAATGTGAATCCAATCCGAGGACCGAGATTTAAATGTAAAGTTTGTGATAATTACGATTATTGTGAAAACTGTTTCTACACCAAGCGAAATCATAGACATTCGTTTAACAGGATCAATGAACCAGGTGAGACTTTATAACTCGTCAAGTTTATTTAGAATAGGGAAATAATTCAAACCAACGTAAACATTAGTAAAAGTGAGGTTCATAATTTTAAAATTGCCTTATAAACAGGCCCCACGTTGGGGCGCCAAATTTAATGTGGAACAAAACAATCTAGTTTTAAATGCGCTTTACGTCGCGTCGACAGATACTGGTAAAAAACTATTTAATGTTAGTTTATATATACTAGGGTGCCCAGTCAAAATTAAAAAATGGATTTTTTTAGGGTCCCATCCCCTAAAAATGTTCATTTAGGTCAAAAACCAACCCTCAATTTTTTTTCAGATTTTTAAAAAAATATTTAGAGGTCGCGCCTGGCGGTTTTTTGGGAGAGGAAACATGTTAAGCCTTTTTAATATTATTTAAATATAAAAAGATTGAAATCCGGCAATTTTAGAAGGGAAACTTATTTTTGAATAATAAGGGAATAAATATTCAAAAAAAATTACCCTTTTACATGAAAAAATGGCTTTACCAGGGTAAAAACATTGTAAAAATTGATGTATGAAGCTTATTTATACTACAAAAAAGGTTACTTAGAAAATTTTCTTATAGGTATTTTTTTTTTAATTTATGGATAGATACCAATTAACGCCCCATATTTATTTTTTCGAGAAAAAAAAACAGGATGCCCAAAAAAAATCACAAATCCCATAAAATGTAAAAAAAATACTTTATTTCGATTAAAGAGATTATATTTGGCCAAAAAGCATGATAATATGTACAAATTGCTTTGAAATGTATTTATTTGTATAACTGGGTGTTGTAGATTTTTTTTTTCGGATTTTTAAATATAAACGTCTTACATATTTTTTGAAAAAAAAACCTTATTTAATGTGTTTTATTACATAATTTAACATATTACAAGGCATTTTGAAAACATTTTTTATTTATTTTCTACAAAACTGACATTTTATTGCAATTTAATGCATTTTTTTAACTTTTATTGAGATATTTAATTATTTTTTGGACACCCTGTACTTTTTTTCAAAAAAGTAAGCATAAAACCTGAATTCGGACATATTGGAGAATACCCTAGGAAAAAATTACTCTTTGGAAAAAATTCTAAGTGCAGTTTTTTCTAGCCTTTATTAACCTCATTTGTCAATTTTTACCATTTTTGTCTCATAAAAAATCCGTTTTATTTTTTTAGAGGGACATAAAAATTGAGAATATTCCTTTATTATCCAGAAACACTTTTTTATTCCATAAACTTTCAATATCAAAGTTTTTATATCCTTAAAAAAATAAAAACCCTTCACATGATTTTCAATTTAAAAAAACGCCGGGCGGGACCTCCAAATATTTTTTTAAAAATCTAAAAAAAAATCAGGGTTGTTCTGTCATCTAAAGGAACAATTTTGAGGGGTGGGACCCCAACAACTCCGTAGGTCCTGGGCACCCTAATATATACTAACGCGTCTGACACGAAATAAATAAATTTGAAAAAAGTAAAAATGCCTTATGATCTATATTTTTATTTAGGTACTCCAGAAATATTTGCTGGTAAACCTGGCAGATATTACCGTCACGACACGATGGAAAACGAAGGAGAAGTTTTGACCGATTGGGGTAGATGTGTGAAAAATGTCACTGTATCCTCCAAATTTGCTGCAAGATTTGAGTTTCCTGGTTCGTTGTGGCAAAGTTGCGGCACTCAGGGAAAGGTAAAACATACATTTTAAATAATTAACTTGAGATTCAATATTGCATTATACCTATACAGAATTAATTCTTTTAAATCTCGATATTCTAAACCGTATTTTTTTCTTAGCACTGGATAAGATTGGAAATATATCCTGATATTATCGTCAAAAGTCTAAAACTAGGAGTAGACCCAGCAGACAATAGCTATATGCCGTCTGTCATCATCGTCAATGGCGGAACTTCTCTGAATGCTCTACAAGAATTAACCATCATAAACGTCAAAAATCACGATACGTCCGTTATTTTGCTATCGAACTTGGACAAATACTATCCAATCATAGAAATCAACATTATAAAATGTAGAAATAATGGCATAGACTGCAAGATCCATGGAATGAGCATTGTTGGGATGAAACAACATTCTTTAGGCGAATTAAAATCTTCGGTTTCGTTCCTTGCTAATGATTGGGATTTGACACAGGAACATCACCACGGGCCATCCACAGTTACCATGAGTAAATATATAATAGTATAATAAGTAATAGTATATATAGTATATAAGTAATAGTATATGAGTAAATATATACGTGTAGGTTAAGCAGTTAATAGAACTAGATGATGTAAAACAAAACAATATTGATTTTATGCATAATATGTCCAAAGTTTTACCAATATTTGTACAGTTGATGTCCTCTTAAAGTCTAAGCTTTACGTGCGTGAACAATATTGCCAAAATGACAATATTGTTTACGCGCGTGAATAGACCTGATTGTCTTAAGATTGCTCTTTAAGGTAGATAAATGAATATAAAATACCCTGACATAGCATTACACCTATGCCATAGTCTCTTGCATCTGTATTTCAAATTCGAGGTTGGTACAACGATTTCTTCACACCTAAGTTGTCAATTGAAGCGGCAACCTAATTATAAATATTCATTTTCAGCACAAGATTCTAATAACGAATTTGGTTCAGTGACATCCCAAAGCTGCAAAGTTTTCGTATGGGGATTAAACGATAAAGACCAACTTGGAGGAATGAAGGGCTCTAAAGTAAAGCTTCCAGTTCAGTCGGATTTTTTAAGTCAGCTACGTCCTACCCATATTGCCGGAGGTTCAAAATCTTTGTTTATAGTTTCTCAAGAAGGCAAGGTGAGCTAATTTAAAATGTCATCGCCACAATTTATACGAAAACTTGACCTTTTTTTTTAGCTGTACGCATGCGGTGAAGGTACAAACGGTCGCCTTGGCCTCGGCCACAACAACAACGTTCCATCTCCACGTCCGATTCCATTTTTGAGTCAATACGTCATCAAAAAAGTAGCAGTTCATTCTGGCGGCAAGCATGCCATGGCGCTCACTCTCGACGGAAAAGTATTTTCTTGGGGAGAAGGCGAAGACGGGAAGTTGGGACATGGAAATCGATTAAATTTGGATAAACCAAGGATGATTGAGACTTTAAGGAGTAAAAAAATTAGGGATATAGCTTGTGGAAGTTCGCATTCGGCGGCCATTACGAGTAGCGGAGAGTTGTATTCGTGGGGGCTGGGTGAATATGGACGGCTGGGGCACGGCGATAATGTAACGCAGTTGAAGCCGAAGTTGGTAAGTATTTTTTGTATTTGTTTGGCAACCATTTATTTGCTACTGTCAACTGGGGTGACTTCGGACGGTGTGGGTGACTTCGGACACTTTTTCGCAAAACTCTCTGAACCACAGCACGTGTGCAGAATTTGTGGGGTTACAATTGTGGGGTTCAATTCCACAACTTGTGCACACAACCCCATAACTTGTACACACATGCTTTGGTTCAGAGGGTTTTGCGAAAAAGTGTCTGAGGTAACCGACTCCGTCCGAGGTCACCCTAGTTCACGGAATCCTTCCATTTTAAAACCTTTGAGCAGTACTTCATTTCTATTATTTTAGGTTAAAGCCCTTGTGGGACACAGAATCGTACAAGTAGCTTGCGGCAGTCGAGACGCGCAAACCTTAGCTCTCTCAGACGAAGGCCTTGTCTTCTCTTGGGGCGACGGCGATTTCGGAAAGCTGGGGCGCGGCGGTAGCGAAGGGTGCAGCGTCCCGCACAACATTGAACGTTTGAACCCGCTTCAAGTCGTTCAGATCGAATGTGGAGCACAATTTTCCCTTGCTCTGACCAAAGCCGGTGAAGTGTGGACGTGGGGAAAAGGTGACTACTTCAGATTGGGTCATGGTACGGACCAACATGTTAGAAAGCCAACTTTGATTGAAGCCTTAAAGGAGAAGAAGGTTATACATGTGGCTGTTGGAGCTCTGCATTGTTTAGCAGTTACGGATTCAGGACAGGTAATTACAAATATTGTTTTTCTACGACTGCTTTAGAATGTAAGCAAATACACACACTTTTCAAACACAGAATGAATCCATTCTAGCTCTAGATACGGTATGAATATTCCGTATCAAGTGTTAGAATGAGCACATGTAGTGCCATCTCTTGTTTATAAAAGTAAAGAAAACTGTAGCAAAATTAGCAAAAATATATATATTTTACCATGAAATATTGAATAATTTAATGCAATTTAAAGTTTTGCGTTAAAATTACATAAAGTTTATTAGTTTTTCTTAACAAACCAGTTTTTTATCAATTTAGTTCAAAAAATTAAAACTGCTCCATCTATTGTTAAATATTAAAACCTGATATCTGTCACAACAATCTGACATAACCTTCAATTTTTGGATTATAATTTATAAATATGTGCTAAAATTAAATAAAAATCTTTTTTAACTACTGATTTGATAAAATTATCAAATAACATTAATTTATTTAAAAATGTGTGTTTTGTTGCATTTACAATGTCAAGTCACAAAAAACATTGTTTTTAACCTTGTCCGCAGTTTAAAGCCATACAGTGTTTCATATTTGCAGAAAAAGTATAGTCTACAACACGTATGGAATAGTCGCTCGCGCTCGCGGGACCGTTATACTCGCCTACCGGCTCGTATGACAAACTTTCCGCTCGCGCGGAATATTGTCTATTCCATAATAGTTATAGAATATACTATTCTCGTTTAATTTTTACCTAATAACCGTTGCTTTAGGTATATGCTTGGGGTGACAACGACCACGGCCAGCAAGGAAACGCAACCACAACAGTAAATAGAAAACCAGCGCTTGTTCACGGATTCGAAGACGTTCAAATAAACAGAGTATCCTGTGGTAGTTCCCACTCTATAGCCTGGACCCTCCAGGATACCCAAAACGTTTCTAAAGTCGAACCCGTTATTTTCCCGGTGGCTAAAGATCCGTTAGGCTCCTCCATTTTGGGGCTTTATGACGGCGAAAAGGCTACGAATCGGATGCCCAATAAGACTACACCCACTTTGAGCAGCATAGTTATGTCTCTGGAGAGTAATACGGCTAAGCAACATGCTCTACAGCATATTTTGAACGGTATGCATATCCAGCAGCTGAGACAGGCGATAGTTAAGGCGCTTTGTAGTCATACCAACATGAAAAGCAGTGCTTCCAAGGTAAGTAATAATTTCAGTTATAGATTTTGGTCTATCTCAAACAGATATATTTTAAAGCATTTAAAACCCAGCCTTATTTTTATAATTTGTGTTTTTAGTCGATTGGGACACCTGACTCGCCACATGAAAGACCAATGACCGGCTCTTTAATAAATAAAGATGGAGAAATCTCCTTTGGAGGAGGCGAAGCTCCAGTTTCTTTGACCGAAATCGCAGGACTTAATGTAAGTTCATTTAAAATTAGTTCTTTGTTAAATATTATGTTTCTATTGTTAAATTATAGATTTGAGTGAAACATATTTGATTAAATTTAAGCTTAGTTTTAATTATTTTTTAAAAATAGGCATTGTACATCTACATTCTTTCAACAATCCATAAGTTTCTTTGCACAAAAAATGGACATAAATAATTAGACAGTTGCAATGTTTATTCACCATTTTGCATTAAAATGTTGTTTTGTAATTCGGGTTCATTAAAAACTCAGTGTCAAAACTTAACAAATATTTATTTAGAAACACTTATTTAACGATAAAACTACTTTACAATACTTAAATAACACTTAAAAACACTTTTAAAAAACACTTTTATTTTAACTACTCTCACTTATTTAACTTTAAACTAGATGAAACGTTGCAAGCACCCTGTCAAAACATCGGCACTATTGTACACTAGTGCCATCTAGTTTGTAAATTTCAAACTAGGTGTTTTGTTTGATTTTAAATTCTGTATCTTTAAAACATTATATTCTAGCAAAAAGTGTATATAACATTTTTTATAGGGCTTAAAAAGAGCTTTTATTTAAAATATAATTTTTTGAAATCGGGTTATAAATATGTGAGATATGCTAAAAAACCTTTTACTGCTTTAAACGCCAATATCTCGAAAACAGTGCGTTTTAGAAAAACGTTGTTTATAACATTTTTTGACCAATTTAAAATTATCTATTATATAAGTGCTAAATTAACCAAATACAATAATAATTGCCTTAATTATAAACAAAAAACGCTAAAAATAGGAGTTTTACCCTATTTTTACCCCCTTACCCCCAAAATCTAATAAGCTCTTCGGAATATAATAAGAAACAATATGCAAAAAACCGCAAGTCGATATCTCATGTAGAAATGGAATTAGAGAGTTTACACCCAGACAGACAGACGGACGCAAAAATTTTTTTTACTGATTTCGACTCAGAATGGTCTAAAACGTCGAGAAATGTGAAAAAAACGTGGTCAAAGATTTTGACTTTTCGGCGAAGATTTCAATTCATCGGCACTCTTAGTAGCACTAAGTGCCGATGTAACTACTTTACAATACTTAAATAACACTTAAAAACACTTTTAAAAAACACTTTTAACTACTCTCTGAACACTTCTTATTTACTGACTGACCCAATTTACCGAAAATGATTAACTGATATAGAGCCACCAAACTACCCCAGAAGGCGACGATAACCCTATGGCTCTAATCCAATCGATGACCGCGAGCAGTTGTTCGGCCAGCATGTCATCAAAACATTCCAGAATGTCAACCAGCGCCATGTCGGTCATAGCGGCAACCTTAACCTCAAACGCAGAAGTCATTGGCGACGGAGGATTGACGGGTCTGGACGAGTTCACGTCTTTGTTGACAGAGAATGATGCCAGGCTGTTGGTGGATTTGTTAAAGTTGGCGGTTGCAGATAGGATTGAGGACGATCAGGCTAAGGATATTTTGTCAACAGTGCTTATAAGTGAGTTAAATATAAATAGTTTTCAGTAAACTTGTAGCAGGTTAACTTATTGCAACTGGTTTAAATTTGCTTCTACAAATATGGGCGTGGTCAGTTACTCCATTTAATGTATATTTGTGGTATTTTCAGATATGGGAAGTGCAAATAAAGCAATCGGCGCTATGCTACTGGAACTGTGCGTCACAGAATTGGAAGATACATCTAACAGTACTCAAACGTTATCCAGTACTCCCCACCCGGTGGTACAAGAATCCAGTCATCCATATATTGATGACGTCACTATCCGAGGTAAAGTATCATTTTACCTTTATTCGTATAATTATAAGTAGTATGAAGGGGATTTACTTACGGGTTCAGTTGATCCATCCTGCTGCTGTTTGCTGTATAATGGAGAGTTTTTCTAGAGAAAAAGGTCTTCTTCCTGGGTAATGGTACATCCCTTGTGTGATTTTTCTTTTGCACTACAATTTCTGTGTTTATATTTTTGTTTTTTTGTTGTTGTAAGGTCACGTGAGGTTACCTGGGGCAGACGCGCTCAGAGTTGAATTTGACCGGAGATGTTCGACGGAAAGAAGACACGATCCTCTGCAAATTATGGACTGCACTGGAAGAGTTGTTTCTACTAGATCTGGCAGAGAGTGGCCGGATTGGTCTTCGGAATTGCGAATTTCAGGTAATTATTTTTAAAAATCTATTGACAAGATGTTTGAAAATGTCAAAAATTAACTATATACAAATCCATTATCTCGATCATGGTTTAACCTTTGTTCTTTTTTAGTTTTACCAACCTTATAAGGTTATGATTTTTATCTTTTGAATTTGTTAGACACTAAAACTAGATAGGCCACGTCAATTAGCCTTTAATCTTTACTTTTTAGAGTTGTTTTTAACGCGTTTCGTAGTTTTCTAGGTCAGAATTATATGAAATTTTATCCAGACTAAGCTTTAGGACCTATTTATTATTGCAACTTTAAATTATAGCAGACTTGTATCACCTACCATTTAAAGTCTCCGCAATAGATGGCGCACAAGTACACATCAATCTAATGACTTTACTTCTTTACTGAATAAAGTCTTAGCTTTTTCTCAATAAGCGTACATGGTTCACTCTTAGTACTGAAGAGGGCCAGTAACCCGAAACTGCAGTCTACCAATATTACTCTATACGATGATAGATTGATGTTATATTAAATTAACCATTTTTAGGTGACGAATTAAGATGGACTTTTACCAGCGACAGCTCCGTAAACGGTTGGGGCTGGCGTTTTACCGTCTACCCCGTGATGTCGAGCCACGGCCCGAACGAAATTGGCTCCGATCGGGCCGTCCTCTCTCAACCCTCCATCGACATGGTCATCAATCTCCTGGACTCCCGACTTTATCCATCCGCAGATCCTCCTTTAATGTCGCGACTGGCAGCTGCGCTCGCTTCTTGCTCTCAACTCAGTTTTCTATCTCCTGCGCAGAGGATGTGGTCGCTACAGAAGCTGCACATTTTGCTGGTGGGGGAGGACGCGAAAGCTGAAGCCGTTACGAAGCAATTGAGACAGTTGAAGGCGCCGGATAGTGCGCTGGGGAGTTTGCTGGAGGAGTTGCCGCAAGCACTATTGCGGCAGTATGAGTATGAGGATGGGTCTGTCAGAGCCGGGTTGCATCTGATGCATTCCGACTTTTTCAAGGTAGGAGTTCCTATAGGGCTTGTTTGGCTTAAAGCTTTTGGGATGTAGCAATACATTTCGAATTTTCTATAGTATAAATCCTTTAAAACATGCAGTGACTAATACCTAATTCGTAGTATGCATTACTCGATCGCCGTTAGACGAATTAGACCAAAATTACGCGACTTTTTAGATTAAATTCGTGATAAGAAAGAAAAAAGATTACAATTACAATTCTAATTCTAATATCGAAGTTCTAATAGAACTTTGGACTCACCTGCGGAGTAGATGAAGAAATCACATTGTTGTCCATAAATTTAATATGGGAACTGTCCGCCATTTTGGACTTTCTGTTTTTGTCGATTTGCACGCGTATTTTGCATTTCTCGATAAAAAGGGTGAGTAACAAATTTGTAGAGAATTTAATTCTCTACAATCTTTATATTGTTGAAAAAAAAATTAATTGATAATAACACAGCCACTCAAAAAACAAAAATTTCATGTGCCAGGGAATTTTTAAGGGTATAAAATAATTGTGACCTGATGGAGCAATTCTGAGGTCAGATTCGGTTTCATCGACCCCGAAAATATAAAAATGCGTGGGTCTAGTCCTTGGCACATGAAATTTTTGTTTTTTTGGGTGGCTGTGTTATTAGAAATTATTTTTTTTCAACAATGTGACTATATAAAGATTGTAGAGAATTAAATTCTCGTTTGTTACTTACCCTTTTTATCGAGAAATGCAAAATACGCGTGCAAATCGACAAAAACAGACAAAAAAAATCCAATATGGCGGACAATTTCTATATCAAATTTATGGGCAAAAATGTGATTTCTTAATCTACTCCGCGGCGGATACTTAACTGCGTCAAAAGTTTTACCTTGTAAGTTTTTTATGAAAAAATCTAAAATGATTGGGCTAAATCGCACCCGAATTGATATAATCTTCGCCTTTTGCCATGCTTTCGCAAATGAGATACTGCTCGTTTTTTCGGAACCATACAATAGCTACGAATTAAGTATGCTTACTATTTCAAAACAAATTAAATGGGCGTGCTCGGAGGTCATCGAGCCCTTTACACATAAAAAAACTAAAATTATTCTTTCACTTCCATTTATGTGTTTTATTACAACCTTGTTAGGTTTTGGTGGCACTAGCGGCTGATTTGGAGCTGGACAAAATGATAAGCCTGTCAGACAATCACAAGTGGTCCTGGTTCAGGAGATACTGCCACGCGGCCCGTGTTGCCAAAGCTCTGATCCACAGGACACCGCTGCCGATGAACTTCTGCGTTGAAGTTCGAAAAAAGTTTTCGGACTCCAGTGGAGAAACGTCCCAGGGATATTTGGAGCACGAGAAGCACACTGTGTTCAAGAAGGAGCATGATGAGCAACTTTTAATTTGGCTAAACAGGTAATGTTTACTACCTTCTAGTGAGCTACAATGATTATTTTAATAAATATTTTACAAAAAATTAAATAAAAATTTTAATTTTGAACTAGATAAAACGTTGCAAGCACCCTGTCAAAACATCGGCACTATTGTACACTAGAGCCAGTTTGCAAATTTCAAACTAGGTGTTTTATTTGATTTTAAATTCTGTATCTTTAAAACATTATATTCTAGCAAAAAACTCCATATAACATTTTTTATAGGGCTTAAAAAGAGCTTTTATTTAAAATATAATTTTTTGAAATCGGGTTATAAATATGTGAGATATGCTAAAAAAAAACTTTTACTGCTTTAAACGCCAATATCTCAAAAACAATGCGTTTTAGGAAAACGTTGTTTATAACATTTTTTGACCAATTTAAAATTATCTTTTATATAAGTGCTAAATTAACCAAATACAATAATAATTGCCTTAATTATAAACAAAAAACGCTAAAAATAGGAGTTTTACCCTATTTTTACCCCTTTACCCCAATCGTTTACCCCCAAAATTTAATCAGCTCTTCGAAATACGATAAGAAACAATATGTAAAAAACCGCAAGTCGATATCTCATGTAGAAATGGAGTTAGAGAGTTTACACCCAGACGGACACAGACGAACGCAATTTTTTTTTTACTGATTTCTACTGGTCTAAAACGTCGAGAAATGTGAAAAAAACGTGGTCAAAGATTTTGACTTTTCGGCGAAGATTTCAAGTGCCGATGTAAAAAATATGTGGGTTGCACCACGATTTTGAGTTAAACCCATATTGCACCTTGTCCCCATTTGGGAACACTGCGCATTAATACCCCTGAATTCTTTTATAATCAAAATACAAACTTTACCTAGTTTTCACTTGGGAACACTGATCTACAAGTTGGAATATCTATTGATTTATTTATTTCTTTTGTACAAAGAAAGCAGTATCTAATATTGCCGGTAAATATTTAAACAGCTGATCATTTCACGCACTTTTGAGATTTTATGGAGTCGAACTTTTGTTCGTTTCTGTTCAAAAACGTGCATTTGAGTTCTAAAAAATTCTAAAAATTGTTTTGTTGATTACTACAAGTTATTTATCAGCAAGTAGATATTAGTATATTTAAGTTTTGTATTTGTTTTTGTTCTCTATGTGAACAATGTTTCCGGATGGATTTGACAAAAAAATTTAATAAATTTTTTAAATAAAAGAATATATGTAACATTTTTTATGAATTATGCAAGTCAAAAGACGTATCATATAGGGTTAAAAAATAAATTATAGATTCTATGTAGGGTTAAAATAACATAATTTTTCAGGCGACCGGAGGACTGGACCCTCTCTTGGGGCGGTTCCGGAACTATTTTCGGATGGGGCCATAATCATCGTGGGCAACTAGGGGGTGTCGAAGGTGCAAAAGTCAAACAACCGACGTCTTGCGAGGCGCTATCCACTCTGAGGCCTGTGCAACTTTTGGGAGGAGAACAGACCTTATTTGCTGTCACTGCTGACGGAAAAGTATATGCTACAGGTACTAACTACCACATCCTTAAAATATGGAACATAATAAATAAATAAATTTGTTTATTATATTTTGGTATGGAGTATTTCGGTCATTCTACCAAAAGGTGGCATTTTTACTAGGTCAACTATCATTTTAAGGGTAGGCAAGGCAAGTGGAATTTTATATAGCATTTTAGATTCCTACTTATTCAAGGAACACGTAACCGTGCCCAGCAGTGTATTTTTTGTATTTTGTTTTTATTTTTGAGCAAGTTTGAAAAATTCTGTAGACTTTCTAACGTTAGAAAATCTACTGTTTTTACGGTTATTTCAATTTTTTACCAAAAATCTTATAATATCGGTCTTATCATATCGGTATTTTAATATATGTATAATGTATACACATATTCCAGCTATACTGATAAAAACGATTTATTTGGATATGGCCAATTAAATTATTTGGTTGTAACAAATTTTATTTGAGTCAAATAAATATTTAGTTCATATAAACATTTTAATTTTAAAATTATTAATGGGAACGAAATAGTTTATTATTGACAGAAATAAAATTTATTTGTCACAACCAAATAATTCAATTGACCATATCCAATCAAATATTTTGTTGACACAAATAAACTGTTTTACCAGTGTGTATTTCATTTACAACTTTAACTTAGTATTTTTAGTTTATTCTTAAAGTAGCGGAAATTGGCCTGGGTTATTGACGTATCGACAAAAAAAAACCGCAACACTCCCAAAAAAAACTTATGTTAACCAAATTTACGTCGCCGAACTGACAAAACTATAACGCCCTTAATAATATTAAAAAAATTAAAGAAAGTAAAATTCCATTTTTTTTCTTTTTCGACTCTTATAAGCTCATAATCACACACATTTTGCGTGTTCTTATAGGCCTATAAGAGGTTTTTCTTTTGGGTTGGAAAGATAGGACAAAAGAGTATTGCTTGGCGTTTGGACTTTTTCCTTGTAAATATCAACACCGCTTTTAAGTTTAGTTTTCTACAAAATTTTGTTTTAATTTTTACCGTGTGAAAATTGTGACTTGGTTACTTGTAGTGAACAAAAGAAGAGCTGACTATAAAAGATATTAAAATATCGTTTGTTCTATGAATTTCAAACATTCCGAAAATTTGAATGCCAACCCAAAACAAAAATCCCTAAATCGGTCATCAATTTAAATGTAAGTTTTTTTTAATTTTAGAGTAAAATAGAAAAAATAGTGTAAAGCACTCGTTTCATAACACGTTTTTAGCGCACCAGTACGTTAGAAAACTCGCCGCAAGCGGCTCTTTTTCTAAATTTGTACTCGTGCGTTAAAAACGGGTGTTATGAAACTAGTACTTTAATATACTAAAAAACGTGTACTGAACTTGCAGACAGACTAGTGGCCACAGTTGGTGGAATGACCGATGTATATTCTTAATTTTTAGGTTATGGAGCTGGTGGTAGATTGGGAATCGGTGGAACAGATTCCGTATTAGTACCGACTTTACTCGAATCCATACAGCACGTGTTTGTCAAGAAAATAGCAGTGAACTCAGGAGGAAAACATTGCCTGGCCTTGTCAGCCGACAGTGATGTATATTCCTGGGGCGAAGGGGATGATGGAAAAGTGGGACATGGAAATAGAACGTAAGTTCAATAAAGTACAGTCGAAACTCTATAACTCAAAACTCAATGGACCGCAAAATTAGTTCGAGTTAGAGAGATTTCGAGTTAACGCAAAGCTTTGGGGATTCCCTTAGAAAACACACAGTAAACGACGTACGGCGCATCGAAATTAGACAATTCCGAGCGATCGCGCGCGAAGATAAGCCCAGTGGCGTCTCAATTTTTTAAAGTGCATAATATTGTGACGAAAAACCACGAACGAAAAACTTTATTTTATGCTGCCCGAAAATTCGAGTTCTTGAGAATACTGTGTTACTGTGGTTTCGAGATTTTCGAGTTATAGAAAATTCGAGTTAGAGAGGTGAAAATACATTGTTACAATAAAAAATGTGCGGGGAACATTAGCAAATTTCGACTTGTGTAGGTTCGAGTTATAGAGTTTTGACTGTTATTCCACCTAGAAATATTTAGGAACACCTATGTGCAGCTCTTTATGCCGCGTTTTGATAAACTGCGCATGCGCACCGTTTTTCAATATGTTATTTTAAATAAAAAACATTTTTTTACAAAAAAGAAAAACACCAAATAGATGCCAAACCAACGTTAACGTAAACCAAGCCCCCCTCATTAAAAAAAAGTCGAAACCAAGAAAAAAACAAAACAAACTCCTACACAGAGAGCTGCATTTAGGCGCTTGTAAATATTTGACCACACAGGACAACACGACTTTTTGCCTTGGATGAATTATGTAGTTTTTTTTTATTTTGGGTCTGTGAATATTTCAGATCACATCACATTTTTTATACTGCGTATATCTATTTTTAGACTACAAAAAACAGAATTGTATAGTGATTCTTTTAATTTTTAGGTCTTGTGAAATTCCAAAGTTGATTGAAGGCCTTCAAGGCTTTGAGGTCGTCGATATAGCTTGTGGTGGGGCCCATTCTGCCGCTATAACCAGCCAGGGTAATTTGTTTACTTGGGGCAAGGGGCGATATGGTAGACTGGGCCACGGCGACAGTGAAGATCAACTTAGGCCGAAGTTGGTTGAAGCACTTTTAGGCTACAGGTGAGAAATTGTGTTTTTCTACGACCTAGTTGGTAAACTCGGCTCAAAATCTATCTGAGTAAAAAATTGGATCAAGGCAGCTATGATTAGTGGTTTAAAAATGACTTTTAGTGATAATTTTATTTTACATTGTGCATTTGATAAATTTTGACACTGGCTGTCTATTACATACTACAAATAATTATAAAAAAAGTTATTAAAAAGTGTAAGTTTATTAAAAACTACAGTAAAATTAAGTTTTTTTAATCATCATGTGCTATTAAAATAAAATTTTACATTATCTGAGCTGGTGACCCAAAATAATTCTAAAATTATATTTTTTAAACAAAATTATGGACGGTATTATTTTAACTTCGTTTACTATGAAAACTTTATTGAGCACAGGCTTTATATTGCTTCATTTTACCAACACATTTATACATTAATTTGTATTAGTATCCATTTTAAAGACTGTAGTAAAATAATTTTTGGTTACCTTTAATTAGTTAAATTTCTTAACCATCCCTGTAAAATCTACAAATTATATTCGTTTACAAGTTGAGCACCCGACTTGATGACCTTAATAAAATTTTGACAATTTAGGGATTTTTGAATTTCTCAACAGTAGTTTAGAAATCCTTTCTTTCCGACATCTTACCTGGACAAGAGAGCTTCTTAAATATTATTTTTTTATATTTTGTTGTATTTTTTAGGGTAATTGATGTGGCTTGTGGCTCCGGTGACGCCCAAACGTTGTGCATAACCGACGACGACAACGTGTGGTCGTGGGGGGACGGAGATTATGGAAAATTGGGCAGAGGTGGCTCTGACGGTTGCAAAGTGCCAATGAAAATCGAGAGTTTGGCCGGACTGGGCGTGGTCAAAGTCGAATGCGGTTCGCAGTTCTCGGTGGCCTTGACGAGATCTGGAAGTGTATATACATGGTAAGTGATTTTTTTTAGGGTATGTGACTAATTATGATCACCTAAATTGGGTTATATCATTGAATTTTACATTTTTTAAACAAAAAGTGATACTTGTAGTTGTGACCGTATGGTAACATTAGGCCAAAATATATCGTTAGGCCATAATATATCTGAAATAAATATGTACATCATACATTGTTTATAAACTAAACTATTAACATTTTAAGTTTTTTCCCTTGAAATATTCACCTTATCACGTACTAAACTTATCATCATCAAAGCATCAAGACATGTTGCACCACACTCTAAATAGCTGTTAGGCGACATATTGAAATTTGATTTCGCTTTTCGCTAATAAATTGCGCAGGGACTTAAGGCTGCGTTTCTAAGCTGAAAGGTCCTATCTGTGTATGTTAAACCTATGTAGATAGGACCTTTCAGCTTAGCACGGCAGAAGGGGTTAAAACAATTAAGTGACTATACTAAACCATGTTTAACGTTTATAACAAACATACTTTAATTAGTATGTTACATGTTATGTTAAGAAAACTTCACATTTCAAGATGCGAGATTATAGTTGACCGATGGCCGAAGAACGAGGTCAAATATAGATCTCAAGCCTTGAAATGAGTTTTATTAACTATACTATTTTATTCACAATTATTTTGTATTCAAAATAAAGACCAAGTTTTTGAATTTTGAAATCTGAAATGGTTAATTCATTGTTGATCATGTCATGACTAACAATTACTGATTGTTGACTTACATTTTTGCTTAGAATTCACACATAATCTCACAAAGAACACAACATTTACTGGTATGACAATTTCACATAACAACATAGTTTGAAACACAATATTTCTTCATTTTATCAACTGGAGAATCAGACCATAGAACACAAATAAATGAAACCCTCTCTGAACTGCGTGTGGCGCCATCTAGCAACGAGAATAAATTACACAAGCATGATTCCAGTCCTCGCATTTATTTAATTAATGTTTAACTCTATCTTTCGTAAAATTTAGTACTTAAAACGGCGCATAAACTGGCTTAATATAAACATAACCTAAAAATTAATTTTTGACTAATACCACAACATAGATGCCTTTGTACTCTGCTAATATCTTACGACGCCGCGACATCTATAAACGAGTAGATGTATTTTCATAATAGCCAAGGAAGATTTATAAGATAATAGCTTTTCAATCAATTTAAATATCAGGGCAGGCCGGGTTTGTTTTCTCTTGGTCAGTAATAAAAATTGTTAACTGCTTTTTAATAACTATAACAATACACTACTTTCTTAGACACTTACAGTGCAAGTAATTTGCTTATTGAAATATGATTGTGAATAAAAGTATCTTAAAATAAAATATATTAACTAAATTAGGTTATGTCCATATGGTTACATGATGCCTTACAGGGTTAATAAATAAGTATTATAATTTATTATTTTAGGGGTAAAGGCGATTATCACAGATTGGGCCACGGTAGCGGTGATCACGTTCGACGGCCGAAAAAAGTGGCCGCGTTGCAAGGAAAAAAAATCATTAGCATAGCCACGGGATCGCTGCACTGCGTGGCCTGTTCGGACGAGGGAGAGGTGTTCACTTGGGGCGATAATGACGAGGGACAGTTGGGCGACGGAACAACGAACGCCATCCAGCGGCCAAGATTAGTGTCTTCCTTACAAGTGAGTAGTTGAACAGGTGACAAACTGAGAACGTTTCTTGTCTCTTTTCTGTTCGAGTTCAGGAGCCTCAGGATCTAATCGTAAATTTTGTTTTTATCGTTTTTTTACTGATTAGTAACTTTTCTATGTTTTTGGACCATTTCCTTTTGTTGTTTTTTTCTAGCTTTCTCGGATTTTTTTTGACGAGGCGATTTGTCCAAAAGTGAAATTTAATGTAAAAAATATCAAAATTAATTTAAATGCCTATATCTCGGAAACTAATAGTCCTACCATAAAAATTATCAAATATGTTTCTGTAGGGAATTAAACATTATCTTTAGATAACAGATAAATAACAGATCTGTGTAAATTTTTTTGTACTACTATAAATAATAAGTGCTTGATATCTTATTTTTTTCTTCATAATATTCAAATGATTTAACTAAAACAAAACAAGCTAACCGCCAAATATTAAGGAGCTCCTATTTGGCGCTTAGCTCGTTCTGTTTTAGTTAAATTATTTTAATATTATAAATAAATATTAGAATGCATTAAATACGAATACATTCAGTCCGGTTTGATACACGGGTTAGAATTTTTTGGTCCTTTTGCACATAATTTTTTATGCTCAAAAAGAAAAAAAAATAAGATTTCAAGCCCTTTAAATTTTTCACATACAAAAATTACAGACAATTTTCAACGATGTTACGATTTATGGGTAATTTACGAATTTTAGGGTCCCAATTAGGACCCTTAGAGAATTTTGACGTTTCATGACATTCAAACCCCTTAATTCAAAAAAATTGATTTTTGGGTCGATTTCAATAACGTGTGTTTCCACCCGTAAAACAAATATTACTTATTATTGTTAAAAGTATAACCAAACCTTATTTTTCAGAGTAAAAAAATAACAAACGTAGCTTGCGGTTCAGCACACACCCTAGCCTGGTCAACGACGAACGCCAGCTCAGCATGCGCCCGACTCCCAGCAGTAGCTCCCCTAGAATACGACCTCTTGCAGGACCTTCCTCCGTGGGTGTTACACCGACGACTCGTGCTCCTCCATCACTTTTCGGAGTTGATTTGCCCCTGCATATCGATGTTCCCGATCACCGGGAGGGACTCCCTCCACGAGTTGAGGAGTATTCTGATCTACACGATTAAAGAGGCTAATTTTAGGAAGGTGGTGCAAGCCACGATGGTGAGGGACAAGCAACACGGTCCCGTTGTCGAACTGAATAGGATTCAGGTAAAATATCTCGAATGAGCGAGAGAACTTCCTCCTATAAATTTTATAAAAAAATGGAAAAAATGGAACTAAATTAAAAATACATTTAAAAAAAATTAAAAAAGCAACCCCCAGATGCGCTGTTTACAAAAAAATTAAAATATATTAAAAAAGCATCCCTTAAAATCCCCACTTATCATTTTTCAGAAAAATACGACTAAATAAACCTGAAATTCAAATTTAAATACATTAACCCCCAAAAAAATTACTTTGTGACCCCCGATATTATTCATATACACACATGGAAAAAAAAGTTAGGGATATTCGTAAATTATTAACTTAACTTGTTAATATTATACTCCACTGTACCTTATTTTGCATAAATAACGCTCACACCACCGAACCTTTGTATGCAAAAGATAGTACAGTGGAGTACAATATCGGTACTTCCTTTTAACATGTAAGTTAAGTTCGTGAAAAGGACCCCGCACGTTTCTTACGGAAAATGGTCACTAGTCTCGAAAAATTATTTTTTTTGAGAAACAACAGAACGCTGTATGTGATTCGGTTTTTTTCCTAAAATAACAAAAATGAATCGCACACAGTTGTGGTGGGGCATTGAGAAAGGAGCGCTGTTGGGTAAGGGGCAATGACAAATAAAAATCGACAAAACAAAAAAACAAGATGGCCGACCTGTCAAAGTGACATTTCTCGAACGGGAGGTCGTAGAAACTTAAAATTCGGTATGTATGAATACAATGACTAACAAAAATCGACAAAACCAAAAAACAAGATGGTCGACCTGTTAAAGTGACATTTTTTAAGCGGGAGGTCGTAGAAACTTGAAACTCGTTATGTAGGGGTACAATGACAAACAAAAATCAACAAAATAAAAAACAAATTTGACTTTGACAGGTCGGCTATCTTGTTTTTTGATTTTGTCGATTTTTGTTTGTTACTGTACCCGTACATACCGAGTTTCAAGTTTCTACGAACTCCCGTTCGAAAAATGTCACTTTGAAAGGTCCGCCATCTTGTTTTTTGGGTTTGTCGATTTTTGTTTGTCATTGCCCCTTCTCCAACAGCGCTTCCCTCTCAATGCCCCACCCCAACTGTTTGCGTTTATTTTCCATAACTTTTAGGAAAAAAATTCGTACCACGTACATCGTTCTGCTGTTTCTCGAAAAATATAATTTTTCGAGCCCATTAAGACTTGATCAGCATGCTGGAAACTACCTTTCTACGAAATATTAGCGAATTTAGCCGGAGGCCATTTTCCATAAGAAACGTGCGGGGTCTTTTTATAACTTTAAACATTTAAAATTTTAGATCGATTACAGTACTTAAGGAAACAGTAGATAATATCTTATATAATATATTATAATACAGGGTGATCCATAACTGGCATGCCAAAATTTAAGAGGTGATTCTAGATCCAAAATATAAAAAAAGTTCCTATAAAGGTTGGTCCGGAAATGAGCCCTAAGGGATCTAGGGCCCTTTAAAATTGTAATAAAAATAAGGTTTTTAATTAATAACTCGGGTACCGTTTAAGCTAGAGCGGCGAGCTTTTGCATGTACAGGGTGTATTTGAAATAGGGTCGGAAATTTTAACAGGTGATTCTACATGATAAAATTTGACAAAAAGTTCCTATAAACATATGTCTAAAAATGCGTCATAAGGGAGCTACGCCCCTTTGAAATTGGCTAAAAAAATCGGTTTTTATTTAATAACTCAGGAACCCTTTGAGATATATTAACGAGGTTTTGCACGTGAATTAATCCTAACAAGGCCCATCTTTGTATGTAATTTTCACGTACTTATTTAAACCAGGGGTGTGCGAAAAGGGGGGTCCTTATCAGTTTTTTGTCCCAAACTTTTTTCTGTGTAACTTTTTTGCAATTTTATTTTTAAAATATGATTCCTCAGGTCAAAATACATAAAAAAGGTACTCTTGTTGTAATACTGTAGGATTAACCGTTTTCGAGAAAAGTTAAATTGAAAGTGAAATTTCACTGTTCGAGGACGAAAAATTAAATACTAAAATGTCGAAAACCAAAATTTTAATGATGCAATGTTATTCTACATCAAAAGCTAAGAAAAAAAGTTTCCATACATGTAGGTCGAAAAAACGCTTTTAAAGTTACCATAGCCCTTTAAAAATGGTGCATATTTAGGAGACCATAGCTCCATTAGGATTCATTTTTGGAAGTACCTGTATATGAGGTTTTTTTCTTAGTTTTTAATGTACATTCGCCCTGCATCATTAAAATTTTGGTTTTCAACATTTTAGTATTTAATTTTTCGTCCTCGAACCGTGGAATTTCACCTTCAAATGAATTTTTATCGAAAACGATTAATCCTACAGTATTACAACAAGAGTACCTTTTTTATGTATTTTGACCTGGGGAATCATATTTCAAAAATAAAATTGCAAAAAAGTTACACAGAAAAAAGTTTGGGACAAAAAACTGATAAGCCCCCCCCCGTTTCGCACACCCCTGGTTTAAATAAGTACGTGAAAATTACATACAAAGATGGGCCTTATTAGGATTAATTCACGTGCAAAACCTCGTTAATATATCTCAAAGGGTTCCTGAGTTATTAAATAAAAACCGATTTTTTTAGCCACTTTCAAAGGGGCGTAGCTCCCTTATGACGCATTTTTAGACATATGTTTATATGAACTTTTTGTCATTTTTTATGATGTAAAACCATCTGTTAAAATTTCCGACCCTATTTCAAATACACCGTGTATACTAGTATTAATAAGGGCAATAAGTTTATGTTAATTTATTTTTTTAATTTATCCAGAGGCGTTCCCAGACGGACAAAATATATGAGGCTTAAAACATTTTTGCCCCAAACTTTTCTATGTGTATGTTTTTTGGATTTGTTGTAAAAAATATAGATTTCTAGATTAAAAATACATATAAAATATCATATAGTGTAACACTGTAGGAGCAACCGTTATCAAAAAAAAATGCAATTAAGAGGAAGTAACATTTTGTGCCACCAAAAACGTTACTTTTTAAAAGGCTATTACTCCTTTAATATTAAATTTAGGTGTTTTGGTGTATAATACTTTTTTGCTCAGTTTTAAATGAAGAATCACCCTGCAGCATTTAAATTTTATTGGTGCTTTTTTTTGTTCCCCATTCAATACGTCATCTTCGAAGGGCCGTAGCTCCCTTAGGGCTCATTTCCGGACCAACCTTTATAGAAACTTTTTTTCATATTTTTGGATGTAGAATCACCTCTTAAATTTCGGTACGCGAGTTCTGGAACAGGCTGTATATTAAAATAATATTAAAAATGTTGAAGATTTGTGCTAAATTACTCATAGTTATTTTTCTAAATTGTTAATATCTTGAATTTCAGGTAAAAAGATCTAGATCCAGGGGGGGCTTGGCTGGTGTAGATGGTATGAAATCTGTTTTTGGGCAAATGGTATTAAAACTGCCATTGTTGACATCTGAGACTTTGGCACTGCCTCATAGGGTATGGAAGGTGGAATTTGTAGGTAAGATTATTATTTCTTATAGATTTTTTCAACAATTTTTTACACCAAAAAATAAAAATAAATTAATTTCGTCAAAAAATTAAATAGGTATTTTAGTTTTTTTTTTAATAATTTGATATTATTTGTTGTCTGAAAATATTATCAGTGTTTTGACCGATAAGGATTTAAAGCCAAATAACAAAACAAATAATATTTGCAATTTATTTACAAATATTGTATACTTAAAAACATTTTTTATCAATTTTTCATATTTAAATGTCTAAAAAAACTGTAGACGTTGCGTTGCGTAAAACAGAAGGTGCGTTTTAGTTTTAAATAACAGTTCATTAATTATATTAATAATTAATTGCTAAATTGATTGGTTATTTAAATGTCTAAAAAAACTGTAAATAGTTATTGTAACAACAGTGCAAAATGGTTAGCAAAAGTTTCGTTGCGTAAATCAAAAGCTGCGTTTCAGTTTTAAATAACAGTTGAATATTTATATTATTAATTAAATAATGATTAATTGCTAAATTGATTGGTTAAAGTTAAAAAACAATAATAAACTGAAGAGAACAGATAAAAGCGTACAACAATTGGGTCGCGTTAAGCAGAAATCTACCATTATTAATGATTACATACTTTGTACATGTTCTGAGACATTAACAAGTGAAACAAATGTTTAATTTTAAGTGTTTTACTCAAAACGTTTAATATTTATTGGGGAAAAAATTTACTGTTCACAATGTGGGTTGGTAGCTATCTGCTTAATGTGGCCCAATGGAGCTCTCTACAACTAGAATTATGAAACAAAAGATGTCTACCCTATATCTATCTCATTTGTGCTACACTTTCCAGCCAACCAAATAAATACTGTATTTGTTTTTCATACAACAAAGACAGTATTTATTTGGTTGGCCGGAAAGTGTAGCACTGAGCGGCACGAACGAACATAGCTAATGTGAATATGTAATATAAGATAATTCTACTAAAATTTAGATGGCGCCAGTAATTTCTTTAATAAAAATAATATACATAGTTACACTTTTCGCCCGGCCAAGTAAATATTGTATTTGTTCAACAAAGAACAAATACAGAATTTGTTTGGTTGGGTGGAAGTGGGAGTGTATGTATGTCTTCTATCCTTTTTGGGTAGAACTTTTGTCCCTGTCTAATCTAACGGGAGAAATCGCCATTATAACTTATATCCATATTATTGTTGAGATCGCCTATCACAGTATTAGCTTGTTTATACAACAGAACCTGCGGCTTGAAAATAACTAAGAACATTGTCACAAAATACGCCAAATGCAAAGCAAAAATACATATTTAACATATTTTTATCAATGCCCGATGCCGTTGAACTAAAATCAGTTATTATATTCATGATTCCTTCTGGAATATCCGACTCCGATGTTTCAGTGGTTTTAGTAGGTGCAGTGGTGTCTAGTGGAGGTTCCATTAGAGGTGCCGGTGCTGAAAGGGTTTCAAGGCTGGATGTGGTAGGTTCATAAAGTAGTGGCGATTCTAATGCGTCTTCTATAGCTCGAACTTTAATAAAAACAAGAAAAACCATCAAAACAACCGTGAAAAAATAATTGCCCATCACTGTACTTGTATTTTGTTGCATTGTATGACAAAAATTATAATAACCTGAAAACAGCTTAGCGATTTTATTTATACTGCCATTAAGCCACTGATAAGAAACTAGACTTATAGACAAAATATAAAAAAATAACAGATAAAAATATTTGTACATATTTTTGAATGTTATTAATAGTTAATTGCTAAATTGTTTGGTTAAAGTTAAAAAACAATAATTAGAGGAAATGCGCCTAATTTCGGATGGTTTCCAAATTTCGGATAGTAGTGTATTTAAGATACTGTCTGCAAAGGTAAACAGAAACCTACTTTTATGTGAAGCCAAAAGTCAAACTAAATCCGTCCTGTAATATGATAACGGTAGAGCTTGTCCCCTTTAAATGGCAGCACAAATCGTTTATATTGCAAATGGCAGTTTTGTGCTCAGTTGCATTATTATGCTTATTTATTTTATAAATAATCGTTATAAAAGTTCGTGATTCTGTCTTGGGTAAGTTATGATGTTAGTTAAGTTGATCCACTATTCATAATTAAGCAATTTGAAAACGTAAACATTCTACAAATTTCTAATCTAAAAAGCAGAAAGTTGCCTAATTTTGGATAGACCATTTTTGTGCATTTGATTCCCAATTTCGGATATCCGCAAGGTAATTATTATTCAGGATAACCAACCATTAATTATTATTTTTATAATGATACAACAAACTAAGATAAACAATTTTGAAAAAACGAAAATTACCTAAGATACTAAGATATTCGAAATTGGGAATCTAAAATTATAGGTCCTATAGTATTTCGTAGAAAATCGCTTAATGATTAAATTACGTCTTAAATGTGAAGGAATAACAAGAAACATAAGCAATGGGATCCAGATCTACTCTTGAAAAAATTTTTTCGGATATGTCCGAAATTAGGAGCCCTTTTTCAAATGCACAAAAATGTGCTGATTTTTTTTAACCATGTTTTTTGGAAAAAATAAACTGTAATAAAATTGCTTTTATAATAAATCATGGTTCGCTATAATAAGTTGTATCTGGTTATATAAAAAAATATCAAAAAGTAATACCGAGTATTAAATATTGAATACATTGTAAATGGTATCCGAAATTAGGCGACTTTCCTCTATTATTGTTTATTATAAACTAAAGGTAACAGATAATAGCGTACATCACTATTAATTTATTTCCAAATTTTTTAAATTTTTATTGCAATTATCTATTACATTATTTCAAGAGAACCTGTGGCTACACCAAATTCAGAGCAAAAAACATATTCAAGATTTTTTTGTCAATGCCCGATGCCGTTCAACTTAAGTCCGCGGACTACGCGTAGTCATAGTCATGATTCCTTCTGGAATATCTGACACCGATGTTTGATTCTTTGGTGGGAACGATATTTTGGTAGTTGTAGTTGGTGCAGTGGTGTCCAGTTGAAATGCCATTAGGGGTGCCGGTGCTGAAGGGTTTCAGGACTAGAGGTAGTAGGTTGGTTAGCAATTCTAAAGTGTCTTCCATAACTCGAACTTCGATAACACAGCCACACAAAAAGAAAAAAAAGTCTGGTACTTTTAAAGAGACACGTGTATTTCTATGTATTTTAGGTCTTTGAATTAGGGACACTAGATCTAGGTCTTAAGTTGTCTGTCGACTTGCTAACTTAAGACCTAGATCTAGTGTCCCTACTTTGAATCCGAATCTGAGGTCAAAATGGCACCTCATATGATTAGTTTTCGAGATAACCTCAAAAAACGTAATACTCGAAAATAATGTTTTTTGAGGTTATCTCCAAAATTAATTGGATGAGGTGCTGTTTTGACCTCAAATTCGGGTTCAGCGCCTCAAAATACATTGGAACACAATGGTCTCCAAAAAAAATCTTGACCTTTTTTTTGTGGCTACATGTGCACATGTGGGGTCATAAAAACGTCAAAACCTTTTTTGGGGGCCATTGTATTTCTATCTATTTTGAGGCGCTGAAGTCGAAATTATGTCAAAACCTTATTTTCATACTCAAAAATTACGTTTTTTGAGGTTATCTCGAAAACTAATCGTATGAGGTGCTATTTTGACCTCATATTCGGATTCAGCGACTCAAAATACATAGGAATACATATGTCTCGTCAAAAGTACCAGACTTTTTTTCTTTTTGTGTGGCTGTGTAATCGATGGTTTGGTAGTTGTAGTTGGTGCAGTAGTGTTTAGTGGAAGTGTCATTAGAGGTGTCGCTGCTAAAAGCGTTTCAGGGCTGGAGGTGGTTGTTTCATAAACCAATAGAGATTCTAACGTGTCTTCTATAGCTCGAACTTCAATAAAAACACGAAAAAACAAAAATAACCGTAACAAAACTGTTGCCCTTCATTGCACTTGTATTTCGTTAACTATATGACAAAAATTCAAATAAGCTTGCTTATACAAGAGAGTCTCCGGCTAGAAAATAACTAAGCACATTGTCACAAAATACACCAAATGCACAGAAAAATACATATTTAACATATTTTTATCAATTCCCGATGTTGTTGAACTAAAGTCAGTAATCATAGTCATGATTCCTTCAGGTATATCTGACTCCGATGTTCGCGTCTTTGCTGCAAACGATGTTTCGGTAGTTGTAGTTGGTGCAGTGGTGGCGAGTGGAGATGCCATTAGCGGTGCCGGTGCTGAAAGGGTTTCAGGGCTAAAGGTAGTAGGTTCATAAAGCAATGGCGATTCTAATGTGTCTTCTATAGCTCGAACTTCAATAATCGATGTTTCGGTAGTTGTAGTTGGTGCAGTGGTGGCTAGTGGAGGTGCCATTAGCGGTGCCGGTGCTGAAAGGGTTTCAGAGCTGTAGGTAGTAGGTTCATAAAGCAATGGCGATTCTAATGTGTCTTCTATAGCTCGAACTTCAATAATCGATGTTTCGGTAGTTGTAGTTGGTGCAGTGGTGGCTAGTGGAGGTGCCATTAGGGGTTCCGGTGCTGAAAGGGTTTCAGAGCTGTAGGTAGTAGGTTCATAAAGCAATGGCGATTCTAATGTGTCTTCTATAGCTCGAACTTCAATAATCGATGTTTCGGTAGTTGTACTTGGTGCAGTGGTGGCTAGTGGAGGTGCCATTAGGGGTGCCGGTGCTGAAAGGGTTTCAGGGCTAAAGGTAGTAGGTTCATAAAGCAATGGCGATCCTAATGTGTCTTCTATAGCTCGAACTTCAATAAAAACAAGAAAAACCATAAAAATAACGGCAACAAAACTGCTGCCTATCATTGTACTTATATATAATGGACTGTATGAAAAAAAATATAATAACATGAAAACAGCTTAGCAATTTTATTTATATTGCCGTTAAGCCACTGATAAGAAACTAGACAAAATAAGAAAAAAAACAAATCAAAATGTTTGTACATATTTTTGTATATAATTAATAATAATAAACTAAAGGTAACAGATAACAGAGTACATCAATATTATTTTATTTCCAGAATTTTTAAATTTTTATTGAGCTTGTCTATTAATTTATTAATTATACAAGAGAACCTACAGCTAGAAAACTACTAAGCATATCGTCACAAAATACACCAAATGCAGAGCAAAAATACATATTTAACATATTTTTGTCAATGCCCAATGCCGTTGAGCTAAAGTCAGTAATCATGGTCATGATTCCTTCTGGGATATCTGACTCTGATGTTTGATTCTTTGGTGAAAACGATGTTTCTGTAGTTGTAGGAGGTGCCATTAGAGTGTTTTCCATTGCTTGAATTTCGATAAAAACAAGGAATGCCATAAAAACAATCACAACAGAACTGGTGCCCATCATTGTACTTGTATGAAAAAAAAAACTATAATAAATAAAAAAAAATGCTTGATAGTTTTATTTATATTGGCATTAATCCACTGATAAGAAACTAGACAAAATAAAAAAATAATAATAAAAATGTTTGTACATATTACTAATATTCATTGCTAAATTGATTGGAAGTTTAAAAACAATAACAACTTAAAGGAAACAATTAAAAGCTTAGGCAAAAAAAATATTAAAATAAAAAAAAGACAATCACTAGTACATTTGCCTTAGACTAAAATTTCCCAAGCAAGGATATATATCTCAGGATTATTTTCCAAATAGCATAATATATTTTTTCTATTTTGCTACTCTTATAAGCTCATAATCACACGCATTTTGCGTGTTCTTATAGGTCCATAAGAGTTCTCTACTTTTTCTTCTGTTGGGTTGGCAACATACAAACGCCTATCTCTTGACGTTTTGCGTGCAAATGTCAATGACGATTTAAAGTTTAATTTTTTACAAAATTTTGGGTTTGGGTTATTTTTTACCGTGTTAAAATTGTGGATTGGTTAATTGCAGTGAAAAAAGAAGAGATGAATGTAAAATATATCAAAATATCATTTGTTCTTAGAATTTTAAACATAGTGTAAACTGTAATGCCAACCCAAAACAAAAATCCCTAAATCAGTCATCAATTTAAATGTAAGTTTTTTAAATTTTAGAGCAAAATAGAAAAAATTGTATAAAGCACTCGTTTCATAACACGTTTTTAGAGCACTAGTACTTTAGAAAACTCGCCGCAAGCGGCTCGTTTTCTAAAATTGTACTCGTGCACTAAAAACGTATGTTATGAAACTAGTACTTTAATATGCTAATATACACGATGTATTTTTAATAACGTCAATAACTTTAGGGGGTGATTTTACATCAGAAAATATGAAAAAAAAGTTCCTATAAACATATGTCTAAGGGAGCTACGGCCAAGTGGCTAAAATATTCTTTTTGCATTTAATAACTCAGAAACCCTTTGAGCTATAGCGACGAGGTTTTTCATATGACCTAAGCTTATTAGGGCCTATTGTCATTTTCATGCGAAACGGTTAGCCTTATCACATTTTGCCCCAATTTTGTTTGCAACTTTTTTGTATTTTTTTTATTAGTATGTGTGATACATCATTTTAAAGTTTATGAAATTCTCCATTTAACTATATATTTTTTTATTTTTTTTAAACATTTTTATTTGGTTTTAAAATAGGAATTAAAAATGTTTTTTTTGTCAAAATTTTTCTAAAACACCAAACAATTTTTTAAAAATGACTAATTTCGTGATGAAAAAACGTAAATTATACTTTTAAACAAATTTTAATTGACATAAATAAAAACTTACAAAAAAAACTTAAAAAATCGCATCTTTAAGCACAAAAAAATGAAAAAGCAAAACCTCAAAAAAAAAAATGGTTTAAAAAATAAAAAAATATACGGTCCGATAGAGAATTTTATTTGCTTTAAAATGATGTATCACACGACCCCCCTTTCTTTTTAAAAAAATGTGCCCCCATGCCCCCCTGTCCACATTTTAAGAGCTAAGATAGGTTGTCTTATTTAAGAGGTCTAAATTTGAAGTCGATATATCAACTCGTTCAAAAGTTAAGAGGGGGTCTTTTGTACCGCTCTGTATATTGTGATATTATCACAACCCTATTGGTTACCTAGTTCTTTTTTGTAGATGTTTAATTAATAAATTGTTTTAGGCGAGAGCGTGGACGACTGTGGAGGTGGTTATAGCGAGAGCATCGCCGAGATGTGCGACGAACTCCAAAACGGTTCCCTGCCACTTCTCATCCCCACTCCTAACGGCCGCGACGATGCTGGAGTGAACCGGGACTGTTTTATCCTGAATCCTTCCGCCAAGACTTGCCTTCACCTGAACATGTTCCGCTTCCTGGGGGTTCTTATGGGAATCGCCATTCGGACAGGTAATATAACATGAAATATCTACAGGGTGGCCCACAAGTCGCCCAGTTACTATTTCTCTGTTGAATAACTTTTGTTTGTCAATTTTTTTTATTTTTTTTTTTTACAATATAGAATACAGGAAATTAATTTTTTTTAACTATGTTTGAAAAATCATGTCTTTTAAATGACGTCCATTTCCCGCTTCGCACGCACGAGTTCTTTTCAAGACATTTTCTATGAGGGCTCTTAACATGTCTGGCTTAAGCGGTTGGATAGTCCTGGGCTTATTGACATACACCCGATTCTTCAGCTAGCCCCAACGAAAAAAAGTCCGATGCTTTCAAATCGGGCGATCGTGAAGGACAATGAATATTCGAATTTCTCGAAATTACCATTTGGAATGTTACACCGCAACAAACCGTGACCTTGAGGAGGTGCAATTCACGTTGATACCGTCATGAAAAATGTAAAAAGAACCCGTGCTTGCAATAAGGAAAATTTACGTCATTTAAAAGACACGATTTTTCATACATAGTTAAAAAAATCAATTTCTTGTACTCTATATTGTAAAAAAAATAAATAAAAAAATTGACAAACAAAAAAGTTATTCAATTTTTAAATGGTAAAGCGACTTATGGGCCACCCTGTAGCTTTTTGGAATTACTGAATGAGATTAGGTAATTTAGCTGATGTTGTAGCTAAGGGAACGTTCAAGTATTACGTAACGCAAAATGTACCAAAATTCATACACTTTATACCTCGGTTCTCGCGTAGAGATTTCATATTTTGACTGCCCCCCTAACACACCCCCTATTAGGGGGGGGGGGGTAGCCAAAATATGAAATCTCTATAGTCTATAATAACGCGAGAACCGGGGTATGAAGTGCATGAATTTTGGTACAATTTGCGTTACGTAATACTTGACGTTCCCTAAGCTATATTTTTTAATTTCTTTATATTCTTGGGTACAACGACATGTTGACAATGTTGACTTAACAGTAATATCTGTCTGTCTTTTGGCAGGTTCTCCGTTGAGCCTTAACCTGGCGGAACCAGTTTGGAAGCAGCTGGCGGGAATCGAACTGACGCCCGCCGATTTGACTGAGATCGATAGGGACTATGTCCCGGGACTGATATGTATTAGGGATATGTCTGCCGAGGAGCCGCTGTTCCAGAATTTGGAGATGCCTTTTTCGACGCCGTCATCATGCGGCGTCGATATGCCTTTGAGTAATCGCTATAAGAGGATTACGTTCGAGAATCGGTTAGAGTACGTTAGATTGGCCTTAAATTTCAGGTAAGAATTTTTCGCCTAAGCCGATGATAAATTACACTGCCTTTCAGTTGCGTCTGTAGATCTGGCTATATTTGATGCGCTAATTTCGGAACCTTTTTCCGTTTTTCTCGATCAGTTCGTTTTTTTTTTTGAGATATAACGCATAATGGTTTTTTTGCCTATTACAGTAGTAAAAAAAAAATTAAGGTCTAATAATTTTTTGTTTGCCGTGGATTGGTTCTCTTTCGATTTTTTTTATATATTTTGATAAAAAAGTTATATAAATACTAAAGATACGACTCTAATTTTTATACGCAACACTAACACATTTGTGCGGTTTATAAAAATAAAAAATGTTTTAGATTTAATCCAGTGACGGAGATTTTACCGGGGATTATCGAAAAAAACAAAAATATTGAATTTATTATGAATAGCAACCTAATAAATTAAATTAATTAAATACAATAAAGACCGAAACGTTGGCAAAAAAAAAGATTTACTTTATTCTTTAATTATTTTCTGTTCTAATAAAACAAGAAAAAAATATAACCTGCATTTATAGAACAAGAACAACAAGAAATTACAATAAATTAAATTTATTATGAAAAAAAAAACGAAAAATTAAAAAAATAAAGGTTTTTCTCTTTGCTTTAATAATAACATTAAATAAACATTAAATAATTCAAATTATTGTTATTCTTCTTTCAATAAGTTCCCGTAAAATGTCCGTTACTGGATTCACTATAAAACATTTTTAATTTTTACAAACCTCACATGTGTTTTAGTGTTGCTTATAAAAATCAGAGCCATATCTTTAGTATTTATATGAAATTTTCATGAAAATATAGAGAAAAAATCTAACTTTTTTGAACTTTGAAGCCAAACGAATAAAGATATATTAAATCTGCTTTTTTGGCTTAGAGCCCTATTAATAGAGAACCAATCCACAGCAAAGAAAAAATAATTAGACCTTAATTCTATTTTTTACTACAACTATAGGCAAAAAAACAGTGCACTATCTCTCAAAAAAAAAAAATATATATCGAGAAAAAAAAACGAGACGATCGAGAAAAACAATGCAAGGTTCAAAAAACAGCGCATCAAATATGTCTAGAATCAACAAAAATGGGGCCGGCAATTTTTGAGTGTAGAGCAGACTGAGTGTTGTCGAGTTTTTAATAAAAAATGGTCCAAGGTTAATTTTTAATTATTTTCTTTTTTAGATTACATGAGTTTGATGAACAAGTGAGAGCGGTACGAGATGGAATGTCAAGAGTGGTTCCAGTTCCTCTACTGTCCTTATTTAGCGGTTACGAGTTAGAAACTATGGTTTGTGGTTCTCAGGATATACCTCTTACGCTGTTGAAGTCTGTAGCAACATATAAAGGTAACTTTTGCGAAATTTAACTAATCGAAAAAAGTTAAGGATATTTTAGTTTCTCTGAGAAAAAATCGAAAAAACAAAAAATGGCCCGCTGCTCTCGCCGCCGCCGCTTATCTTGTTTAACTGTATTGAACATGTCTGGGACATGCTTGGTAGAGCTGTAATTGTTCGTCAACCACATTTTCATGACGTAAGGAAACTAGCATATTCTTCCGGATTTATAGGATGTCTTGGACCAAGATCAATTAAACCTTAATTTTAAGCATGCCTCGACGAGATAAAGCGTTTATGGCCAACAGAGGTAGAATTACTCGCTATTAATTCATTTTCTGTTTTCAAAAATAATTTCTCCTTTGTTATATTAAGAAAAACATATTGTTAAATCCCGAATATAAATATTTTTGAATTGATTAAATATATTTGTTTTTTAGGTATGATTAGAGAATATGGACATTTTATGATTTTTCTCTAAACTGTTTTTTTCCAGAGTAAGCACCATTCTTAACAATATCCTTAACTTTTTTCGATCAGTTGATTTCAATCATGCTTGGGAGCCAAAAAATTTGGCCACGTTTGTAAATATTTTTACTGTCCTCAGGAGAAGGGGTTCAGATTAATTAGTTAATGAATCGTTGCAGGAGCATTTTTTAACCCCAATGACATGCTTTTAAAAAATTTTTACGTATCCTGTAAAAAACAAAAGATAAAACCCAATGTTACACCTGTATTGCACATATTATTTTGCAACGAAAAAAATTATATGTTTTTTGCTTGCATAATTTATAAAAAAAAATATTAAAAAAACTTTTGATACATTTTTTTTCAAACCCATCCGGAAACATTGTGCACTAAAGAACAAAAACGAATAAAAATCTAAAAAATATATAATATCTACTTCCTCACAATTTATATGTGGCAAAACAATTTTTAGAATTTTTTAGAACTCAAAACTTAAACAAAAACCAACACTCAAAAAAAAAAATCGACTCCAGCTAATTTTAAAAGTTTGTGACAAGATCAGCTGAGATCAGCAGAGTGACCGCCAAAAAAACGAGTTTTTTTAACCTCTTTTTCAAACATCTGTAACTTCGATTGTTGATCATAAAGTTGGTATTTTGATTATTAGAATTCAGGGATCTTAATGCCCAGTGTTCCCAAGTGGGAACAAGGTGCAATATAGGGGAAGATCTTGGTTAGAATAAAATAATTTTACGGGGGCGTTTCCCCCTCTCCGTGCGGGTATTTTTTGGACAAAAAAGTCTACTATACCGGGTGTAACAAGACCATGGTACACCCCTCGTTTTCCCTTTATTTTAAAAGTTGGAGGTTTAAAATCTGGAGCTTCTTTTATTCACATAAAAGGTCAATTTTTAAATATGTAAGTCCGGTTAAACCGGAATTGACTGAAATGTACTTTTTATGTTAAACATTGAAACTTTATGTAAATAGGATATGCTCCAAGTTTTAAATCTCTAACTTTTAAAATAAAGAAAAGAAAGGTAGAGTCCGCGCGTGATAAGAATGGGACAGCGACGTCATAAACTTAATAACTACACTGCGCACAACATTGTGGGCGGAGTGAACGGCTTTATTCCAACAAGCGACTGTTGCCAAGAAAAATGCGCCGTTGCTAAGGGAACGTTCAAGTATTACATAACGCAAATTGTACCAAAATTCATACACTTCATACCCCGGTTCTCGCGTTATTATAGATTATAGGGATTTCATATTTTGGCTACGCCCCCTAATAAGGGCTGTGTTAGGGGGGGTAGCCAAGATATGAAATCTCCACAGCCTTAAATAACGCGAAAATCGAGGTATGAAGTGTATGAATTTTGGTACAATTTGCGTTACGTAATACTTGAACGTTCCTTAAGGGGCGTGTATGTAAACAATTCATTCTGGCTTACTGCTCATTCCTTGTTTAATGATGTCACTGTACCATTCTTATCGCGCGCGAACTCTACCCGGTATGTACATGATTTTCTATAAAAATGATTCTCAAGGAAATACAAGTACAAGGATTATCCCAGAAATATCTCTCTCGAGTTTTTCGTACTTTTTAGTATTTTTTTTTTTTTTTCAGGAATTGATAGTAGTGCCCCATTAATCCAATGGTTCTGGGAAGTAATGGAAGAGTTCACCAATCAGGAACGTTCTCTGTTTTTGAGATTCGTGTGGGGCCGAACGAGACTGCCGAGAACGATTGCCGATTTCCGTGGAAGGGATTTCGTCATTCAAATTTTGGACAAATACAGCCCTGCCGATCATTTCTTGCCGGAAAGTTACACTTGCTTTTTCTTGCTTAAAATGCCTCGATATTCTTGCAAGGTAAGTTATTTTTTTCTGTTATATTTTCCTATCAGTGGGGCAACATTTTATCCGAAACCAGGGGATGAACCAATGCGCGTCAGACTTGACCATGACCCATTAAGGACTACCGCTCATTTATTATTAAGTGGCAAATAAAGTACATATAGTGTGGAGTAGATTTATTGGGGAGTAGAGATGTTATGGAGTAGAGATGTTCCGGAGTAGGGTTGTTATAGAGTAGGGATGTTAATAACATCATGTTATGGAGTAGGGATGTTTGGGAGTACGGAAATTAAGAGTAGAGATGTTCGTCTGCCTTTTTTTGCATTTGTTTTACTAAAAATTACTTATTTGGACTAATAATAGTAATATCTGATAAATATTTCATATATTATACATACAATACAACAAATTCGTGAGTCAGTCTTTAATTTGTCAATCCTGCCCAGTGGCGAATTACTGGGATTCTAAAAATATCGATTATTGTTTTGGTACGGCGCCGAAGTAAATGTTTTAAGGGGTTGTTCTTATTTTTGATGCAAAAAATTGACGATTTTTGGATTTTTTTTTCAGAAAACCTGTATTGTGTTTATGTACAATAATTTTTACAAAGTATAAGGCAAGTCTTAAAGTTCACAAAAAAAATATTATTTTTATTTTTTCTTGCCGACATAAATAAATGCGCAGAACGCGCTGAAGTTGACACCTCAAAAATAACATGGAAAACGGTTCCAGCTATAGCTCCGCCCCCATTTGTCTGAAACACAAGAACCAAAAACAGTGTTGTTAAAAGTTACGTCCTTCAGTTCGCTAATGTCGACATTAGTCAAATTAAAAAAAAATTCCACCTGTATTTTAGTGAAAAAAGCAACAAAAAAAATTAATTTTCCGGCCAAAAACGGGTAAAGAAAGGGGGGTTCAAATATGAGTAACAACTTTTTAAAGAAGCCGAATTTTTTAAACCAAAAATCAGAACAACCCCAATTTGTATTTATTTATTTAACTTAACCCAATCCTGTTCATTAAGAGCCACATCTATTTGGATAACACCAAAAGTCCAAACGAGGCTTTAAACCTAAGAAAATAATAAGAAAATGGTCGAATACGTCGGTTCTGTTTTATGTTTTTTTTTTCAGCATGTCTTGCTCCAAAAACTAAAATACGCCATCCACTTTTGCAAATCCATAGACAAGGACGAATATGCCAGGGTGGCTATGGCGGGCGATTTGGCGGTTAGCTCCAGCTCGGATGCGGAGAGTGATCCTGAAATGGACAGCAGTAACTAATAATCCCGTCCTTTATATTTTGTGTTTTCCTATCGATACTCCTTCGGAATCATTACATATTACACCAGATGGGACAGTTTGAACTCATGGCAAATCGGGGTAATCGTAAAGTGAATAACACAAAAACTTTGCTTGAAGTCTTAAATGGTTGTACTAAAGTTTTATTGACAACATTTAAAGTTACCTTTGACTGTCACAACAAAAACCTAAAGGATGCTTTAGATTTTGGGATGATTTATTTTAATTATTATTTTCTCTTGTACATGCGCGGCTAAATTTAGTTTTGGAAGGAATGTTAAGACTCTAATCTGGTGTAATGTGCAGTACTCGGCGAATTTCCAGTACTCGCATAGGCGCCGCGTCGACTCTAGCGTTGACGCGAGGTTTTAAATATTTACATTTTTATTTCTTTTTATCTTGATTTTTTTTAATCATTCCATTTAAACGAGTAAGGTGGGAAAAAAAGTTATCGATAAATAAAAATTTAAAACTTTATCATTCTTAAAAAATAAAAATTGAATATCGTTTTTTTTTTAACACCGATATACATATCTATAGTTAATATGTATAGTCAATATTGTTGTGTATAACAAATTAGTCAAATGTTGCGATTTAGTGACCTTTATAAAAATATCCCTCATAATTCGGCTAAATTATTCCGTAAGCCTTTGTTTCTGTGCTTATTTTCAACGTTGAGTTATAACTGAGTTTACGCCGACTACTGGTAATGTGTGTCATAATTCTAAATATGGCGAAGGAGCAATATTATTTGTCCACTTATATATTATATTTATTGTCATTTTTAATTTATTACTGAGTATTTCATTAAGTATTACTAAATTAGTAATTAAATGGTTATTTCAGTTTTTATTTGTACACAAGTCAATAGACTACTACTGCTACTACTAGTGCTAGGCCTTAGTCGATAAGTTTTAGAACATGAAAGTATTCAAAGATTTTGAAAAAAACTGTAACACAGCCTGTAGATCATCAATGTTTATAATTTCTCATCCTAAAAAGTCTTATTGTTAAGGATTCCGTTTTATTTTAGTAGAAAATTTAGGTATAATCATTCAAAGTTTGAATTTCAAACTATCCAAAGTTAGCTGCTCTATGGTTCGTCCAATTATGCAAGATAGTAGTTTAAAATTCCCGCGATTTTTAAGCTACATCATTGGTTAAAAACTCGTACCTTTTAACATATAAAATATTGTGGCATTTTTTGTCTATGACAATGATTGACGGTCGTTAAAGCTAACAAAAGAAGAGAAAGTTACATCAAAAATGGTTATACTTAATGTTATTTTGTATGGTATTGAAAAAGGTACTTTTTTGGTTTATTCTTCATACGCTCACACTAAATTAGCATATTCTACATATTGTACAAACGTAAATTATATTGAACACAGGGAAAACGTCAAATTTTTAGGTTACAATTACAACTTAAGACCTATCCAGAGGCTCTGTGGTGTTAAACGGGCCGCGCCCCTTACTATCTTGCATAACTGGACGGAGTATAGTAACATTTTTTGCTGATAATTACATTTTCTTAATTTTAAATTTCCCCTTTTCCGCGTTACTTTCTACCAGTATAGTTAGTTAAAAAAGTGTCCATTATAAAATTTCAATATTGTATTTATTTTAAAATAATAACTTTTTATATAACGCTTGCTGCAACTGCTTGCATCTTAAATGGTAAACAAAAAATATAATTTTTTTACTGAGAAGAAATAGGAAATATAAAAAGTATGAACCCTGTTGAAAAAAACAAGTAGAGTCCAGTAGGATCCATTAGATTCCGATTCGTTTTCTTCTGGTCTATACGAGGGTCTATACTTGTTTTTTTTTTAACAGGGAAATAGAATTATGAAGTACCTATACTACGAATTAAAATAAGATTAGGAAAAGAATGTATTTATTTATTTTACATTCCGAATTTTCAAAAAACAGCCAGTCCTGGAAATTTAATTTTTAATTTTACCTAGTTATAGAATTTTTGAAAAAATATTCTTGTTTATTTCTACTATTAATAAATTGAATAAATTAATTTTTTATAGATATTATTGTACACTATTTTTTCTATATATCGCTAAATTAGCAACGCAATTAGCAGCTAATCATGCACATGGTTGTAATTGTAAAAATAAAGGTTATCGATTTATTTAGTATACACTTTAAAGTAGAAATTATATCCTTATATTTCTAGCTGCCCTACTTTTAAATGAACTCTATCCCAAGTCTCGGGATCGATCCTTCTGTGTTTAGGACGCCCGTCGCCACTTGTAATTTTATTGAGTAAAACCCAGACAGCACATAATAACTATTAGATATCCAGGGGATATATTTTCTGGATATAGAGTATATCCACTGGATAGACATTAGATATCCCATGGACAACCAAATGTCCGCCTATATCCACTGCATATCCACGAGATAACCTGTGGACATCCATTTTTTTAACCTCCCTAAAGTATATCCACTGGATATCTAGTGGATATACTTTAGGGAGGTTAAAAAAATAGATGTTGACTAGATATCTCGTGGATATCCATGATATAGGCGGATATTTGTATGTCCATGGGATATCTAATGGCTATCCAGGCTATCCAACAGATATATTCTATATCCAGAGAGTATATCCCCTGGATATCTAATAGTTATTATGTGCTGTCTGGGAAGGTATGCAGGGGATATGATTTCTACTTTCTAGTGTATAGTTAAACAATGTATTATCTGTATATCTACTTTTGAATATTTTTCCTTTTTTATACTTGATCTTAGGCTAGCACAAATTCCAAATAGCTTTAAAAGCTATATTTTTATTAATTGGAACCGTAAATCATTTATTTGGGGCCTATATTGAAAACAATATGTGAAATTTCCTTTCAAACGGCGTCTCACACTCTCAATATACAGTTATTCAGCTTTCCAAGATGGAAGAAAAGCTCTAATCCAATCATTTATATTTGAGACACTTTTTGATCGAGTTTCTTTATTTTTTTACTTAGTGCCTTACAAAGTCGACTTAAGGTCCCAATGTGAAGGAGATTTTTTATTTTCATTTTTTTTAACTTTTAGGAGCACTCAAATAACAAATCTTAGACCTTTGTTCTAGCTAGAGTGCCTTAATGTTAAGTTTTCTGTCAAGAAAACGTCACATTAAAGCTCTCTAGTTCTAACTTGAGTGCAGATATATTTTTTGTTATAGATTACATTAAATGTAATTTTATAACTGATTATGGAACTGATTTTTTGAATTTAAGTTTTCATTATATGTACCTAGTCATATGTTTAAAATAAACTATTCATATTTACTAGTTATCTTTTTTATTTACCCCTTTTATTTTTTGGAAAAAATGGTTAGATAGCGCGAGCAGCTAAAACTTTATTTCGGCCATGTCATAATTTGACATTAATTTTACTTTTCAAAATGGCAGGAGGACACGAACCTTATGATGATGAATCCTTGAAAGGATTATCAAGATATTTTAATAATAAAACTATTAAAGGAAGAGCTAATGTAAGTCTTAAATATAAAAATTACTATAATACATAACATTTCAATAATTTTAAGGTGTCAATGGCTACTTTTGCTTTCATTGGATGCTGTATAATATTCAGGAAGTTTGCAACATGGAAAAAATCTTCTGAAGGTTGCAGTAACATGGAAGATGATGGCAAATGCGGTTGTGGTTGCTCCGAGGAATAAATAATTCAAATTTCGCGCTTTAATTTAATTTTATGTTGGCATTGCTCCAGTTTAACCAACATACAGATGCTTACATAACCAAGAACTGATAAATCACAAACGTTAATCATACTATCTCTTTCTATTGCATTGAAAAACAAAAGAAAGCTTTTGTTTCAGACGTAGTTGATTATTTACTTAATTTCTTAGAGGTTACCTGAACATTCTGAACTTCTTAAAAATTCGTAAGTAATAAAGTAATTAAAAGGGATTATTTGGGAATTATTCTTTAATTTTATTTACAGAAAATGGCCGGTGGTGATGCACATGTTGATGAAAGCAAATTAACTGGACTTTCCAAAATCTTCAATGGTTCAACTACCAGAGGAAGGGCTCATGTAGGTTTATTATTAAATTTTATTACACAACAGATTTTCAAAAAAGATTATATTCAATGAATTACTAATACATTAAAGCTTGCTATGAAATAAAACAAATCAGGAGATGTAGACTAGTACAGCCCGACAAAGCTAGAAAGCAGTAATCCATTTGTCTATAGCAGCGTTTTCAAAATATTACATCAGAGTTAACAGAAAAACGTCGCTTTGCAACAAATGGAGTTACTTCTTTCTAGCTTAGAAGGCAGAGTAGGCCTTGTAACATAAGTGAATCAGTACTGTGTGCACGATTGTGTATAAAAAGTTTTACAGCCAATACATTTATTTTATGCAATTTTCGTTATGGAAATTCCATGACGACAGATTCTAGAAAAAAATTTAAAATCTTTTATATTTAACCTTCGGTAACTCGGGTGAAAAAAGTTACGAGTTAACCCAGGTACATGTAGTGTATACAGTCAGAAACTGAAAACATAAAAAAGATAAAAACCATACTTAAAAAAATTATTTATTTAAATTGTGCTTATTATAATTTTTTTTAGAATACGAGAAACTTATAAAAACAAAAAATAAAATATCAGAATATTCTCAAAATAAAAACATGAAAATTCTTTTCAAAACAATTTTTGAACAATGATAGCACAGACGTTCCAAGAATATTTTAAGATATTTCTAAGAATATTCTTTTCTTCTTAGAATGTTCTAAGAATATTCTTAGAACAAAGTGTGCTATTAGGGATATGAAATGGTGCTCCAATAAGACCACATTTTTAACTTAAAAAAAGAATAATGGTATTAAAAAAATATGGAAGATATAAATATAAATAATTTACCTTTCTATAAAAATGGTATTTTTAAATTTAAAAAGAAAAAAAAATCGGTATTAAAAAAAAACTTGTTGCACAATAACTCGGGTCGGACACAGATACCGAAATTTGTGCTCACAGTCTAACAATCGGGATCGTAATACATGAAGGTACACAAAATGACGTGGCCCTCCTTCCACCTTCAATTTTGTCAGCAAAACCAAGTCGTCGGAATGAGACCGCACCCGAGTTCCGGAAGGTTAATAAAACATTGTTTTTTTTTCTAGGTTGCCATGGCTACCTATGCTGGTGTGGGTCTCATTGTCGCCTACTTCATGATGAAACCAAAAAGCAAAAAGTGAATGTCTAGTTTTTTCTTAATTCTACTTGTTTAAATTTAGCTTTAATTTTAATAAATGATACAACCGTATTAAAACTGTTTTTTTTTAAATATAACTAAATTTCAAAAATTATCTGAGAAAAGTAGGAAAAAATTTTTAACCCCAGCCTGATTTTTTCCCAGAATAATCTCAGTAAAGAACTTTGGTGGAGAAACATATAGGGAGTGCAAATTTGAAGTTGTTAGCCCAAATCATCCTCAAGTTACTTTCATGGAGTCGCAAATTTTACCAGACAACACCATTTTTTTTTCGCGGAAATCGCTTTTGCATTCCTCTAAAGCCGTTGAAGAAACAAAAAAGCAACATATTTTTTTATCAAGACCCTTGACATTTTATATACAAAAAAAAATCTGCCTGACCAGGATAACTTGAAAATACTTTGAGATGGACTTTAAATTTGGAGCATAGGTTCCTTATCCAAAGTTTTTATTTTTGGAAAAATTCGGAGTGGGTAAGATTTTTTTCGATTTTCAAAAATAGACAAAAAAAACTATTTTTTTGAAAAAAATAAAAAAAATAATGGATTTTTTATTTTAATGAACCTAGGGAAAGTATATTTTGTTGGCAGCAGTATTATTTTCATGTTTTTTTTTTAGATATTTTTCAAATTTCGCGGTATTGTAAAATTATTTCCCACTCATCCATCTTTTGCAGATTTCCCGAATGTTTACAAAACAAATAAAACTCGCGATGTACCGGCTGAGTCATTCATGTTCCGCTCGGTTCACTGTGCTGTCAAACTGTAAAATTGTGAAACGTCAATAACACGGAGTGAGCTTCGATAATTAAAAACTTAAACCATGGCCTAGGTTAGTTCTCACGAAACAAAAGAAAGTGTAAACGGAGACAATCGGTGGATGTTTTTGTGTATTGTGATGTTTTAGGGTGTATTTCGACAAGTTTTGAGTGTGAAATGGCGGATTTAATACGTTCGGGTAGTCACCAACAAGGTGGAATCATGAAAGATAAATTGGGTTCACCGTCGACAGGAAGTGATGACGGAAACGAACAAGACAACGCGCAGGGGGCCCAAAACCCCCAAGTGGAAGAGGTGGACCTGGGGGACTCGGCACATTATGCCCCTTCTGAGACACTGTGGTACCATGGAAGACTCGATAGGTATGTAATTACTCTTATTTAATTAAAATCAGTAAATAGGTACTTTAAAATCGTTGCTTTGCTTACAAAGGGGCGTATCTCAAAATTTGAGTTTTTAATTTTTTGAAAAAGTGGAAACTGAAATTTCATAATAAATTGTTTTAATGATAAATAGTCAAACAGACCCAAAGTTAAAGCCAGAAATTTAAAACCGTTTTCTCACAGCAAGAGCTTCTTGGGCCAAAATTTTAAATTTTTTTTCCTATAAAATACAGATTTTCGAGATACACTTCTTTGTATGCAAGGCAACTAAATAAAATAATTAAGTACTTCCAGATTGAAGGTTTGGAACCTAAGTTTGAAAATTATGTAGGGTGATTTCACTGGTTTGCCGACCACCGTTAGATCTCGACCATTTTGCTCTTTAGGTATCTTAAGATCATATTAGAACACTAGAATATTTCTCGTCTACTTTAGTTTTCATTAATTCTCGCGGCTTTTCTGGTAATTTACATATGTGGCTCATTCTATGTCAACCCGCAGAACTATTTAAATAAAATCATGTAGTTTCTGACAGATAGTCAAACTGAGAGAGTGTGCCGTTTTTAACAAAAAGATAGTGGTGGTGACAGTGAGAAATAGTAAGTAAAACGTTTTATGAATATGATAGGTCAATTTCCTTTGTTTTACATGGTAAAAGAAGGGTTGAGATTTAATATTTAGTGAAGAAAATGTAACATATTTAACGATTTTTGTTAAATATTTAATGGTCGCAAATTAGATTAAAAATAGAAGCATTTTTCAATACTCGACCGGGCGGTCGAGAACTAACATTATTTTTAATTTTTTTTTATGAACGTAACTTTTTTAATCTATTTTTTTAATGTAGTTTTTTTTATTTATAGCTAAGACTTACATTGATGTTAACTAAATTTTAGTTTGCGTCCGTCATATTACAATAATATGATATTTATTCTTCACTTAAAGATTGGGTGGTCGAAGAACTAAATTGTACTCATTTGGTTCTCGACCACCATGTTATTATATGGTATTTAATGGACGAAGAACTAAATTGTACTCATTTAGTTCTCGACCGCTTAGTTTTTTTAAGTAATCTGTATCAATAACTTTAATTATCTACCCACATATTAATTAATTAAATTAAATTGTAACCCTTAGAACATAACATATCTAATTACTTGGGTATTTATATTTCTAGTGGAGAAATTTAAATCCTATAAAAAAAAAGAAAAAACAAAAAAAAAAAGAAAAAACAAAAATAAAGAAAAACATAAAGCAAAGAAAACCCTTTCAGTATTGAAAAGTTAAAGGAAGCTTTGCGTGAAATACGGGAAAATAAAATGAAAATTAGAGAAGCTAGAAGAAAATTCGTGGTCCCTAAAACAACCAATATTGATAGGTTTGCATGGAGGGTTTGGACTTTTCCACCGTTGCTCAGTATTGAGGGAGAAAAAAAATCAAGAATTGGTTGGTTATGGTTATTGGGGTGGAGGGTAGCTATCTACAAGCACTTAGGCCACTTAGCTGGGCTCATTGTACTACCTCCCTTTGGCCGCAGCATATTAGCCTCTCAGCCATTCAATTCTCTGGATATATCTAACAAGGTTTCTGGGAGTGATGCTGCTTAAACCGGTCATGTCGAGCCAGTACTCGTCTAGCATGGACCCTCTTATTAAGGCTAACGCTGGACAGTGGCATAACAAATGTTCCATTCTTTCCTCTTCCATGTAGCATCCTCTGCAGATGGGGTCGACTAGCAGTCCCATGGTGTTAAGATGCTTATTTAGTTTGCAGTAGCCTGTTACGATGCTCGAAAACTGTCTTAGGTTATCCCTTTTTAGTTGCATACAAAAGCGTGCTGCCTTTCCACACGGAGTGGGAAGGGCTGCTCTTGCATGTTTACAGTCATTTCTCGTAATCCAATTACGGGTGTGTTTTATGTGGGTTTCTTGGTTAATGAGCTGTTTTAAAAGCGACAGATGCAGGGATTATGGACTCTGGATCAATAGGTACCAAGCCCGAGCCTGATCGAGACAATCTATCAGCTTCTTCATTGCCTACATTTCCATTATGTCCATTTACCCATGAGAGTGTAACAGTATTAGAAACTGTCGCTTCCTCCAGGGATTGGTGACATTCTAAAACTAGCTTTAAAGTAATTTTGAAAGACTTGATTGCTAGTGTGGAAGCTTTGCTATCTGTAAGAATAGTTATTCTTCTATTACTGATTTTCCTTTCAGTAATAGTTCGCGCAGCATTAGTTATTCCTATGACCTTTGTTTTATGATATAAAAGTTTATATTTCCTGAAAAAAATATGTTTTTTCGTTTTAAATCTCAGTATTTTTTCTAATTACAAGAAAATTGATAAAAACGGTCGAGAACCAATACAAAAGTGGTCGAGATCTGTGTGGGGTGGTCGAGAACCCCCAAAATTGCACTTTTTTTATATTTTAATTAATTATTTTTATCTGGGAATAAAAAAAGCCTATTAGTTTATGTATTACTATTCTCAAATACATAATAAATCAAAATTTAAATAATATTGGCATTTTACGAAATTATTAGGTTTTTATGTGGATTCAAAGTCAAAATTTCTGTTAACTGGTCGAGAACCGGCGCAGTCACCCTAGTCCTGCATAATTACATTTACAAATTCTTGTTAAAACATGTTAATGTGATTCATAAACATTTCATTTGTTTATTGTTTTAAATACCTTCATTAGATAAGAGGTCTTAGACCTTGGGTCTGAAATCTATTGTAACCAAGTGTATAATGCCACAGATTATCGGTGGTTATATTTACCCATCATCATCATTGTTAATGAAGTTTGTAACATTTTTTTGCATCAAAAATTCAAATAGTTTATTAAAGCACTTATTCCTTAACATGTTTTTAGCGAATTAGTACTTTAGAAAACTCGCCAGAAGCGGCTTGTTTTCTAAACTTGTACTCGTGCGTTAAAAATGTATGTTATGAAACTAGTACTTTAATATACTATTGTTGCAAACTTCAGCTTCATTTTTATTTTAAAGGGATCGAACAAATTGAAGGATCTGCCAGATCTCTATTCTTAATTACTGTATTTCTATTCTAAAATATCCCTATTCCTTTTACATCAGTATTCTTATACTACATACACATAATCACATAACAGACAAAACAAAAAGTCACATCTAAAAAAAGATAAGATACATATCTAAAAGTTTGGTAATGTGTTTAAGTTAAACTTTAACTTAAAGTTAAAATTTTTAACTAGTTAAATTTTTTAACTTAAAAAATTCATCTATAAAGTTATGTTACCAAAAGTTCTCGCTCGGGATAGTTTTTGGTGAACATTGGTGTGGGGCAAGGGGGGCAAATAGGGGAAAAACAATATTTTTTCAAAATTTATAAATATTTTTGTAAAAATATAAAGCTGAAGTTTGCAACGTTTTTTTGCAACGAAAATTCAAATAGTATATTAAACCACATATTCCATAACACGTTTTTAGCGAACTAGTACTTTAGAAAACTCGCCGCAAGCGGCTTGTTTTCTAAACTTGTACTCGTGCGCTAAAAACGTATGTTATGAAACTAGTACTTAAAATACTATTTGAATTTTCGTTGCAAAAAAACGTTGCAAACTTCAGCTTCATGTAAAAATTGGTATATTAGAGATTCTGAGGTTGCTGAAAGTAAATCTAATAACAGATTCGTGATCAGCTACCCCAAAAACCCACATATATCAATTTCTATTACAATTATTATTAAAATTTTACGAATTCGGTCCGCCATATTGGATCCACCATCTTGAACTTTTAAAATCTGATAACAGATTATAATAATTATTAATTAATAATTTTTTTTTATAGAAATACAGTAATTAGAAAGATGCGTGCTTCAAAGGGTTAAAAAACACAAATAAGTATGGACATTTTATTTCAGATATCAAGCAGAAGAGCGTTTGTGGCAATGCAACAAGCTGGGGTGTTATTTGGTCAGGGAAAGCGACCGAAAACCAGGTTCCTACGTGTTATCCTACCTGGGCAAAACCGGGATGAACCACTTTCGGATAACCGCTGTTTGTGGTGATTTTTACATTGGTGGCAGACAGTTCGTGTCTCTGAATGATTTGGTTGGATATTATAGGGAGTGCAGCGATTTATTAAAACGGGAAAGGTTGATTATTCCTGTTCCGCCTCCTGAACCCGTCAATGATAAAAAGGTAAGTTACCTATACCGGGTACCAAAATAAAGTTTATCTTTATTATTAAAAAATTAAAATAATAGCATAATTATTTCTTAAAATTTAGTATTTAAATTAAAATTACGTACAAACATATGCCGAATTTTTGTGGAGCAGCGGTTACTAACCAAGTTAGGGGAATATGTATTTCTCTCTCTCTTTTTAACTCATCTATTAAACAGAGAACTAGTAACATACTGGTTAACCGGCGTTACCACAAAAAATTGACTATAATGTTAGATAAGGGCATATCCACAGGCTCGCATAACAACATAGTACATATGCTAGTAACTCTCCCATTGATAGGGTTTGCAGTATTGCCAATTTATTAGATTTAGATTTTTTTGTTAATTTTAATGTTTTTAAAAGGGACCTGATTAAAGCTATTAAGTGATAATATATTTTAGTTATACAGCCTGTTCCAGAACTCGCGTACCGAAATTTAAGAGGTGATTCTACATCCAAAAATATGAAAAAAAGTTTCTATAAAGGTTGGTCCGGAAATGAGCCCTAAGGGAGCTACGGCCCTTCGAAGATGACGTATTGAATGGGGAACAAAAAAAAGCACCAATAAAATTTTAATGCTGCAGGGTGATTAATCATTTAAAACTGAGCAAAAAAGTATTATACACCAAAACACCTAAATTTAATATTAAAGGAGTAATAGCCTTTTAAAAAGTAACGTTTTTGGTGGCACAAAATGTTACTTCCTCTTAATTGCATTTTTTTTGATAACGGTTGCTCCTACAGTGTTACACTATATGATATTTTATATGTATTTTTACTCTAGAAATCTATATTTTTTACAACAAATCCAAAAAACATACACATAGAAAAGTTTGGGGCAAAAATGTTTTAAGCCTCATATATTTTGTCCGTCTGGGCACGCCTCTGGATAAATTAAAAAAATAAATTAACATAAACTTATTGCCCTTATTAATACTAGTATACATGCAAAAGCTCGCCGATCTAGCTTAAACGGTACCCGAGTTATTAATTAAAAACCTTATTTTTATTACAATTTTAAAGGGCCCTAGATCCCTTAGGGCTCATTTCCGGACCAACCTTTATAGGAACTTTTTTTATATTTTTGGATCTAGAATCACCTCTTAAATTTTGGCATGCCAGTTATGAATCACCCTGTATGTATATTTATATTTATTTTGTGATTTATATTTATTTTGTGATATGTATTAATATTTAAATTGGAATTACCGTAAATAAAGTTCTATTCTATTCTAAGAATGCGATGTCGTGATTGGCTTGATGTGCCGCCATGTATCTTGTAAGCCAATCATGGTACCGCATTCTTATGTACTATGTTGTTATGCGAGCTTGTGGAAATGCCTTAAGCTGTATCTCAGAAACAAAAGCTCGAGCGTAAGCTAGTAGAATTCTTTTAGGTATGTATGAACACTTAAGGGAGATGGGAGATTTAGCTCAGTGGTCAATGGCATCGATATAGCCTGACACTGATCTAATGATCGTGAGTTCAAACCTCACTGGCGCCGATTGCCTTTTTCAGTTAATTAATAATTGAAATTTGGCGAAGGCGTACTCCCTAGATATATTGGTTCGAAAGTCAATTAAAGCCGGTGGTTCCCTCTACTACTAGCCCACACAAGTCCTGGACTTAGGGGATGCTTAATTAAGTAGAATAGTACGAGGTTAAAAACAAACATAAACATAAACACTTAAGGGGTTTCTACCTTGTGGCTCGGAAAAATTAAGGGTTTTCATTGATTTTTTTCAGGTATGTAATCACGCTTTATTCGAACGACCTACAAAATATCAAATATTATATGTTTTCATGTGTATGAAAATGTTTTTATTGGAAAATTCGGAAAATTGTGGAAACCATGACCGTTGCTCCGAAACTCATTTTTTTTGCGGTGACCACGATTTCTCGAAAACCAATTTTAAACATGACTATATTCTATACACAAACATATTATATGTTTGTGTATAGTATTATAATAATAATATTCAAACCTGTTGTAATAGTAATTTATGGTACTAGTGGGTAAAGTAAGATATTGCCCATGAGAAAATTAACCTGCGAGGTGGCAGCCAAGCAGGTTAATTTTCGAGAGGGCAATATCGGCTTACCCATGAGTGCCATACAAGGTTTTATCCAATAAATAGCTTAGAAATTCATATTTTTATTAAATATTTTAATCACATTTACAAGAAAATAATTTGACAAGTGACAGTTGAGTGGGTAAAATTAATAATTATTCACTCAATAAAGTAAAAGCCACATATTTTTATTAAAAATTTTAATGACATTTACAAGAAAATAATTTGACAAGTGACAGTTGAGTGGGTAAAATTAATAATTATTCACTCAATAAAGTAAAAGCCACGCGGGGGTTATTATTGAGTTTATCTATTTAAAATAAAGCTGGTAATTGTCTCATTATCTGTATGTATTGGATAAAAATATTTACTGTGCGATTTTTAATTTACTATCTTGCTTGAAAAAACAGACCATAGGTAAAAAAATTATAAAAATGCCTTTTTTATAAAAAAAAACCTGTTTTGTATTGAGTGTAAAAACGTTTCGAGTTAAAGACCTCAAACTTTAACCCTAACTACGAAACTATTAAAGCAGCAAGTGGATAAAGGTGTTGATGTGAAGATATATATATTTTTTAATTTTGAAATTTTTCATGAACAGAGAAGGTATGAGACCATTCTATGATATGATCATAGAAATTTCAAAATTTAAAAAAATTGTTAGACAACACTTGCCGCTCCAATTCTCTAGTAAAAAACTTCAGTATATTTATGAAAAAGTGTACTAAATTATGTTAAAAAAGTTGTATGTATATTTTTAATGTCTTCCAGGATATAGCCATTCACTTAAATTTTACGGGAAATGGTTTTGTCGGAAACAGCATTTAAACTAAAGTAGATTATAATAAAAAGAATGTTATTACAATAATAGCACAGGTCTACAACGAATTTGCTTGTTGGGAGTTCTAATCTAGGTTCGCGCTTCTCATTACATGCTAACAACTTTTTTTAAATATTTTCTTCTATTTTTTTTATTATTGAGAACTTAAATCGAGACCGTGAGACCGTAGGTAATGAAAAAAATTATAATAACATTTTTTGTGTAATTTTACCTTTTAGGTGGTTTAAATTTTTTTTTCTGTAAAATAGTTATGTCTCGAAACAATTTATTAAATTTTTAGAAGGGGGGGGGGGGGGGTCATGGAAAAAAATGATAATTACTTTTTTTTGTAGTTTTATTTTACCTTTTAGGTGTTTTTTAAATTATTCTTTTCTTTGAATAATTAGAAAGTTATGTCTAGAAAATGGCAACAGCCATGACCACTGAGCGTTAATGATTTCGTTGAATTTTGCATATTGTGTTTTTAACTGTACACATATGTGCCTATAGAGGTTAAAGAGAGGTGAACTTTATAAAAAACACGAGTAAAAATACAATAAAAAGCGTAATTAGGTTGACATTGTTGTCGATCATTAATAGAATGTGATCTAATATTATTTAATGGTAATTAGCGAGTGGGTTTGTTTAATTAAAAACAATTGATTCCTTAGAAATAAAAAAAAACAATTAACCTATATATAGTAATTACTTGTTATCAGGTCCTGCTTAATAATTAAAATCGGGGTTTCGTTATTCGTTTTCTCGAAAATGAAACATGTTTTCTCGTGTTTTCTAGAATTTTTTTTTAAATATATTTTTTCAATTTTTTTTGTTTTAATGAAAGGAAATAGTTATTTGCGCTCCTATAATCCGTCCAATCATGCAAGATAGTAGTTTAAAATTCCCGCGATTTTTAAGCTACATTGGTTAAAAACTTGTACCATTTACCATATAAAATATTGTGGCATTTTTTGTCTATGAAAATGATTGACGGTCGTTAAAGCTAATAAAAGAAGAGAAAGTTACATAATAAATGCTTATACTTAATGTTATTTTGTATGGTATTGAAAAAGGTACTTTTTTGGTTTATTCTTCATACACTCACACTAAATTAGCATATTCTACATATTGTACAAACGTAAATTATATTGAACACAAGGTGAACGTCAATTTTTTAGGTTACAATTACAACTTAAGACCTATCCAGAGGCTCGCATAACAACTATTACAAGATACATGACGACACATCAAGCCAATCCTGGCATCGCATTCTTATGTACTATGCTTGTTATGCGAGTCTTTGGATAAGCCCTTTCCAGGAAAACAGTACCGACATCTGTTAAATTTTTGATACACTACGATTTATGCATAATTATGCTATTTATGCGCTCTGTGGTGTAAAACGGGCCGCGTCCCTTACTATCTTGCATAACTGGACGGAGTATAGTAGAGGTAAGTGAACTTTTCTGTGATGTCGTATTTTGTGGACCGAAGCGGAGCTGAGGTCCATAAACACGACCGAAGACAGAAAAAAACTTACGAGTAGCGCATTACGTTTTTCTCACTAGCAAGGAGTTAAACTCCTATTTTATTGATAATATTTTTGACATTTATATGTGTGACAATTCAAGAAATAATTTTTTTATGAAATCACTCTGTAAAATTAGAAATAGTAGTCTTGTGTCCCCTGCGGTAAATGTAAGCACACTTAGTGTCCTTGTGCGGTAAATCGTTTTTTCTGTCTTTAGTTACGGTTTTGTTTGTATTGATTTCATCTATCACTAAGTTGCTATATTGTTTGGCTATATAGATTCTTCAGATCTTTGGCAAAATTTAAATACCAATAGCCTCAAAAATAACAAGCAACGTTTACTAGAAACTTTTAAAGAAAAATTATTGTCTGACGACCTACATAGTTTGGCAAATTCTAGGTTTTCAAATTTTTATTGTAATTTTTCGCTGACAAACTTGCAAAACAGACCAATTTTACCACAGGCATATCTACTTTACAGACAGAATATTTATATAGCAAAAATCCTGGCTCAGGTACGCACGTCCGGAAAACATTATACACAATTTACATATAGGGGCGTTCTTTATAAAATTGATCCTGAAAAAATCTGTACAATATGCAATCTACACGTTCCAGAAACAATTTACCATTTGCTCATAGAGTGCCGTTGTATTATAATTTAAAACCCAATATGTTGTCTAGTGTAGCGCATTTAAATGAGTTTTGTTCTCTTATTGATAATATTTCTCTCTCAAACACTAAAGTTATTGTGAACTACATAATTAGCATTCTAAAACTTAGATCATTTCTCATTAATGAGTAGTAGGTCTATATGCTTAGTATAGGAATAATATAGTTTAACATAAATTTTGATAGGTTAGTTTAGTTACTATTGAACTTATTGTAATAGGTATGATTGTAATTTATTCTATTTCGTTATAACTCAGCCCTTGTAATAAAAAAAAAATTCTGTAATTTTTTTTTTTTAGATACAATAAATTTATTATTATTATTATTATTATTATCACTAAGTTGCTCGATATAGTACTTTCCATTACTGTCGACTTTTTGATTAAGTAATGTCAACTTACCTAGTTGGTAGTGAGAAAAAGTATTATTTTAATGGCAACAGTATTTTTTGTCGAGGTTTTTTCTTTTAATAAAAATCTCGATAAAAATTAACTATTTATGGTATAGGGGAAAGCATTATTTTGTTGGTAGTAGTTTATTTTTCAGTTAGTTTGTTTCGCGTTTAAATAAAACGTTTTATGTAACCATTTTATTGCATTTCATTGTAATGTAACAATAACGATAACAACAGCAATATATTGTTAGTTTCCCACATTTTTAGGAAGTGTTTTAATAGGTAACTACTACTATTAAATTTTGGTATGGTTGCTCTAGACTGAATGTCTCTATTTCTTCTATTTTTATTTTTTTAACAATAGGGTTTCTCCTCTTGTACCATCGTTTTCATAATAAACGCTTACACCTAAAAATGTTACAGATTATATTGAACTTTATCAAGGTCTCTTTGACATTTATTTTTCAAATATTATTATGACATTACTTGTCAAAATAATTCACATTAGTTATGCCGCAGCTTACAAATTATCAAAAATGTATTATAACAGCAAGAATAAATGACGGGATAAGTGTACGTGAAATAGCCACTGAATTAAATGTTGCAAACAGCACTATAATGCGAGCAAAGAAAAAACTTGAGGAAACTGGACAGATTAGCAGAAAGCGGGGTTCTGTTCGAAGTAGAATGAGTAGTGCAGAAGAAGATATGCAATTAATGAATTATCTGCGGGAAAACCCTTTCCATGCCGGAGTCAGAGCGAGGGAAGAAACTAACTTTCCTGGGTCATAATGCTGAAGAATTACGACAGGCCATCATTGAGGCTTGGCACGCAAAAATTACACAAACCAACTGTTAGAATTACAAAGAAGATTTTTTTATTTTTGATATCTTAAAATAAGTCACTCTTGATGATGTTTTATTTTCTTTATATTTTTGAAGACACTATTTTGAAGAAAAAAACATTATCCCATGAACCGTAAGAGTTGTACAAAAAGCGCTTAGTGTTTTGGGAGTTTAAAATCAAGCAGGGCAAGTTATAAAGAGTGACTTTTTTTGAGATCAAATCAAAAATAAAAAATAAATTCCTCTTTGTAACTCTATCTGGAGACATACTGTATAAATATCATTTATAATAAAATTTGTTAACCTTTTTGCTTATAAGCATATATGCTTAAAGACAGTTATAGGACTTGCACTACAAAAAATATAGACTGTACTTTAACCTTACTTAATTATTACGGAAAATGTCAGTGTCAATCTTAGTAAAGTACATATACCACAACTAAAAATTTAAAATGTTGGGGTACCTCAGGGTTCTGTGATGTGAGCGTTTTCTATGAAAATGATGGTATACAAGAATTCTTCATAAAATTTTAACCAGACGCATACGAAATGCGGGGGCGATGTCACTTTTTTGCCCCAAACTTTTTTATCCGTAGATTTTTTGACATTTACCCATTAAAATATTAATCTATAATTAAAAATACATAAAAAAGGTACTCTTTATGTAACACCGTAGGGCCAACCGTTTTCGAGAAAATTGCAATTAAAGAGGCAATTTCACGTTCTGAGCATCAAATATAGGAACTAAAAAATGCACCAATAAAAATTTTAATACTGCTGGGTGATTCTACATTAGAAACTTTGAAAAAAGCTCGTATACATCTAGGTTCGAAAATCAGTTTTAAGAGTAACACTTTTTAAGGGACTGTAGCTCCCTTAAAAGCGATTTGTGGATATTTGTACATGGGAAGTTTTTTTCGTAGTTTTTAATGTAGAATCTCTCTGCAGTATTGAAATTTTTATTAGTGCATTTTTTAATTCTTATTTTTTATGCTCAGAACGTGAAAATGCCTCTTTAATTGAAATTTTCTCGAAAACGGTTGGCCCTACAGTGTTACATAAAGACTACCTTTTTATGTATTTTTAATTAATGATTAATATTTTATTGAAAAAATGTCAAAAAATTTACGGATAAAAAAGTTTGGTTTATCGGATTTCGGAAATATTAAATAAAAACTACTTTTATTTCCGGACCACCCTTTATAGGAACTTTTTTTCATATTTTTTAACGTAGAATCACCTCTTAAATTTGTCGAACTTATTTCTGAATGTATAGTTCTCGACTTTCTGATCAACATTCAACTCCTAACATTCATTAGTTTACATGCTAGAACATTTTGAAGATCTCAAGCTAGCTCGTCCAGTATTCTTTTGTGCAGTTTTTAAAAATGTTGTGGGATCAGCGAGCTTTTTCACTGACAAATGTTTTTTCAACTCAAAATATATGTAGGAAAATTGACTTCATTTTTACTTTTATATTTTTTTTGTGGGCCTGTGTAATTATCTGGTATTTTAAAGATGCACAATCTGCTTAGAATGTGTCCAAAATAATTGGTTTTTCCTATTACTACGGCGACAATAAGTCTCATACATATTTATAGCACTTAAATTTTAAGTATACTTAATTTTTTTTGTGAGAGAAAACAGAAATCACTTATTTGTCTGTATTTGCCAATTTCAATATTCAACTGCTGCCAACAAAATACTATTGTTCATATAAAAAAAATAAAAATTAACAATTTGGTTCCTCCAAAAAATAAAAAAAAACCATTTCTGATTTTTTTTTTCAAAACAGAAAACGAATAATACAAGAAATATATATATATATTTTTTTAATTTGTTTTAACCCTTGTTGAGCCCTTACCCCACCACGATTGTTACCAAAAACAATTTTTGCCAATAACTTTGGATAAGGAACCTATGGCCCAAATGTGAAATGTGTGAAGTCATCAGCTCAAAGCGTTGTCGAGTTATCGTGTTTAAAATTTTTCCCGAGACACTTCGAGGAAAGTCTTGCGTTAGTAAAAAAATTCTAAATTTTTTTATTGCTTACATTTCTCGACGTTTTAACCCCTTCACAGTGATTGACCTCTATAGAGGCAAAAAAGTTCTTGCCATTAATGTGTATGACCGCTATAGCAGCATCCAAAATTATCAGTTTTTATTAGTTGATTTTCCATGATTTTGTAACACCACGGGGTCACTGATTACGAATCTGATGCCAGTTTTCCCAAATTCAGAATGGCGGATCGAATATGGAGGATTAGATCTTTTAATTTTGCTCGGATTTGCTTGAAATTTGGTACTCGGGGGTTTTTGGGGTCGCTGATTACGAATCTGGTGCCAGTTTTCCAAAATTCAAAATGGCGGATTAGATTTTTTAAAGTTTCTCGGAGAATTTATTCCACCATATTGGATCAGCTATTTTGAATGTTGGAAAATTGGTACCAGATTGGTAATCAGCGACCCCAGAAACCCCAGAGTACCAAGTTTTAAGTAAATCTGGGCAACTTTAAAAATCTTGGATCCGCCATTTTGAAATCTAACTTTAAATTCTGACCTCGGATTCAGATTCAACGACCCAAAAAATATATGATGTTTAAAAAAAAATTCAGCACATTTTTGGCACGAAAACTTTTATTTGTTTTTCCCCCTTACCCCACTCCAATCTAGAGCAATTTTGATTTCGACCAGTTTTGACCGGTTTAAACCAGTTTCGACCGGTTCAGACCAACGCTGCAAATACAGTTACTGCTTTCTAAGTAAGGACGTTAGTAAACATCATCACGGCTTGTTGTTTTTTCAGAGAGTTGTTGCCATCCTACCTTACACCAAGATGCCAGACACAGACGAACTGACCTTCAAAAAGGGTGACATCTTCTTCGTCCATAATGATATGGGCAATGGATGGCTCTGGGTCACTGCCCATCGCACGGGAGAGCAGGGAATGATCTTCCGAGAGCTGGTGGAGGACCTGGATGACAGTATAGACCCGAACACGGTTTTTCCCTGGTTCCATCCCAACTGTACGAAAAACGAGGCGGTGGACCTTCTTGTCAAAGGTAAGGATTTTTCAGGCGGAAAAAAGCTTAAAATAAACCCTAGGATGTTTACAAGGAATGTTCTAATGCTGCTATATATCGATATGGGATGTTTCTTATAAAACAAATTATTGAAATGTCAATCAGGAGCCTCTCCATTTTGTTCATCTTAACAGTGACTATTCTGGAATTTCCTTCTAGACCAATACTTACATGTATTTTACTATACAAAAATACGCATTTTGGATCTCATTATTACAGTCATGGCCCAGAAGGCAAAAATTCAAAATTTGTCTCAACGCTGAACTATCTCAGACCAAGTTTTGTTAAAAAATCGTTACATAAAATTGATACTTTTCGCGAAAACCCGATGTGAAATTCTGGACTACGACTCCGACTATATTTCATATCTGTGATGACGTCTGCCTTGCTAAGCTGAAAGGTCATATCTGTGTTTGTTAAACATATATAGATAGGACATTTCAGCTTAGAACGGCAGACGTGTTGATTATCTAAAAAGTCCAAACGAAAGTCTGGCGTTAGTAAAAAAAATGTAAAAAAAGTTATTGCTTTTTTATACGGGAAATTTGTGACCACAATAACTCAAGAGCGCTTTGAGCTGAAGACTTTAAGTTTGGAACATAGGTTCTCTATCCAGTTCTCGTCTGGGATTGGGATCTTTTGGCAAAAACCGGGGTGGGGTAAGGTGGTCAAATGATGTAAAAACTATTTTTTTCAATTTTTTTTTTGAAAAAGGAAACTTACCTACTTGAAAAAAAAAATATATTTTTTTTTTATTTCAATTTTTTTTTCAAAAATTAACATAGGCTTATGGCAAAGAATAATTTTTCTGGTAGCGGTTTTTTTTTTAGAGTCAATTAAGTATTAATATTTATATAAATATATTTTGTTGCAGCTGGTCCTGGCAGTTTTCTTGTTAGACCTAGTGACAACTCTCCTGGGGATTATTCCCTATTCTTCCACATCAACAACCAAATCCAGCGATTCAGAATCGAGAAAAAAGGAGTCAGATATTTAATGGGGGGAAGAATTTTCGAGTGTCTGGATGCAGTTATAAACAGATACAGAAAGGAACAAATCGTGGAAGGATACACTCTACAACATCCTGTAAGTAATTTTTCGTGCGATACTCTATTATATAAAGTAAAGTATCCACTTTAGAGAAAAACTTTGAAGTAAAAAGTTGTATGGTTTTATAAAAGTTCTAAAAATATTTTGAAATATACAGGATGGTCCTCCTAGGGTGGGTAACATTTGACTTAATTTTTTTTTAATGGAATGTTATATTTTTTATTATTTCATCTTACTTTTCATAAAAATACCTTTATTTTTATACCATATTATATGGGTCTATTGTTTATAGTTTTTGAGATATAATTTGCTCAGTTCATTATCAAAAATCTTTGAAAAAATTATTGATATACAAGTTACAAATTATTTTAATGAAAACAACCTTTTTCCAAAACATCAATCTGGTTTTCGAAAAGCTCATAGTACCTCAACTGCCTTATTAAATTTATTCGATAAAATCATAAATAACTTAGATAAAAAACTTGTATCTGTTTTAATATCGCTTGACTTCTCTAAAGCATTCAATACCATCGACCCTGATCTGCTATGCGCTAAACTACATTATTACGGTTTTGACGAAATCTCTATTAATCTCTTTAGATCCTATTTATCAGAAAGGTATCAAATTGTTACAGTCGACAATAAGAAATCTCGTCCAGCTAATATTATTTCTGGTGTGCCTCAGGGCTCGATTCTCGGCCCTCTGTTATTCGTAATTTATACAACAGATATTTTTGAATGCGTTGATGCTCACCTACAAGGGTATGCAGATGACTCACTTTATGTTTACAGATTTAACCCAGAAAAAACTAATGAAGCCTCGGTAGAGATAAATAGGGATCTAAAGAAAATTTTTGAATACTCCACTACTCATAATCTGAAATTAAATGCAGACAAAACTGTATCATTGCTATTTTGTTCAGAAAAAAAAACGACTAGAGATTGAAAATACCCTTAATTTAAATATTAATGGAGTCCCACTCGAGTTTTCTAAGAAAGCGAAGGTATTAGGTGTTACTATTGATCAGAAGTTAAAGCTTTGCGATCATGTAAATAAATTAATTCAAAGTACATATGTTAGATTAAAAGTATTATATGCGAATAGAGACATACTAAATTGGAAAATTAAAAAACAGCTTTGTGAATCACTTGTTCTATCAGTTTTTAATTATTGTAATCTTGTTTACTATCCTTTTCTCGACAGAACTACTAAAAACCGTATACAGATGGTGCAAAATACCTGCTGTAGACTTATTTGCAATGTCCGTAAATTTGATCATATTTCTGCAAGTTTCAAAAGTCTTAAATGGTTAAATATGGAAAATACACACTATCTCACCTATTCTACTTTTCTTCATAAATTAATACAAACTTCTACACCCTTATATCTAAGAGAAAAGTTAATCTTCAGAAGCGATATACATACTCGTAATATACGCAACAACTCTATTACTATTCCCCGACACCATACGGCTCTTTTTAAAACATCATTTAGTTACACGGCCGCAAATCTCTACAACTCATTAAAACCAGGATTCACTACCATTAAGCCAAACGCGTTTCGAGCTAGTACAAAAAAAGCCTTGCTTGAAAAGCAAGGCTAGTTTACCACAATTTTTTTTTTATCATATTTGATTATTACACTATTATGTGATTTAATGATTATATTCTTTATAGACATTTATTTTGTGCAATTTATTCGCTATACTTTACTGTATTCACTTTAATTATTTGAATATTTAAATATCATATGTATTTTTATGGTTAAGTGTAAGATTGATTTTTATAATCAAACTTCGCCATTTTGATGTAATTATATGTCAAATAAAGTCGTTTATTATTATTATTATTTTTATTTTTTTTAAGAAAAAGTGCATTTTTAGTGATGAGTTAAAACCTGCTTCAATTTCTTTACTTTTTGTCAAAAATTAATAAAATCTTGCAAGCTTATCTTAAAAGGGTGTATCTATTTACTTTATCTACAAAAAATAAAATGTTTTATACAGGGCGTTCAAAATTGATATTCAAACTTTTGGATTTTCAAACATAAAAAATTTTATTCTACATTTAATGAGCAAATAAAAAATATAGCATTCCATTTAAAAAAATTGATTTTTTTTAATGGAATGCTATATTATTAAATGTAGAATTTTATTGTACATTTAATGAGCAAATTAAAAATATAGCATTCCAAAAATTGAGTTTTTAATGCTTGAAAATCCAAAAGTTTGAATATTAATTTTGAACGCCCTGTATAAAACATTTTATTTTTGTACATAAAGTAATTAGATACACCCTTTTAAGATAAGCTTGCAAAATTGTATTAATTTTTGACACAAAGTAAAGAAATTGACGCAGGATTTATCTCATGACTAAAAAAGTATTTTTTCTCAAAAATATAATATAATATTAAAATAAAGATATTTTCGTGACAAGTAAGATGACAATAAAAAATATACCATTCCATTAAAAAAAATTAAGTTAGATGTTACCCACCCTAGGAGGACCATCCTGTTATATAACAAAATATTTTTAGAATGTGCGTTTTTTAAAACCATACAACTTTTCACTTTAAAGTTTTTCTCTAAAGTGGATACTTAACTATATATTGACCGAGTCGGCTTCGTTGAAACACCTTGTAGACATGGCGTATTTTTTACGGCGCCTAATTTTAAATGAACACATGAAAAATCACTGGGCAACATACCAGCTTCTTCGCTCGGATTTAGGGATTAAACTGAATGTCCGAAAGGTACTGAGACGCGGAAAGCCGGAATTAGTCGGAGTAGGGAGATATCACAAATTACATCCCATTGAGGCGTAAAATCTACACCGTCTCTGTAGCTAAGGGTTAACCTTATCAGAATCATGTCATATTTAAAAAATTTATTTTTTTTTTAATTTATGGTATTTTTATAATAAATACATTGTGAAAGAAAAGTACTTCAAACGTATAAAAAATAGAATTCTTTTCTGGTGCACTATTTAATCCGTTAGCCCTTTTTATAAGATGAACAAAGTAGCCAAAATCACTTTTACACCAAATTAAACTTGTACCTTTTTCGTTAATATCGAAAAATAGAGTAATTTCACCTTATTACCTTTTGCTTTTTAGTTAGTTGTTGATGGCAGCAAAGAGTTGGACTGGGTACCAGAAAACCAAAAGGCAAAATCTGAAGCCGAAAAAATATACGCAACGTTACGTGAGTGTCGTGACCAAGCGGGCCTCAAAAAAATGCGCGGAATCAAGCACCAAGGCTACCTCCACAGAAAGTCCGATAAATCCGCCAAAAAATGGAAGTTACTTTATTTCGTTTTATTAGTGGACGGTATCGATACACACTTATATCTTTATGAGAATCCAAAACGCACAAAACCCAAAGGTCTCATCGATCTGTCCTGTGCTTATTTGTACCAAGTACACGATAGCCTCTGGGAAAGGGGCCATTGCTTACAACTGGTCGAAAGAGCATTACCATGTCTTTCAACGGTGACTCATTTAGCAGCTCGATCAACTGAAGAGTGCCAAGAATGGGTGAATGCATTGAAACCCTTATGTGTGCCACAATTGAGCAAAGCCACATGCAAAGTGCCAAGACTTAGGGATCTTAGATGTTTAACCTTACATATTTTGGATGCACATCGATTGCCATTTAAACTTGTGCCACAACCGTATGTTACGATACAATTTAATAATCAGGTTAGGATTGCTCGAACAAGGACTAAATCAGGACCTGATCCTGTTTGGGATGAAGAATTTGTTTTTGAGTAAGTATTCATTAAATTAAAATTGAAAAAGTAGGTATTCATTAAATTCAAATTCTTAAACGCTAAATTTGATCGCTTATGACTCCCGGCCCTCTCGTCACGCATATTTTCCTTTTTTTTTCCGGATTTTTGATACATTATACTGACCCCCAAACAACATGACACAACACAAATTTTTTGCTCTATGCGGCCCTAGGTTGGCGCCTCTACCAAACCAAAAAAAACAACCTTCGAAAAAAAAAGCTTTGTCCCTGACATCACCCAAGGGGGCCCCCAAAAGTGGGGCGCCCCGTGAGATTTTTCTCACTATCTCACCTGTCCAGTCCGACACTGGTTAGAGACACTAGATCTAGGTCTTAAGTTAGCAAGGCCACAGACACTTAAGACCCAGATCTAGTGTCCCTAGTCAACGTGGTTTAAAATTTCAACTTTAAATGACTCTAAAAATATGCAACGTCCCGATTAGACGAACGGTACACAGTTTAATACGCGCCAGAAATAAATATTCGCGGCAAAAAAAAATCTCTGATATCTCTGGCGAGTACTATACATAATCTTATCTTGCAGTGACGTGCCATGTGATGTAGTATCATTCACTCTGACGGTGCACAATAAGGGAAAACGCGGTAAGGACTCCGAAGTGGCAGAGTTGCACGTTGACTTGGACTCCCTGGGAAATGGAGAGGAGAGGGAGGAATGGTATTCACTCTGTGGCTTGACTCCTATGGGCGAATGGGGATCTCTTAGATTGAGAACCAGGTAAGACCAACATTTTTTTACATTTGGGTCATTCCGCGCCAACTGCTACCACAGCATAAAAAATTAAATATTATTATGTATTTATTTAGTTGTTGGCTAAGGTTTTAGTTTTAAATTCATCCAGCATTTCCAAATCTATATAAAATATTTTACTATTCCTTAAAACGACTTTTGTTTGATTAACGCAGTCGTCCCTCCGAAGTGACTGATCGATTTCGTGATTTTTAGCACTGTTCAGAGCCACATATCGGTAGTAGTGACAACTACGAAAATCAAATCCTTTCCATATATCTCTATATGGAGTTTAAAAATCGTTGTAAGGAATAGTAAAAACAGCTAGCGACATCTACTGCTAAAATACCTAAAATTGATAGATTAGGTCCTCTAAACGACTCCTAAATGAACCACGATCAACTGCATTTTTTTTTGTAGTATATTGCCATACAGAAGAATAATTTAACGTATAGGTAGTTTTCCCAAATTCAGTTTGAAATTTGGTGAAAACCCTCGGGTAACGTACGTAACATTTTTTGGTAACTATAATAATTTATGAAAATCATATTTATTTATTTTTTTATTATCCCATATGCTTAGAAGAAAGTAAATCTTTCACAAATTAAGCAAACATAATAAAAAACATCTAATCAGATCAGATTTTCATTATCATTTACTTAATTGCATCAGTGTACTTTTAATAATTTTGTAACATACGAAACGCGCACTGCTTATAACGCCTTTGACGGAAAGAAGAGAACGCCCATGATCCCTCCCACTTTAGCGAAAGCGGATTAAAATGTACATTTGCAGGTTACTTTCTTATAATGACTGAAAATAAATGGAAATTAATTATAAAAATAACCACAAAATAATCAAAACCTTAAAAGTAAGTGCGGTGGAATCCAATCATTTTCAGTTTATTTATAACACTAGTTAAAAGACTCAATGGATAAAGGTGAGGATCTAAATCTCACTTGCAAATTTCGAATTTAACTGTTTAATTCTAAAATCACTGCCATGGTAACTTCTATACCATAATTTATTTATTTATTTATTTATTTGATATATTACAAAGTCATGGAGATACCCAAATAAACTTTTCGCTCCGGATTTGTTTTCTTTGAATTTCGGAAACTTTTTTTGTGTATATAAAATAAAAAGTACGAAACAAGTGAATTTTTTTTATACAATGTTCTTTTACAAAAAATAAGTGGGATATGTTTGTCCCAATATAAAATATTATGTGACCCTGCACAAACCGAGTTAGTGTTTCAAATAAAAAAAAAATAAAAATTTCGGATTCTTATGTAAACAACTTTTCTACATAAGAATCCGGCAAAAAAAGAAATTCGTTTGACACACTAACTGGGTTTCTTTGTGCAGGGTCACATATAGTGTTTTAAATTTTAATTTAATATTGTCCAAATATTTGTTAAGTGAATAAGTAATACCTATCTGTCTTCAAACCGCTGATGTGATGCAAATTAAAAGGGTCCTAAATCATTTGGTGAAAGAATTTTTTGAATCAAAAATTTGTCAGGTTATTTTTTTTGACAATATTAGGCCGACGCTTTATCACTAAAAGCCTTAGTCACATACTCGTTGCATAATATACAGCGCGGTCCAAAAGTGACCCCCCTCTTAACTTTTAAACAAATTTAAATTAAATATAGATATTATAGATATTTATATATTTCTCGTAAATAAAACAACTTCTTTTGGCATATATTTAATATTTTCAGCTCTTAAAATGTGGGCAGGGGGGCATGGGGGAATTTTTTTTAATGGAAAGGGGGGTTGTGTGATACATTATTTTAAAGCTTATAAAATACTCTATTCGACTGTACAGGGTGAGTCAGAAGTATAATGGCATGTTGTTATGATTGTAATTTACCATTATCGTACAAAAATTGAGCAATATCGTTAAAGCCATTCTTGAGAAAATCGAATTTTCCGATTTTTGTAATCTACTTTATCTAAATTTATAAAAACCCCCTGAATAAGCCCCTAACCTTAAGTTTAAAGTTTGTTTTTTATCTGTTAACCTTAAAACGGATAAATAAATCAAAATCGGAAGAACTTTTTCTCTCCGAGGTGGCTCGAAATTAAAAACATGATTTTTTCATATAATATATTATATTATTTATTTTTTAGTCATTACAAAACTAAATATTTTGGTTTGATACTAGTTTTTTTAATAGTTTTTTTATTAAGGGTTCTGGTTTCTTCGTCTTCTTCCAATTGCAAATCTCTTGTGCAAAGGAAAAATGACATAGCTGATTCTTCTGGAGTTGCTTTTTCGGTAAGACATTTTTCAAATTTGGGGTATGTTTCAGCGCCGAAATTTTCCACGAATCCAGTTTTAAGGTGTTTTACGTTGAACTCTCCACTGTCCTTTTGAACACCATAGCCTTTGTTCATACAGAAACAATAAGAAGGTAAATTTGCATCATCTATTTTTTCACCGAGGGTAAACTTCTCAAAGGTGTCCTCACCTAAGGGGAAATCTTTTGCACATTTTTCGTCGATTTTATCTTCATCGGACTCGGAAATTGGGGTGGCCTAAAACAAAAGCTGATGTTGTAGAATCAGTATCCTGATTTTCAAATGAGCCGGTAGCGCACGGTAGGTTTAAATGCACCTTAAATGCGAAAATCGAGAACACTAAAACTTTTTTCTTGAATAATATTTCCCGCATCCGTACGATTAATTTGACACCAAAAAGAGCGCTTTTTGAGATAACTTCAAATTTGTGGAAAAACCGGCAGGAAGCCAAGCTCTTATACGATTTTGTCTTTTGCTTAAATGATTGCTTATTTCTCAAAATATTTCTCTCCTGGTAATTTTACATTACAACTTTATATAGTTGGATAATGAATGAAACGGAAAGTATTATGAATGAATGCATGTTGGTACAACTGCTGAATTTAAATACAAGATATAACCTATAGTAAAATAACGACCTATATTATACTGCAGTATTATGAGGTAGTTTCGAATTTCCCAAAATCGCCAAAAAACGTCCTATACAAAAAATTCTTGGATAAAAATTTGTTTCATAAGAAACTTTGAAAATGTCAGTCTGTACGTCCGTCCGCCTAATGTCACGTTTTTTGTGGACACTATAACTCAAGAACAAATAGTCTGATCGACTTGAAATTTTCGGGAAAAATCAAGTTCTATGTGGGGAATAACCCTATTGTTTTTGAAAATAATTCCCCCAAAAAGAAAAATTTATTGGTGTTTAAAAATAAAAAAAAATCAATTAATTTTTTTTAATTTTTTTTTACTCTTCGTTTTTCAATAAATAAAAAAAAATTGTTTTAAAGAACCTAGTCCGCCTACAGCCTCTTTGGTGGCAGCAATTTTATACTCTTTTATTATCTTGTAGCGTATAATAATGATAATAATAATAATAATAATAATAATAATAATAATAATAACGAATGGTTACAGAGTGGATAGAAATATGTACTTACCCAAGATACTGCTAAAAGGCCAAAAACAACGAAAAATGTGAACTTGTTCATGTTGCTTGATTTTGTATATCTGATTAAAATGTTTAACTCACTCACATTTTATTTGCAAACTTTATCTTAAAATATAATTAACCCATGGCCTATTATCAAAAAATAAAAAATTACATAATACCTACGTATACATATAATAAAATATCTTCAAAAATTAAAATTTCTTGATAAAATAAGATTTCGGGCTAAAGGACTCCGGTCGATGACCATTTGTAAGACTGTTTTAGTAGTGCAATAAATGACGTCTATTACACGGGCCCACAAAAAAAAATGTTGTATGTGCTGGGGTTGACCCACCTATTCTTATGTATTTTGGGATGCTGAACACGAAACTGCCAAAAAAAAATCAACTTTTGGACTCATTTTTTTGCTACATTGAAATATTTGTCTAAAATTGTGGAAATATCATCTGCAATTTCAGTGGAGCAAAAAAAAAGCCCATGAAGTTCATTTTTTATGACAGATTCATGTTCTGCATCCCAAAATACATAAGAATAGGTGGGTCTCAACCCCAATTCAGACAACTTTTTTTTGTGGGTCATTGTTATTTTTAAAATTTCTTAGAAAAAAATACATAGCTTTCTGATTAGCCCCATTTTTGGTAAAAAATAATGTACCACATCCTGGTAATTTTTTTTAACCCTGTGCTATCAAAAAAATGGACTGCAGTAACATGTTAAGCCAAACTGTGAATTGACAGTTTAGACAGACCAACAGACGGGACAGGCGGGATTTCTTTTGTAACTTTTTGAAATTTCTCCACGAATTATAAATAATAAGACTAGTTGTTTTTCAATAAAAAGTTAATAAGAAAAAATTAAGTCGATCTCAATAGTTTGTCTTTAACACGGTCGCTGCCACTGACACGCTTGTGCGCCCAGCGGTTCAGGGCCTATCCACAGGCTCTTATGCGAGCCTTACATAACGTTATAAGCCAGCGCACAAGATACAATACTACGGCACGACATCGTTTGTCATGTATTATGCTAGTTACGTGAGCCTCTGGCTAGGCTTTCAGCTGTTGCTATGTAGCGCAGTTTAGTTAGTCACTGGAATTGAATGTTGTGGAACATTTAGGCACTCTAGTAACGTATTATTTACGATTTTTACGTGTGTGGTTGGCGTTTTTTTTTCACAAACAGTTTTTAAGATTTTATTAAAAAAAAACATTGTGACAATCCAGATTGCAATGACAGCAAACGTGTTATGAGAAATTAAAGAAAGGTTAAGTCATTTTGGAAAATTCGCAGTCAAAAACGAATTGAACAGATAACTTTAGAAATCAAATGTTTACAAATTTGGACTTATCTTTTTATTAATTACATTAATTACAAACTGATAAAATTTGTATGTATACAATATATACCGGGTGTCCCAACTCTATTTACCCAACGATTTTATCGAAAACTCAAAGAGATAATCAAATTCTGCGAAAACTTAAATAAGACAACTTAAACTATCTTTTAAAGTATATTTGATACTTTCAGCTCTTAAAATGTGGGCAGGGTTCCATAGGGGGACATTTTTTTAAATGGAAAGCGGGGTCGTGTGATACATCATTTTAAAGCTTATTAAATTCTTCATTTAACTATATTTTTTAATTTATTTATTTATTTTTTTGGTCTAGAGTAATGTGTTAAAAGAGTTAAGTACATTTTTGCTTTAATTAACAACAGTTATTGTAAAAAAAATGAAATATAAATATATATATATATATATATATATATTTAAATTTGTTTATTATTATTATACTGGAAATTCAATAAAACCCGCAGTGACTCATACCTCTTCTGTCTTCGTATAAGGGGTCCGCCTTTGCGAAGCTTCGACGAAATTACGCGAATCACACCCGAACTGGTATGATATTCGCCTTTTACCACAGATTAGCAACTGAGTTACTGCATGTTTAATTGAATTTCCAGTATAGTTTATATCTAAATATGTAAAAATATATACAGGGTGCTATATAACCTTTTATGGTTGGGTGTAGTAAGTTTGGGGTGGTTAATTTCGGTTTAGTTTTTATAGCTGTATTAAAGAGATTTAAAAATTATACAAACATTGTTTCATCCGACTTGACTATCTATGAGATATAGCCTGAATTAATAAGTCTGGGTCGCCCTGTATTATAATATTATTTTTATTCGATTGATTCTAAAAGAGACACTTTTTGTTCATGTTTTACGGGCGAAAAGTTGAACTTTGTGGCCCTAGAGCCAAAAAGGTTTTTTTCGCCCGCTAACTAAAACTTGTTATTTTTAAGCTTTTTAAAAGAAAATGCTTTACCTTTACTGTAATATTTATAAAAAAAATATGATATTTAGGTCACTTTTGGCCTTGAAACTAACTGTTCTTTTTTACCAGATACAGTTATTATAATCATTTCATACAAAATAAAACAATTTTATAACATAACCTCAAAATATATGTTAACTGATTAATCTGTATTCATCCAAATAAATTAAAAACACAAATTTTCAATTGTAAAATCAATTTCAATATTTATAATATTCATAGAACGGTTCAGAAGTATTACTATTTTCATAACAGACACATTTTAACAGAAATAAATGGCATTTTAACATCTCTATTCCACATTTCTCTATTCCAAACATCTCTATTCCACATTTCTCTATTCCATAACATCTCTATTCCACACTACTCTACTCTGTACTACGTACTTGCTTAATATAATTTTTCCTTAGCGTAACAAAGTCGTTGCATTTATTAGTATGTAATTAGTATTTTTGATTTTTGTTAATTATTATTTTAATAATTAATATGTATTGTATTTGTTGTAATAGATTTGTATCCTAAACATAGAAATTTAAATTTATTATCTGTTTTTGGTAAAAACTATGTTTTCTTAAGTGAGTGTCAATTTTAATTAAGTCACATCCTGTCAATTTAATTCACTAACGGTAAGTAAATAATACTTTTTAATTATAAATATTTATATTTTATGATATATATTTTGAAAATCCTCTATAGATATTAAGGGTAGCGGGCCAAAGGCGCGGCACTTTCCGCTACTTGAATAATGAATATATGTACCGCGCGGATCCCAGATATGCTGGAAGATATGTCAAAAGATATGTCTGCGCCTCCCATTCCACAGTTAATCAATGCTCGGCAAGCATTGTGGTAAGAAACGCTCAGCAGATGGAATATAATGGGTATCACAACCACCCAATGCACACATTATCTCTTCGGGAGCCAATTTTGCGGGTTCCAAACGACGATCTTTGGACTCCGAATTGACTTCCGATGAGATAGTGAATGAAATTTTTAGAGAGTAAGTATTAATGTTTGCGATTTTCTTATTGTCGCTTTAGATTTCGGTTTCTTAGAACCATGGTTTATGATAAATAAAAATATACAAATTTTAACGTTTTTGTTCCGCTAAGGAAAAATTATCTTTAGATATTAGGCAAGTACATAGTGCAGAGTAGAGTAGTGTGGAATAGAGATGTTATGGAATAGAGAAATGTGGAATAGAGATGTTTGGAATAGAGAAATGTGGAATAGAGATGTTATAATGCCAAATTAATCACCAAGCTATAGCTTTTTTAATTTGAAAATGAAACCGCACGCAAAAGAAACGATTCAATTTATTTTTTTAGCGACTTGATTGGATAGCAATTTCATGGATAACTAGATAAGTAATAAGACACTAAAAAGAAATACTTTTTGCAATTTCAAATTAAGTATATTTTCATAATTTATTATAATTAGTAACAATCGAATAAAAAATATTGTATAGTACACGGGCGAAAAGTTAAATTTCGATTTCGTAGGTTTATTACCCTCGGGTCGGCCCGAATAACTATTATTTATTAGCTAATTTATGTAAACAGATGAAAAATGACATAGCTGATTCTTCTGGGGTTGCTTTTTTGATAAGACAATTTTTTTCAACTCTAGTGTATTCTTCAACGCCGAGTTTTTTCACGAAGAAAGTTTTAATGTCTTTGACGTTGAACTCCCCATTGTCGTTTTGAAAGCCAAGTCCTTTGCTCACACATAGACTAAAGGAAGGTCTATTTGGATCATCTAATTTTTCACCGTTGGTCTTATTCACGGGGAACTCTTTTTGACATTTTTCAGATATTTTTTGTTTCTCTGCAGCATCATCAATTATGGCGGCCTGAAACAAAAGCATGTTAGATATCGCCCTGTAAATTTTGAAACATCGTATCTCAAAAAATTTATATTCGGTTCTCTGTATAGTCAAATTAAAGTCGCAAGCAAGTTGCTAAACAACTTACACTACGATATTTCAAGAACGCTTTGACCCAGAGACTTGAAATTTGGAAATTTACATCGCCCACGGCATTCCTGAAGGATTAATGAGATGAAGTAGCTCTACAGAAAAATCTGATTATGGATCATGGTAGCAGAATGTCTACACATTACAGAACCATTTACAGCTAAATCCAGAAAACTTGTTTTTGGTAAATAATGGTAAATAATCTTCTGCAGAATAATTCTGGCAATAAATTGCATATTTTGTTGAACGATTCCGATAGTATTTTTTACCTGATTCCGAATATCTTTAAAGTAAATCGCTATATTTTTCCGTTTTCGAGGAAAATATTTTGTTTTTCAAGTGCTTGTAGAAAAAAGTAGATTATTCAATGAGCGTATAATAATTGCTATTAATCAATGAGGGTGAATTTTGGGACACGGGCCGAAAGGCGAGTGACCTAATCACCCGAATGATTAATAGCTATTATACGCGAGTAGAATTCTATACTTTTTCCACGGTCGTTTTAAATTTTAAACGGTTTATTTTTACAGACCCGTGATTAATAAGCCTATTAATCACGGCTATGGATAAATTTTCATAGTACCTGAAAGCTTTTATCCAGGCTTCATTTAGAGCGTGGTTCTTACTCTTTAAAATCGTACAAGAAAAACTTAACACAATGTTTAGTGGTAAATTTGATAATAGTTTTAAAATTATTCTGAAACTACGTTTTATGCAAACTACATTTGTCTTTGATACATACCCAGGTAGCAAAATAACATGACATTCACGTGAAAGCCACGTTAATATGTGACATGTGATGTTAAGATTGTAGTCTCATTTAACAAGAATGTAGCATGGTGGGGATGTCCTAAGTCCGCCCCTAATGAAATCCCGAAAATAACGTGTTTGTGACATCATAAATCCACATATCTAATATCTTATGGATGCCGTTACTGCTACTTTAATATTTAAATAATATTCTAGGATATTAGCTTTTTCTAAATTAAAACCATTAAAAACGCTATAACCCTATAAAAAATCGAATTTAAAAGTAATCAGTAATTGAAACAATCACAGATTGAAATAGATAGATTCTAAATACGAAATTGCAGATTAAGCGGATAATACATTCCTTTAATCCGTGTCCGTGGTCTTGAGAAGCCCGGCAGAGCCCCCTATCTATTGGAAATCGTATAATGTGTATACAATTTCCTTATAATAATTTACTCTATCAACATCATCTTATATCGATTTTTTTGCTTCGAACGTCGGTGAGAAGCAAAATAACATGACATTCACGTGAAAGCCACGTTAATATGTGACATGCGATATATTCACAGCGTTGCTAAATATTTGTTATTAAATAACTTGGTTGTCACGTCGCACGTGTTACGTTGCAAATGTGATGTTAAATACATGTTATTTTTCAATATTATGTGATGTTATGATTTAGTTTAAAAATACACCCAAAAGTGATGTTAATTTCTTGTAATATAACATATCTTGCTACCTGGGTAGTGTTTATGCCGAATTTTGCCGAGTTTGCTCGGTGTTTGTATAACTTTAATTTTTAAAAGTAATTGCGAATTATTGTAGTATCACAGACGTTGTGTATTTAATATTTTTAGGGGTAAAATTCGCTGCTAACATAATGACATTATAGTTTGCATAAAATGTGTTATCAGCGGTATTTTAAAACTGTTTTCAAATTTACCACTAAACATTGAAATTTCTGAATTTTCTTTTTAACTTAAATCCGTTTTTTACAGAATTAATGAGCATTAAAAAACGAACAAATTGAGCTACTAAACGAAGTAAAAGTTTTAGTAATGAGCATTTAAAATGCTTTACTTTTTTTCAATTTTTTGCCTTTTTCTTGGAAGCCGTTATATACAAAAAAACAAAACATTTTTAAAATCTACGTAAACAAACTGCATTTTATAGATGTATTCTATTTCGGGAAAAAGTAGGGCTGAAACTAATGATTTTTTTTTTCAAAAAAGCAGTGACATTTATGACCCGAGGTCAACAAATGGAGTTCAAATTTGTATTTAGTATCAAAAATGATATATCAGACAAAATGGGAAGATATGTTTTTTTTTGTCGACGTGTAATGATAACGAATGGTTACAGAGTGGATAGAAATATTATATACTTACCAGAGATCCGGCTATAAGACCAAAAACAACGATAAACGTAAACTTGTTCATGTTGCTTGATTTTGTATATCTGATTAAAATGTTTAACTCACTCACATTTTATTTCCAAACAATCTTAGAATATAATGAACCCGTGACCTCGCCCATGACCTTATATCAAAAATTAAAAATTCCATAATCCGTGTAATAAAATTTCTTCAAAAATTACAATATCTTAAAATCGAGGGGCTGACCGCGAAGAAATCTTTTGTACAAGCCAAATGAACTCAGGAGGACTCTGGAGGAACTCGAGGAACTCTGAAGAACTCTGGAGGAACTCCGAGGAACTCTTTGCAAAAAGGAACTCTTTTTTACAAATTTCAGACGGGGTCAGCCCCTCGCTTAAAATACTAAAACTTAAAATAAAACTTGTATACTTGTACACGTTCACTGCCGTGATGCTTTTGCGTACAGTCGGTCAAGTAAGAGCGTGTCGTCTATAACGTGTAGTCTGGGATATAGTTTACTTCCTGACCGACAATGCTTTGTACATAGACTTTTTCTGAACCTTATTTTTAGTGAATCAGCATGTATTAAAACATGAGTGCTGCGTACGCATCACGATTCGAGGCTGTCTTCCTCTGTTTGCACCCGAAAGGTCGGAAAATGACGCCTACAGCGGCTGCAAAGTATACGGGAAAGTCAAAGACATTCGTCAACAAGTGGGTGAAACGATACTCGAAAATAAAAAATTTTGACGACTTACCCCAGGTAGCAAGGGATGTTATATTACAAGAAATTAACATCACTTTTGGGTGTATTTTTAAACTAAATCATAACATCACATAATATTGAAAAATAACATGTATTTAACATCACATTTGCAACGTAACACGTGTGACGTGACAACCATGTTATTAAATAACAAATATTTAGCAACGCTGTGAATATATCGCATGTCACATATTAACGTGGCTTTCACGTGAATGTCATGTTATTTTGCTTCTCACCGACGTTCGAAGCAAAAAAATCGATATAAGATGATGTTGATAGAGTAAATTATTATAAGGAAATTGTATACACATTATACGATTTCCAATGAATAGGGGGCTCTGCCGGGCTTCTCAAGACCACGGACACGGATTGAAGGATATATTCTCCGCTTAATCTGCAATTTCGTATTTAGAATCTATCTGTTTCAATCTGTGATTGTTTCAATTACTGATTGATTTTAAATCCGATTTTTTTATAGGGTTATAGCGTTTTTAATGGTTTTAATTTAGAAAAAGCTAATATCCTAAAATATTATTTAAATATTAAAGTAACGGCATCCATAAGATATTAGATATAACAGGAATGTGGATTTATGATGTCACAAACACGTTATTTTCGGGATGTCATTGTGTGATGTTATTAGGGGCGGACTTAGGACATCCCCAAAATGCTACATTCTTGTTAAATGAGACTACAATCTTAACATCACATGTCACATATTAACGTGACTTTCACGTGAATTTCATGTTATTTTGCTACCTGGGACCAGATCGTGGCTCAACAGTAAAGGTGTCGGCTAAGCAAGAAAAAATGATTTTAAACATGTTTTCGCAGAATCCTCAATTAATCCTGCGCCAAGGGGCAAAAAAACTGATGCAGAAAGGTTTGGATATATCACATGAAACAATTCGTACTCATCTCCAGGCTCACGACTTAAAGTGGCGAAGTACAATAAATAAACCTTTGTTGAGTAAAACACAGAGCACCTATGAATTTGAAGTTTCCATATTCTGAGTTGGGTATTTTTTAACTAATATTGATTAGCCGAATCCAAATTTGTCCTCAGAATATTTTTATCTCTTATGATTTTAGAACAAAATGGTTTTTTAGCTAATAGAAATATTCTGAGGCCAGATTCGGCCTTAGCCACCCAAAATTAGTTAAAAAACATATGACTCCAATCAGGGCAAGAAACCGTGTTGCCTAGTGTAATTTCTATAGAAATTATCCAAAACTATAAATGAACATAACTGATAATTTAAATATACATTACGTATACAGTGCGGTCCAAAAGTCACCCCCCCCCTTTTAACTTTTGAACGAGTTGAGATATCGACTTCAAATTTAGAACTCTTAAATAAGACAACTTAAACTATCTTTTAGCATACATTTGATATTTTCAGCTCTTAAAATGTGGGCAGGGGGGCATGGGGGACATTTTTTTGAATGGAAAGGGGGGTCGTGTGATACATCATTTTAAAGCTTATAAAATTCTCTATTTAAACTAACATTTTTAAATTTTTAAAAAATGTTTTTTAAGGTTTTGATTTTTCAATTTTTTGTGCTAAAACATTCGATTTTTTAAGTTTCTTTTTATAAATTTTTATTTATGTCAAATAAAATTAGTTTAAAAGTATAATTAACATTTTTTATGATGAAATTAGGCATTTTAATTTTTTTTTTAGAGGAATTTTGATATTAATACCCATTTTCAACCCCATTTTAAAACCAATTTTTTTTTTAATTTAAAAATATGGAGTTAAATGGAGAATTTAATAAGCTTTAAAATGACGTATTACACGACCCCCTTTCCATTTAAAAATTTGTCCCCCCATGCCCCCCTGCCCACATTTTAAGAGCTGAAAATATCAAATATATGATAAAAGATAGTTTAAGTTGTCTTATTTAAAAGTTCCAAATTTGAAGTCGATATCTCAACGTTGAAAAGTTAAGAGGGGGGGGGGGGTGGCTTTTGGACCGCTCTGTATGAAAAAAAAACTACATAATAAGGTAAAATATTACATCTATTCAATAAAAATTAAATTACTTGATAAGTATGGTAGAAAATTACATTACTAGAATACTAAAATATACATGGTAAATTTTCGGTATTCCTAAGGACATTAAATAATTATTTATAACCAATGCCGGTGATGGTAATTTTAAATGATTTTAATTTACAGTGTAGCCTGAATTAATATTATTTATTTATTATTCATTCATACACATCATATATGACATAGCTAATTCTTCTGGAGTTCCTTTTAGGGTAAGACATTTTTTTTCAAATTTAGCGTATGTTTCAGCGCTGTGTAATTTCAAAAATTGAGTTTTAATGTATTCGACGTTGAACTCCCCTTTGTCGTTTTGAATGCCAAGTGCTTTGGTCAAACAAAGACAATGGGAAGGTAAATTTGGATCATCTACTTTTTCACCGTTTTGAAACTTATCCAATATATTCTCAGCCACGGGGAAATCCTTTTGACATTTTTTTTCGATTTTCTCTGTCTTCTCATCGTCGAGAGGTAGAGTGGCCTAAAACAAAAGCATTATGTTGGATATTTATTTATTTATTTATTAACGGGAAAACCCCACTACAAAAATGAAATGTACATGATATAACATGATAATAGAAACCTAATATAACGTAAAAAAAAATAATTGTAATCAAACGTTCCTTCTATTTTTTATGTATGTTTTGTTTTTTGAAGGGTTTATTTTCAAAAACGATAGGGATCTTTCTTTCATAGAATATGATTCTTACTAAAACAATTGGAGTCGATCGGATAATTCGTGTTTGAGTTATCGTGCTTACAAAAAATGCGGCACGGGACGGACACACGGACGGAGAAACGGACTTTTTCAGAGTTGCTTATTTCTTCATGAAACACATTTGTATCCCACTAATCTCCATTCAAACTACTCGCTATTAGGAAAAATGAGCCATAGGCACAAAGCCTGTCTCCTAAATATTCCAAAAAAATTACAGCAAACACATTTGTATCCAACATTTTTTTGTCTACGACGTTTTTTGGCGATTATGGAAAATTCGGAACTATCGGAACTAGCGTTTACGCGTATAATGTTGATAATAATGAATGATTACAGAGTGGATAATAGTAATTATATACCAAGGTAGAGAATACATTTTTTATAGCCGAGCAGCATAGCAGCGAGGGATTTAAGAGTGCGAGGCTATAATAGTCTTCTCTAGGGTAGTTAAGCACTATTTAACTATTTTTATTCAAATAATAAAATAAATTACTAACAAAAATGATATTTCTTCAAATTTTTATAAAAATCAAGTAGCCTTGATCAATAACATTTGCTCAAATAAATACATTGAACTGACGTTTAACAATTTAGTTTTTTTTTTTAATTTATTTTTCATAATATTAAGCTAATTATTGATTGTATTAATTGGTAATAATTATAATTAATTATATTTATCAAATCAGTTGTTTATAAAATTTACTCCTACTAGGAGAGAAAAAATTATTATTGCTATAGGTGAAGAAAATTGATTTCACAGTCTGAAAACATGATAAATAATGGAATGTTCTAAAGCTAGTAGTGTAAAAAATATATACTTGCCAGAGATCCGGCTATGAGGCCAAAAAGAACGAAATACGTGAACTTGTTCATGTTGCTTGATTTTGTATATCTGATTAAAATATTTTTCTCGCTAAAACATTATATATCCAAACCTTATAACGAACCCATGACCGCCCATGACCTTATATCAAAACTAAAAAATAATCATAATCCGTGTAATAAAATTTCTTCAAAGATAAAATGAAAATAAAATCTCTTAGAAAAAATAAATCATAGTCTTTCCCATGTATCACATCCTGGTTAATAAAGTTTATTTTTATAACCCTGTGCTATCTATAAAATGACTTGCAATACATGTTAACCCACACTGTCAATTGACGGGGACTGGTCTTTAGCTCGAAAAAATTTACCTCGTAAGCAATTACCTCGAAAAAAATTACCTCGAAAGGACATTACCTCGAAAAGGCGTTACCTCGAAAAAATGTACCTCGCACGGACAATACATAACATAGACATTACCTCGAAAGGACATTACCTCGAACGATTTTACCTCGAACGGGTTTTACCTCGAAAAGGGTAGTTTTTAATTTTCTATCTGTTTCTTTGCGATATTGTATAGTGTTCTTGCTTATATTTTATCATCTATTGATTAAATTTACGGGCAATAATTTACTTTTAGTTACATATTTCAAAATGAATCGGTTAACCTATATCGAGGGTTAGGTGTATAAAAACTTCGTGTATTATAATAGTATATTATTCAATGAGTGTGTAATAATTACTATTAGGGAAGCCAGGTTTCGGGATCCCGATCCCGAAATCCCGAAAATTTCAAAAAGTTCGGGATCCCCATCCCGATCCCGAAAATTAAAAATGTCTCATTTCATAAGAAATTAATTATCTTATATTAAATAAATAAAATTATAAAATTTAAACCAAAACCTTTTATTAAAATAACCAGTATTAACCATATTTTATTTAAATTTATATTTTACTAAATTAAGAAAAATAAAAAATAAAATAAACACTAATAAAAGCAAGAAAATTTTTTTTATATACAAATTGTATGTGTGCATCACGAAAAAAAAACAAATATTCAGTAAAATATTTATTATTCAAAAAAAAAACAACTTTTTAAAAGTTAAAACAAATAAATTAAATAAAAAGTTAAAAAAACAAACTTTTTAAAAGTTAAAATAAATAAATTAAATAAAAAGTTAAAAAACATACTTTTTAAAAGTTAAAATAAATAAATTAAATAAAAAGTTACATCTATAACTACCAAGTTGGTAGGACCAACAAAACAAAACAAACAACATTAAAATATAAATTCATATAAAAAAAATATATAAAAGTAATTATAAACAAACTTAAAAATTTTAAATTAAAATTATGTTTTTTATTGGCTTAAGAAACATATCTTTTAAAAAAATGGCCATGAGCGACCTCTAGATTTTTTCAAAACTTCTGAAAAAATTCAGGTATAATACTCTTAACCCTACCACCATTTTCACCATCGTAAACAAAAAATATTATACGCAAATCACAATTACATATCGAGTAACCCGATTCTAGTTGAATAAATAAATTCTAATTTTTCGGGATTTTCGGGATTTTTTTTCGGGATTTTCGGGATTTCGGGATTCAAAAATCTTCGGGATATCCCGAACCTTCGGGATCCCGAATTTCGGGACTAGAAACCCTAATTACTATTAATCAATTACCCGAATGATTATTAGCGATTACACGCGAGTAGAATACTATACTTTATCCACGGTCGCTTTAAAGTTTAAACGGTTAATTTTTACAGACCCGTGATTAATAGGCCTATTAATCACGCATAGAAAAAACGGATTCCTTGAACCAAGGACACGTGTCTTTGTATATGTTCAAAGCAATATTCTCTTGTTTCAAGGCTGGCATTTTCTTGAACCAAAGTCAATGCCAGCCTTGAAACAAGAGAATATGGCTTTGAACATATTCTAAGACACATATCCTTGGTTCAAGGAATCCGTTTTTTCTATGCGGCCGTGAATAAACAATTTTTTTTTGGAAATGTGTATAATATAATTAAATTGCTGAAAAAGAAAAAATATTATTAATTTTTAGTTTTTTAATTTTTTTCATAAAGAATTTGCTGTTGATTTATTGGCAGCTTTTTGATTATTTGTGAATATATTAATATTATTGGTTTAAATAACTAAGTTTATAACTGTTAAATTTTCCTTCTTTTTCCAAAAAAAAATGTTGTTTTAGTTTATTTTTTTAATAGTTTAACCCCCCATAACTTTTATTTTTGGTGTATTAATTTTAAAAACAATAAGGATCTTCCCCTCATGGAACTTGATTTTTCCTGAAAATTTCAATACGAACAGATTATTCGTTCTTGAGTTATCGTGTCTACAAAAATCGTGAAACCGGACAGACGGTTTGGTTTGGACTTTTGGACTTTTTTGGACAGATGGACATTTAAAAAAAAATTAAAAATTTATATCCAAGAATTTTTCGTCTAGGACGATTTTTGAAAATTCGAAACTACCGTATAATACTACTCTAGCGCAGGCGCTGTGAATCGATTAATAATTGGCATTTTAGTATGTTCTGCACGGAAAAAAAAAATTATAGCTAGGAGCGCTATAACACACATACCAAGCAAATTATAATCGCTTATTATATAAATACAAGGCTTTCTCTTACAATTATGGCAGTCAGTGTAAAAATTTATATGAAATATTTTAATTGTTTAGTGAATAATAAAATATAACAAATAGTATGACATTTATAGCTTAAATAATTATTGTACGTGCTAATAATTTTTATAATATAATAAAATTTCTGTAAATTTATAATAGTGCCTGTAATAAATATAATCGTGTCTGTAATATATATAATCGTTTCCAATTTATTTTTAACATTATTAGTTATTGTATCCCTTATAATCTCTAGCTTAAATCACTATAATTTGCCACTGTTACCAAATATCTTATAATGTATAGCGCAGAGCCCACTAATTTCTTTCCGTGTGTTAATTAAACAACAAGCATCCCCTTAGTCCAGGACTTGTGTGGGCTAGTAGTAGAGGGAACCACCGGCTTTAATTGACTTTCGAACCAATGAGTGTCCGCTTCACTTACGCCTTCGCCAAATTTCAATTATTAATTAACTGAAAAAGGCAAATCGGTGCCGGTGAGAATCGAACTCACGCTATTTGTGTAGTAAACTCGCCAAGTACGATGCGGTAGTCCACTACACCAATCCTCCCATTCCCTCCCAATATTTTTAAAGGGGCTGTTTAAATATTACGTAATCGTTTATATATAAAGTATACTCGGGTGTGCTGTACGTTAGGGTGGATAGCATAAAAATTATTACTTGTATAGGGTTGGGTTTAAGAAACCAGGTGGTTTAAACCGGGCTGGTCGAAATTAAACTTTTTGGTTTAAACCACTAAAGTGGTCGAAATCAAAATATTTTAAATAAAAATAAATAGAAATATAAAAAATACTGCTGTCAAAAAAATAATACTGAAAAAAAAAATTATGAGAAAAATGTTTTTTAAAGGTAAAACGAAAAATAAATAAAAAAAAAACATTTGTTTTTTCCCCTTACCCCACTCCAATCTAGAGCTTTTTGATTTCGACCAGTTTTGACCGGTTTAAACTAGTTTCGACCGGTTTAAACCATGTTTTGACTAGTGGCCTGATCTTTTGTAAAAAAAGTGTTTTTTTTGCCAACCCTGCAACCAAGCTAGTAACATTACTATCCTGAACCCTATCCCACTCTATGATTATGAACAGCACAGTGGGAAGGACATATGACCATGTGATACGCTGGGTTGTTTGTGAGACGTATACATTACTTATCTAGTGTCCTTAATTTGACCCCTCACCCCATTGTGACTTATCGTGGTCACTTATTTTCCCAGTCAGACAGAGACTGACAGATAGATTTATTTCGCAAAAATTAGTTTTTTAAATATAAAACGCCAAAAAAAAGTGATATTTTATTTTTCAGTTTGTTTTATTAACAAAAGACTTTTTTATCCGTTATGAGTCATTTATGACTTATAACTTATGACCATACTCCGCCTATAATCCGGTTATGAGTCGTGAACGTTAAAAATAAGCACAGTGTGTATTACACACACATATCATGTGTTTGTATCTTTCAATGTGTTTAATTTCTACGTTTATGATCGGTTTATCGCCGGAGTATGAATCATAACTTATTATAAGAAAGTAATAGATAACAATGTTTAATTTGTTAGTTTTTATCTATGGATACCCCTTGTCTGCATTTTAAAAATTCGACAGCAGTCTCTTCTGGAGTAGATTTTTGAACAAGACACGGTTCTATTTTAGCGTAATCATCGCCGTATTTTTTCTGCCATCTTGTTTTTAACTCGTCGATTTTTAGTTTTCCGTTGTCTGCCATAAGATCAAGTTCCTTCATGAAGCAGGTCGCAAAAAGGGGGTATTTTGAATCTTCTATGACTTCACCATTATAGAACTTCTTTTTGGTGTCCTCGGACATGATAATGCCCACTTCTTTTTCGCACTTTTCCTGGGCTTTTTTTAGTCTTTCTTTCATTTCTTCGGTCATTGGCGCTGCCTATAAAAATAAATTAAAATCAGCTTCTCATTTAAAATTTATTTAACACGTTCGCTACCAAGCGGCTCATATATGAGCCACGACAATTTTTCAAATAGACCGATGTCTCATATATGAGCCGACAATCTTTCTATATTAAGTAGCCGCTTAAAAAAACACGTTCTAGAAGGGCCGTTTTAACGTGCTCTGTAGGAAGTTGCGGCTCCTATAAGCACTATAGCTTTTTAGTTCCATAAATTTTAATTGTCATGTCAAAAATTTTTTTTTATTTATTTATCTGTTATTTTAATATGTACTACCGTTTAACTGTTATGGCCCCATATTTTTAAATTACCTCTCGTTTTATTGTAATAAGCTCTGACGAAGCTAAGCCCTGATGATGATCTTTTGATCGAAAGCGCTATGCCAATTTTAAATATATATGCTGAAATACAAAATCGTTCTACTTTAATTTTTTTTTTTAGCGTTTTATTTATTTTTTTGACAAACCAAAATTTTTTTTTATGAATCGATTAGGCATGCCCCTAGGAATATCTATGCTGGAGTTGTTAAGGGTCAAGGAAAATGGGACATGATACGTCATTTCAAAGGTTATTTCATGCCGAATATAATGGTGATTTGCAATGCACAATCGGTTTACTAAATCTCGAGATAATGGAGCACAATAGATGATTTTTTAAAAAAAATTAATTTTTGAAAATTGTTGTAAATTTTCCTGAAATATTTGACTTTATATAATTGTATCATAATATGATAATTATAATTATATATAATTATAATATTTATAATTAAAATACTTAAGTCGGTGTCAATTTCACCATTCCCTAAATTAATTACTAACAATTGTTTTTTTATTATTTTATTACTGTTTGCTTTGAAATTGGCACCGACTTAACTATTTTTTATTTTTTACTTTTTAGAGACACAGAACTTGTAGATTTCTAACGTCATCTAAGCTAAATTATAGTTGTCCTACCATCTCGGCAAGCTGCTGACGTCACAATGCACTGTTAGTGCGTTGTGACGTCATTATCCTAAATATAATTTTCTAAAAAATTAAAATAATATTTTTATTTCAGCACCCAAGAGTCCAACCAACCTTATTTTAAACAAAATACTAAAGAAAATCTTGTTAAACTTTAAGCGTTAAGTATTAATCAAACAACACATTTTGGTAAAATCACAACATTTATCATTTTCTCTTGGTATTTTAATATTATAGGTCCAGAGAATCAAGTTTAGCGGCATTTAAAAAAATTTTAGTGTGCCGTAATATTTAAGTGACCCCTTAATCAAGTTATCCGGCTTATCCGAGTTATCCGATATTTTTCTAAAAATTTGGCTGGTAGTAAAACCAAATTAAGCCGTTTTTAAGTAAAATTGCGTTAAAATGATTTGATTTATCTTAATTATCCAGCTTACTCGGCATTATCTGAGCGTTAAATTAAAACGGGACCACCTCATGAATGCCCTCTTTAAGTTGCAAAAAGTTTCATCAAATTCCGTTCATTCGTTCCAAAGTTATGCGGGAACAAACATAAAAAAAACAAAGTCACACGTCGAATTGATAACCTCCTCCTTTTTGGAAGTCGTTTAAAAAGCACTAAAGACTGAATTGCCAAGAGATATTGTACCAGCTCAAATGTGTTGGCCAAAAATAATTACCCCATAAAACTTTCCCCATAAGTACAATTCTTAAATTTTTAAAATGCTTTTTACTTTAATACTTACCAATATTCCAGCTATTAGAGCAACAAAAACAAAAATTAGTAATTTCTTCATTTTGATTACTTCTGTTAACTAGATTTCATTAAATTATGTTCAACCTTTTATATATTTTGCATAATTGACCTCTGAACAAATAAATATTTTGAATAAGATTTTTTACCATTATTATTAAGTAATTTAAGATAGTCTTCCCCGAAAGTTTTCCATGTAATATTTATTTATTGATTTTATATCAAACTAGCCGTTAAGCCTGTTTTTCAACAGGCAGGCCGCTATTTAAGCCCGGGGGTAGTTTTCAGTGGTGGCGCCTTCGCCAATTTTGTAAATGAGTTTTTATTTTTTCTCCCACAGGTCTCCCTTAGAAAATATATGGGGTTTCTAGCTCTTTGGGAAGTTGGACTTCTATAAGGACAGACAGACAGACACCTTATCGATTTATACAGATATTTTATATCGAACTAACTGTTAAGCCTGTTTTTCAACAGGCAAGTCCATATTTAAGCCCGGGGGTATTTTTCAGTGGTGGTGCCTTCGCCAATTTTGTAAATGAGTTTTTATTTATTTTTTGTCCCACAGGTCTCCCTTAAAAATATATGGGATTTCTAGCCCTTTGGGATAGGGTTACTCGATCGGTTGTTGCTTTGTCTAGTTTGTGTGTTAGTGTGTTTTGCTGGTTGGTTGGTTTGGTCAGGCGAAAACTACCAGCAACTCAAACAGCTAACAACCAAAACACTAGACACAGTAACAACTGATAGAGTGACCCTACTTTGAGAAGTATGGACTTCTGGTAGGACAGACAGACAGACTCATTATCGATTTTATTATACAGATATCACAGTAGCCCTTAAGCCTGTTTTTCCACAGGCAGGCCCGAGGGTAGTTTTCAGTGGTGGCGCCTTCGCCAAGTTTATAAATGATTTTTTATTTTTTTGTCCCACCTGTTCCCTTAAAAAATATATGGGATTTCCAGCTCTTTGGGAAGTATGGACTTCTGGAAGGACAGACAGACAGACACCTTATCGATTTTATTATACAAATATTGTATTTTTTATATAAAAATATTACAGACCTACAAAACATAAAAAATCTAAATTGCTCCAAACCAGACTATATTTTTTCTTCTGTATTTTTGAGCGTTAAAAACGAGTTTGACAAAGAAAAAGCTCGCTGACGCCCATTTTTTTTTTCAAATGCTGAAAAAAAACAATATAGGAGAAATCCCCACCTATCTTGAAATCAAAAAAGTTGCATATTTCATGGATTCAAAATACAAGAGCTGCATATTTTAAGAAAGGGTGGGGAACTTTTATTGCACAAAAGTTGCATATTTCACGAAAGGGTGAAAATTTTTTTTTAGTCATTACCTTTTTTTTTCGAAGAAAAAGTTGAATATTTCATGGATTCAAATGCAAAAGTTGCATTTTTAGGCTAAAAAAAGTTGTAATTTTTGACCTTCTCCCCCCCCCACGAAATCTTCTTCGCTACGTCCCTGCCTAAACTATTAACTTCTACCAGTTGAATGGAAAGTAGCTATGGTCCAACTTAAAACTTTAAAGTGGTGCCCATTGACGGCAGAAGGTTATAACCTTATCAGGTCACTCATGTGCATTAATCGGAATAAATTCAGTTATGACTCATCAACGTTGAAAATAAACACAGAAACATAGGCTTACGGAATAATTTTGCCGAATTATGAGGGAAATTTTTATAAAGGTCACTAAATCGAAACATTTGACGACTAATTTGTACACACAACAATATTGAATATACATATTAACTATAAATATGTAAATATATCGGTGTTTTTCGAAGAAAATAAAAATGTAAATATTTAAAACCTCGCGTCAACGATAGAATCGACGCGGCGCCTATGCGAGCACTGGAAATTCACCGATGAGTGCTCATGTGAGTAAAAGTGAAGGATGTCTTGCTCTAAAGAAAAAACGACCTGTCCGAGGATTTTTTATAAAAAATATTATTTTCAGAGTTATCAAATTTATTAATTTTAATAATTCCACACTGTATTAATATTATACAATATTTATTGTGTATGTACAGGGTGTTCCATTTATTATGAAAATCCTTAATATTATAAAAACTGCTTCATATATAAAAAAAGTGCTAGATAGAATGTTTCTCCTTGCTCTCCCTGCCTCTATTGTGCCTTCTAAACATATCAAATACACCATGTTGTGCTCCCATTAACCCATTAAGGACTAACCTATGAATATATTGAATAATATATGAAATATTTATCAGATATTACTATTATTCTGCGGAAAATCCAGATAGCAGTACAGTCGATTTTTACATAAGCGGTTACAGAAATATCGACTGATTGCTATCTGGATTTGCCGCGTTCATCCTAAGGAGGGCAGTATTAGTCCGAATAAGTTATTTTTACTCAAAAAAAATGAAAAAAAAATCACGTTTTCGAGATTATTAGTAAAATGTAAATAATAGAAATAAAAAAACATATTTTTTCCATATGCCAAGCAATAAATAAATAAATTGGAAACTAAAAGCATTTTAAAATATTTTAAAAATCTGTAAATCTGTATGAATATTTAGACGGTACCGTCAACGGGGGTGAAACCGGTCCAAATTTTCTTTGTTTTGGGGTTTTTTCGGTTTTCTTACAAAATTGAAAATTCAAAAAAAAATATATGTTAAAGCTTGAAGTTTCGAGCATTTATAACTGTCAACACTGTCAAAATAGCCACAGTAGTTTTTTTTATATATTTTTAAAGGTTGATCGGTTTCACCCCGTACTAGGGGGGTTAAACCGATCACCTCACTTCAAGAGTGACACCGATCATTTATCCTCGTTTTAAAAAAAACTTTTTCGTTTTTAAATAAAGAGTAAAAGTTAAAAAACTAGTAAAAAAAGGTACATATTATCTTAAACTTAAAAATTATTTATTAAATGGTTTGTGAGGGGGTTAGTGTAAAGGACTTACTAAAAGTAGTTGGATTTTCTACAAAACAAACTCACAAAAAAACTTTAATAACAAAGAAAACTTTATTTAGACCAATTAGTTAGTGATCGATTTCACCCCACCATTTTCCCATTATTTATAAAAATGTAAATAAAAAATTACACAATGTTAATAAAAAACTAAAAACTTTTTACTACTAGGGCCAGATAATAGTTAAACTTTTTTTACACCTCTAAAACAACCTACGTATCTCGACAGACAGACAAAATAAACCATCTTCGTGCCCGTTCTCGTAAAGACTGATCTACCCTACTACGCTGGAAAGCAGTAACTCCATTTGTCGCCTGTCTTATGTAATATTTTGAAAACGCAGCTATGCGACAAATGGAGTTACTGCTTTCTAACGTAGTGGGGCAGTGATATTTTCTGCTGTAACTTGTCGACTTTCGCCGCGTGCTGACTGCTGTATACTATCAGTACAAAAACATTAGCCAAAATATACGTGATGATTGGTTTCACCTCTGCCGATCAGTTTCACCCCAGTTGACGGTAGGCCTTGATGGGCTAAGCTCTTATAACTTTTGTTTAAATCTTTTTCAATATATCTAGCAGTTACTAAAATATTAAGGATTGTCGTCATAAATGGACTACTCTATGTAGTACAGAGTGATTATTTGAAAACGATCCACCTGAAATATTTTGCAAACTAGACACAAGGTTAAAATTACAAAAAATAGGTTAATTTAATTTTTCCAGGGGGATATTTAATTATTTAATTTTGGGGGTTGTAACTCTCACCTTCTAATCTCCAGCAACTCAAACAATAAAATCACCTTCTAACCTCCAGCAACTCGAACAATAAAATCTTAAGTAGAAACCCCCATGTGATAGTTATTTAAAAGAGCTTAAAAAATGCTATGTTTTGATTAAAAAAATAAATACACCACTTAAGGGCGGATGATAATAATTCAAAATAATAACCCCAACTGTTTTATTTTTAATTAAATTATAATTCTGGCGATACCTTATTTGCAAAAGCTTAAAAACTATATCTTTTTGTACATAAAAAAAATAAAATTAGGCGTTAGGAGTTAGGGGTAGATTTTGAAACCCCCTAAAAATAATTATTTGATTTTTTCACGACTAGTAAAATTATCTTAGTTTTTTATTATTAATACGCATTTTTTGTATAATATCTTGCATTAATTATTATGAAATAAAATCATACAATCTTAACGTATTGGTATTTTTATTTCTTTTTTTTTTCATACAAAAGGATATAATTTTTAAGCTCTTTCAAATAAGATATCACAAGAATTGGGGTATAATTAAAAATAAAAATGTTGGGGTGGCTGGTAGCTAAGGGGTAGAAGTTACAACCCCCATAAATAAAACTGAAATTAGTTTTTCCGAATATTTTGTTCGAATTATTTTAAAATAATATCATACATCCTTAAGTTAAGGATAGGTGTATTTATTTATTCTTTTAAACCAAAATTTAAGATTTGTTAAGCTCTTTAAAATAAGGTATCACAAGATGGGGGTTGCTATTTAAGATTTTATTGTAGTGGTAGCTGGGGGTTAGTAGGGGGTGAGAGATACACCCGGGGTGTTATTTTTCCCCTTAGTGCTTAGTTTGCGAGATATTTTGGGTGGATCGTTTTCAAATGATCACCCTGTTTACATTGTATACAGATCATACATGATAAGTCTTCTCTACGCATTTAGAAAATTCCATTATAGTTTCTTCTGGTGTTGCCTTTTGTACAAGGCAAGCTGAGGACTACGTAAAACTGCAGTTTTACGTAGTCCTCAGGTGTACGCTCTTTTTTCCACAAGGCTTTGAGTTCTTCTTGGTTTAGCTCTCCGTTTTCTTTTTGATAATTCATCTTTTTGGCCATGCAGAACATAAATTTGGGAAATTTGGGGTTTTCTAGTTTTTCACCCCGTGCGTAGGCCTCTAAATCCTTAAAATTTGATACATTGGTACCTGATTCTTTTTCACATTGTTCATGCTCTTTTGGTTTTAGCCGTTCAGGTGTTTTAGCCTAAAATAAAATGATTAATATTTTTTTTTTGCTTTTACCTTTACTTTTCTGAATATTTTTAAACCCTTCTTGATTTACCTGTAATAGCAAAAATTTGTTCAAAATCCTATATCCAGTTGTTTTTTATTTTAAAACGCTTTAGGGCGGATTATCTTAAAACTATTTGTTTTTCCTCTACAGAGACAAAATTATCCAACAAAATATAAAAAAACATAGAGGGCTTTGTTTACTGTGGCTTTGTCAAAAAAAAATGGGTCCCAAAAAATATGTATTTTGTAAAAAAAATTCCGCTGTATTAATTCGTTCATATTAATTTTTTCGTAAAACTAACCATTTCTGAGATATTCCTGGTAAAATACCACAATTAGCTGATTTTTGACAAAAGGTACCCTTTTCTTTTCGCGTCAATAACGATGGTAATTTACCATATGACCATTAACCATATTTACCATTGGTAAATATGGTTTGATGCTCAAACATTAAATAATATTAAGTGTTTGTTCAGAATTATATGAGTATTTTTTATCCAGTTAAGGGAACGTTCAAGTATTACGTAACGCAAAATTTTCACATTTCTCGACGTTTTAGACCATTCTGAGTCGAAATCAGTAAAAAAAAAATTTGCGTCTGTCTGTCTGTCTGTCTGTTTATCTGTCTGTCTGGGTGTAAACTCTCTCCATGAGATATCGACTTGCGGTTTTTTGCATATTGTTTCTTATCGTATTCCGAAGAGCTGATCAGATTTTGGGGGTAAACGATTGGGGGTAAGGGGGTAAATATAGGGTAAAACTCCTATTTTTAGCGTTTTTTGTTTATAATTATTTAATTATTATTGTATTTGGTTAATTTAGCACTTATATAAAAGATAATTTTAAATTGGTCAAAAAATGTTATAAACAACGTTTTCCTAAAACGCATTGTTTTCGAGATACAAGCAGTAAAAGGTTTTTTAGCATATCTCACATATTTATAACTCGATTTCAAAAAATTATATTTTAAATAAAAGCTCTTTTTAAGCCATATAAAAAATGTTATATACAGTTTTTTGCTAGAATATAATGTTTTAAAGATACAGAATTTAAAATCAAACATAATACCTAGTTTGAGATTTGCAAACTAGATGGCTCTAGTGTACAATAGTGCCGATGTTTTGACAGGGTGCTTGCAACGTTTCATCTAGTTTTTTTATAATTTTTTCGAACTAGAACTAAACTTACCAGAGTGATGGCTACAAGAGCAACGAAAACTAAAACTAATAATTTATTCATGTTGAATTTTCATAAGTAAATTGGAAAATAATATATATTTCACCTTTAAATGTTCTGTGCAATTGTTTAAAATTTAATATTGCAATATTTAATATTGAAAATATATTTACGTGACTCAAGATCTGATTAAGAGTCAACAGGGCCGGCATGAGGGAGGGTCGCACCCGGGCGTAGGACATGAAAAAACCAACTGAAAATGCCAAGTGAAAAAAAGGCCTGCGCAGAATCTGAGTGGATGCTCATTTGTTTCTTGTTTTATGGTTCGCAGAAATTTTTTAATTTCCTATGTAAGGTTACATTATTTTGACATAAAAAAATCTAAATAATTTCTGAAAAGCAGTAAGAAAATGGTAGAAAGAACAATAAAAATTCTAAAAAAGAAAACTAAAACATTAATCTGCTAATGTTTTATTTAAATAAAGCAATATAAAACTGTCCTCAATAAAAGTTTCATAGTAAACGATGTGGCAGAAATTTTTTCGGCAACAAATAATACTGGTCCATAACTGTATTTAAAACATATAATTTTAGGTGTCACCATCTCAGGTAATTTTATTTTATTCGAGGGGCTGACCGCGAGGAAATCTTTTGTACAAGCCAAAGGAAGTCAGGAGGAACTCTGAAGAGCTCTCAAGGAACTCTGAAGAACTCTGGAGGAACTCCGGAGGAACTCTTTGCAAAAAGGAACTCTTTTGTAAAAATTTCAGACGCGGTCAGAAACAATTATTATTTATTACCCATGCGGATTAACGTTTTTATTTTCAAACTAGATGAGCCGTTACAAATACTTTATCAAAGCATCCCACCTTTCCTTTGGGCGCCATTTTTTTTTTGAAGGGGTGCCAAGTTTGGTAGAAACCGTCAGGCACAAAGCTTTTTTTCCTGAAGGTAATTTTGTGGCGCCAATTTTTGTTTTGAAGGGGGGCGCCAAGTTTAGTAGAAACCGTCAGGGACAAAGCTTTTTTTCTTGAAGGTAAATTTGGATGCGCCAAGTTTGGTAGTAACCGTCAGGGACAAAGCGGATTAAAATGTACATTTGCAGGTTACTTTCTTATAATGACCGAAAATAAATGGAAATTAATTATAAAAATAACCACAAAATAATCAAAACCTTAAAAGTAAGTGCGGTGGAAGCCAATCATTTTCAGTTTATTTATAACACTAGTTAAAGGACTCAATGGATAAAGGTGAGGATCTAAATCTCACTTGCAAATTTCGAATTTAACTGTTTAATTCTAAAATCACTGCCATGGTAACTTCTATACCATAATTTATTTATTTATTTATTTATTTGATATATTACAAAGTCATGGAGATACCCAAATAAACTTTTCGCTCCGGATTTGTTTTCTTTGAATTTCGGAAACTTTTTTTGTGTATATAAAATAAAAAGTACGAAACAAGTGAATTTTTTTTATATAATGTTCTTTTACAAAAAATAAGTGGGATATGTTTGTCCCAATATAAAATATTATGTGACCCTGCACAAACCGAGTTAGTACAAATTTCAGACGCGGTCAGCCCCTCGATTTTATTTTAGTAGCACATTATGAAAAAAAAACGTTTATTATAACTTTAAACGTATTTTACTTTTTAAAAACATTTTCTTATAACAACAATGTTCTAAATTATGAAAAGCATCATCCAGGGATGACCCTAAGGGGGGGGGGATGTACTAAAATTGAGAGGTAGAGTTCGTAAATTTTTAGTACAATTGGGAAATTTGAATGGTAGTTGGGAAATTTGTAGCCTTTTTTTTTTAGTTACCAAAAAGTTTTGGCAGGGGTACAGCTTTTATCTTAAAGATGTTGGGAAAATTGAGTGGTAGTTCGTAAATTTGGAGAGGCGAGTCATCAAAATTTGTCAGGGGTAGAGTTGGGAAATTTTTGACTTTTAGTTGGGAAATTTTTGTTTTGAGACCCCCTGCCACCGGTTCTGAGAAGCATTGATAAAGGATATCGTGAAAACCTAAAGTTCAAAATATTGTTATGTGGTGGAAACCTTAATCTATATAAACATATTTTTTTTTAATTTTAATCAAAATTATTAAAGTATTAATAAAATATTCCATCTATTTTTCCAATTACACAAAAAAAAATCTCGAGCACGGCAGACCAGACTAGTCAATTCTTACGTATTTTGGGTCACTGGATCTGAATCCGAGGTCAGAGTTTAAAAGTTAGTGTTCACTTTTTTTCTAAAGTCAAAAAACATACTTTTTTGGTAAATTTTGTGCTGTAATGAAAAAACGCGTGTTAGTTTCGAAATTCTTACAGTGGATTCAGATACAGAAGTTTAAGTTTCATAAAAATTGACTATATGCTTAAAATTCAGAATGGCGGACTAAAAATGGCGGAATTTTTTAAAATTGATTCGATTCGCTTGAAACTTGGTACTCGGAGGTTTTTGGGGTCGCTGATTACGAATCTGGTGCCAGTTTTCCAAAATTCAAAGTGGCGGATTCAATATGGCGGATTATATTTTTAAAAGTTGCTCGGATTTGGTTGAAACTTGTTACTTTGAGAGTTTTGGGGTCGTTGATTACGAATCTGGCGCCAGTTTTCCAAAATTCAAAATGGCGGATTATATATTTAAAAGTTGCTCGGATAGTCTCTAAACCGTGTACCAAAAAACTATAATATAATTATTTATAATAATTATACATAATTATTTGCAGATTTTAAATCAATTTCGATAACCCCAAACCTGATAAACCTTGGAGAGGCGCACATCAATATTATTTTCAATATATAAATCAATTAGGTATGATGCACGTGAATTTAAAAAATAATTAATATTAGAAAAAGTAGTGTTTTTTAGAGAGTTCATAATCCTCCCATACTCCCATTTTACGGGGGGCAGTCGAAAAGTTATTCTGTTGGTTTTTACATTGCGATATAGGTGATGACGTCAGTTCACTCCCATTTTACGGGGGGCAGTCGAAAAGTTATTCTGTTGGTTTTTACATTGCGAGATAGGTGATGACGTCAGTTTTCCTCCAATTTTTTTGTTATGTACGGGGGACAGTTGGAAAGTTGTGATTTGATCTTAATATAAGGGTGTAATCGAGTTAAGAGAGGCCCCGTATAAAAAAATAAATTATAAATCTGAAAATTAGTAATTATGCAAAGAGTGAAGTTTGATCCCATAACAATCACCTATTATATCCCACACGAAGATTTGGAAAATTGGGTGAATTGGGAACAAGATGCCCGAGATAGATTTCATTTTCAAAGAAGGATAGAAGCAGCTAGTCGTACTTTGAATAAAGTTCTAGAATGTAAAATTCGACTTTACATGTTAATTAAAAATAAAATTGTTAATTTAAATTAGGGAAAATAAAACAAAAGGATGTTATTAATTATTTTTTATTTTTCATTTTGATACAAATTATTTTTTTGTGAAACGTGACATGTTTTGTTTTGTTAGACTTAGCTTGGAAAATTTGGAAAACATTTTCAGTTTCGCCTCATACTCTTCAATATCTATTTTTAAATCATGTATTTTTTTTAGATAAATCTCAAGAAGCTCCTTTAACATGTTGTTTGCAAGTTGATCAATCAGGAACTAATTGTTTATATTTTTTTATATCCTGATGCCCCCAAGCTAGAGTTTTTTCAGTACCGGGTATAATAAATCGCTTATCATCCGCATATGAGAGAGCTACTTTATTTTTTTGCTCCACATATACGTTATGTAAATGTGACCGAAAAGTTTTAATTTCACGAAATATTTTTTCCCCTTCTGTCTCTACTACTAATTTGTAATCGTCTTTAGATAAGTCTTTTTTTGAAACTGTATCTGGTATACCCTTTGCCTTTTTTGTTAATTTTCCAGACACATTTACACAATAAGCTTTAGCCCCAGTACCATAAAAGTCATGAATAATTTCACCAGCATACTCATCTTTCATTTTTCCCAAAATTGACTTGTTTACGGAAATTCCATAAGGATTTTCTAGACTGTAATTAGATGTATCGAATTTATCTAAATTTTCCTCTATATCAGCATAGAAATTTTCTGTAAAAATTTGCAGTAGGAGTGAGTCTGTATCAGTGTAAAGCAAAACGGCCTTATCCCCATATTTTAATTTGATGTAGTTGTAATAAAAATCATAAATAAAGGTTTTTGCTAAATCCAAAATACAAAAACCGACATAAATAGGTTTATTATATACAACTTTAATACGATTCATTTGTATTGCTACAAAGTTTTCCGAAAAAATTTTTAAGTCTTTAAAATTTGGCTTGGCAATTAGAGCCTCGGCACCTAATTTTTTACCAATATTTTTCCAATGAGTAATTAGTTTAACATCAACCCTTTTATCCACATTTTCCATGGTTTTTCCAAATACTGAATTGACCATTAATTTAAAAAAATCCTTTTCAAATTTGGATTTAGCATTATTGCGCATTTTAGTATTTAAGTCTATATATCGCTTTAGCCATGGCGACTGATTAAAACTCAAAATCCTATGAATTTTGGTCAGCCTGAGTCCATGTTCTAAAGCTTGCTTAAGATTTCTATAATGTATAATATATTGTGATTTGTTTTCTAGATTTGCAATTAATTTTGTAATTTTAGATTTAGAAACTTCTTTAGATTCTGGACAAAAGGGTAGTTCATTGTCAAGGTTATGTAAATGTTTAGGATATTCCAAATCAACTTCTAAAATATAACCCATTTCGTTTGTGTCGCTAATTTTATTTACATTAATTTTTTTAATTTTTTCCCTAGTCAACCATTGAAAATTATTAACTGGAAGAAATTGTGACATGGCCGCTCCGTATAAATTTGTAGCATCCAAGTATGTGATAAAAGATGTTGGTTTTGATGGATCATAGGTTGACATAAACTGATTATTTGCTTCTGCTTTTCTGATACTACACTGGCTTAAACCGCCCCGTATACCCTTTTTAAGAAAATGATACATATCTAGATCTGTTAAAAGTTCTAACTCTACTTCAGTTTTCTTTAACATTGCACTCCAAGAAAGGCCTGGAGATGTATAAAAATTTGCTGGATCCAACTGATATATTTCCAAACATACAGATCTGAAGTTTTCAAAGATGTCTGCTAACAGAAGAACATCAGATTTTAGATAAATATCTGAATATTCACCCAAAGTTTTACATTTAAATAAATTCCATACATTACAAGCCCGTTGATAATCCTCATCTGTGATACTTTCATTTCTGAGTTCGTTAAAAAAGTTATGTTTTGAAGGAAGTTTCGTGTCATTTAATTTTGAATAAGTATTTATATATGAATAGGGAAAAACACCTTTTTGACGAATCAGTTCAAATTGATCACTATTAGGAAAGTATTTTCTTACTTCACGGCATTGATCAGATTTTAGACTTTGACTCAGTTTCTCCAAACCACCCGGTAGGAAATTAAAACTATCTAAAAACCTGATTTTTAAATATTCAGTTACTGTTTTTCCATCAGCACTACTATGTGTAATGAGTATATTTTTCGTGAAAGAAATATATTTTTCTTTATTTTTAGGTAAAACCTCAATATTTGCCTCATTTTGGGCCAACTCTTTTATAAACATATGACTATCAAACCCACTTAAATTATGAAAAAGTACTGGTATAAATTGTGGAATTTTGAAATTTAAATTACAAATTGAATGAGCCGCTCCTCTAAAATTACCAGTTAAATGACAGTGATCCCTTACTTTTACACTATCTTCATCAAACTCTTTTTCACAAATATGACAATTTTTAGTATTTTTAAAAGTTAGTTCTTCCATTTCAGTTAATTTTTTAATAGGAATAATATGACGTAAATATTTTTCAAAAATGTTTCTACAATCTGTTTCTAAAGATTGGATAAAATTATCTGAGACATTTTCACCACGAAAAGTTTTAAATTGTGAAAGATTTTCATCAAAATCACATTTTATATAATAAGCATAAGAGTATGGGATATTAATATGAGTTTGTAAGGTATACGATTTTTCTGGAGTTGGCGCGCAGCTATCTATAGATTTTAAGATAGTTTCAAAATCAGCGTATATTACGAAAGGAACTTTGAGTTTTTTATCATGATCTTGAAATTTTAACAAAGTTGCTGGTACATCGTTTCCTGATATATTAATTTTAAAAGAATTACTGTCAGGTAAATGTACGGATATATGATTACAGTCATTCTCCTGATGACGGTTTAATTTTTTTTTTGTTGAAAAATAAATTAAGCATCCATCACATATATGTTTTTTTCCATTATGCTTTGACAATTGTGCAGAAACTAACCGAGATAAATTTGTTATTAAACAGTAATGATTATTTCCTTCAGCATCACTTATAAAAAGTAAATTTACATGTGTTCCTTTACGTGATTTTGTAAAATATAATGGACCAACAATTTCATATTTATATGAATTATTTTTCCAAATTTTCTCCAAGCCATAAACATTTACAGATATATCATTTAGTTTTTCAAATTTTGTTATATCAGTTAGTTTTACAGGAAATTCGATCCCTTCAAAATTTAAACTGTTTTCATAGATTTTATAGTTTTGAACTCTTTCTCTATTTATATTTACTGGATGTAATTGAGCTAAGATTGACCATAAGAAACATTTCTTATCTTCATTTTGTATATTTAGTACAGCCTTTTTTTTAGTTATGCTTGGTGAAAGTGATATGTACGAAGTGGCTCGTAAAGGATTATACTTGTTTATATTTAATTCCAAGTATAATATTTTTTCCAAGGCCCAACCTAAAACAAATGGTTTCGATTAAAAATAATTGAAATATTAAAACAGTTAAACTTACCGCTATCTTTTTCCGAAAATTCCTTAGATTTCGTTTCAACAGTTTCGCACAGTTCCGTGTAGACCTCCTCAAGGTTGATAGCCTCATTCAAAACCCTAAATTTTGTATTAAAAGATTTTGTTTCATGTTTTTCTTTTGTTTGTAAAACATAAGATCCAAATAGCTCTATATTTATTTTCAGGGATTCTTCATTTTTTAAATAAATTTGAGTCAATCGAACTACTTTAGCCTGAAACGATTTTAGAAATCTTTTTATATCAACACCAAAGTTTTCTGATGGTTTCAAACGAAAACTTGCAATCCTTTTTTGAAATGCAGATTGAATAATCTCAATTCCTTCTTCCAAATCTTTACAACATTTATCGCGATGAGAAAGTGATTTTTTGTGCCCAGCAAACATATTTCTCGCTACATGAATATCACAAACTAAACAGTATGATGTGGCTGAAGTTGAGGGTGCTAAAAGAAGTATTATAAATTGAAAAATCTTACAATGTAAACTGATTTGCTTACCATTCAAACACCATTGTTTTGTGGCAGAGGTTTTAATTGGAGCACTTGCAGTTCTTTTCAATCCATGGAATTTATTTTGATGTAATTGTAAAGATCTTGTAGATTTTGAAACTGAACCACAAATTTCACAAAGCTGAAAACCCTCATTGCAGTTTCCATGTCGCTTAAGATTATCTTTACGAGTGAATGACTTTCCACAATGTTGACAGTTGATCATTTTTTGGACTAAAACAAATATGTTTATTAGTTAACAGATAGTTTGTAACTACAGTTTTAAAACTTTACATATAATTATATCTTTATATTCAAGGTTAATTTGTTTATATTTTAATAAATTTATCAAATCCGTTTCTATAACGACCTGAATTTAATTTACAATCCTTATCAATAACTACAAAATCATATCTATCTATCCAACACAAAGAACACAATTTCTGAAAATCTTTAAAAGGCATATCTACATTAACATGGTCGTCATAAATGTGTTTTAAATTCGTATTGTCTTGTTGAAAGATAATTAATAAATTTGCATTATCCCTTATATGTTGTTTTGGAACGGCGGAGTAAGTTTGTGCTAGGTAAAATACGTCGGTATTTTTGTGTCGGGAATAGACAAAAAAATCTCTAATAGTACTTTGATTTCCACACACTACGTCGTCAAATATTACGATGGAATTAGGTTTTATTGCAGCAGGAGTTATTAAATTATTGCAGTTTTCAAACTCAAAATATCCTATTTCTTTTACTGGTTTTAATAAAAAACTTAAATATTTATATTTTGGTTGGTTTAAAGATTTTGAGTAAACATATATATTTTCAAATCTAAGTCCGTTCAGGTGTTCTATTAAACTAATTAAAACGTTGGTTTTTCCACATCCCGATGCACCCACGACTAGTCCTCGTTTTGGTCCTCCACAAAATATTGGTCCATGCTTTTGGAATTGTTTATTGTCGAGTTGATCGTGATTTTTAATTGGAAGAGCAAAAGATTGTTGCTCAATTCGCATGTTCCCTTTCTCATTATTTGTATTAGAATGAGTTCTATTTAATAATGTTAATCTATTTAAAAAGTTGTATTGCTTAGAAAATTCAGTTCTAATTTGTACAGTTATATAAAATGAGGGTTCTCACAAAATCTAATATTATTTCTAAACAAGACTTTAAGGAAAGAAGAGGTGCAAAAAAACGAGGCTACGGTTTTCTAAATAAATTTATAAACACATTACCGGTAGAATTACATTTGCCAGGGTATAACTTTTGTGGCCCCGGTACTGACTTAGCGAAACGCCTTTCACGAGGTGACAAAGGAATAAATAAATTGGATGAAGCTTGTAAAGAACATGATATAGCCTACTCCAAATTTCAAGACGTTGAGAAACGTAATCTAGCTGATAAAATATTAGAAAATAAAGCGTACAATAGGTTTAAATCAAGTGACGCAAAAATTGGTGAAAAAATTTTGGCCTTAGGTGTAGCTTCAACAATGAAAGCAAAAACTAAACTTGGTATGGGTATTAGAAAAAGAAATGTTAGAAAAAGACGAAAAAAAGGAAAAGGTGTGCGTAAGAAAGATCTGAATTTTTTTGCGGCGGTTAGAAAAGCTCGTCACAGTTTAGCTAGTTTACCGCGAACATCTAATTTAGAAAACTTAACCAGAGTTGCACTCAAGACACTAAAGAAAGGAGGTCGAAAAATAATTGCACCAAAAGAAAGAATAATACCTATTCCAAAAACAGGAGGAATTTTACCACTCATTCCAATATTCGCAGGTTTGTGTAAAAAAAACATTTTACATTACAAAAATTTTATTTTTATTTTGTTTTAGGACTCAGCGCTTTAGGTTCACTTGTCGGAGGAGCTGCTGGTGTTATAAAGGCCGTTAACGAAACCAAGATAGCTAGACAAAAACTGGACGAAGGAAATAGACATAATTTAGCTATGGAAAATAAGCATGTTGGAAAGGGATTGTACCTACAACCTTACAAAAAGGGCTTTGGTTTGGTCTGGAATAATCGATTTAAAAAAAACTTCTAGAGAAAATACCACATCGGCCACTTACAAATTTTGATTTATTAAAAATTGTAAAAGAACTAAAAATTCCAAATTTTCGCGGTGTATTTATGCGGGATAATCTACCAAAAAGAATTAGAAAAAATGAATGTGGTATCGTAAATTTAGATGTATCTTCTGGACCTGGCAGCCATTGGGTAACGTATGTACAAAAAAAGAATAGGGAAATACAGTACTTTGATTCGTACGGAAACTTAAGACCTCCCGAAGAATTAATTAAATATTTTTTTAGTGATGGTAACGTCAAGAATGTTAAATATAATTATGAACGGAAACAAAAATTCAATCTTTATAATTGTGGTCATTTATGTTTATCATTTCTTTATAAGAACAGTAAAAATAATTAAAAAATTAGTTGAATAATATCACTTGAATTGTAATGTCTTTTACATTAGCTCTTTCGGATAAAAAATCGGTATTAAGTGCTGTTTTTAACCCCCCGATTTATTTAGACGAAAATAGTGATTATGTTATAGGATTATCAAATTTTGAGACTTTTTACTCTATTCCTAATATTGACGAAAAAAATAATAAATTTTATTATAGAGATGAAAATACATTTGTGACTATACCAACTGGGTCTTACGAGATATCCGATTTATATAAATTTTTACATAGGGAACTTAGCACGGGTAAAATATTGCTTGTTTTATATGGAAATAACAATACATTACATACATATATCAGATGTACAGAAAAGATAATTTTCAAAGACGATTCCATCGGAAAAATTTTAGGTTTTGAAAATAAAACTTTAGAAGCAGGAACTGCATATGATTCAGATCATCCAGCAGAAATTTTAAAAATAAATGCAATTTGTATAGATTGTAATATAGCAGAAGGATCCTATTTAAACGGAAAACCTGTTCATATTATTCATCAATTCTTTCCCATAGTTCCTGTTGGTTATAAAATAGTGGAAAGACCTGAAACAATTTTATATTTTCCCATAAACGTGAAAACTATAACGAACATATCCCTTAAAATACTTGATCAAGATGGTGATCTCATCAATTTTAATGATGAAGTGATAACAATAAGACTACACGTGAAAAAAATTAAAAGTAAAAATGGTTACTAAATATAATCCTTCTTTTAGTTCTAATAATTTTAAATTAGATGAAGGAAAGTATAAAAAAAAGAAAGTTTCGAAAAAACGCATTTCTAAAACAAACGTTAAACAGATAACACCGAAAAATCATCGGTTTTTAAAATCTTTAGGCTTTACCTTACTAATTTAAAATGAGTATTTTAAATGTAACGGAAAATCTCTATATTGATAATTCAATAACTAGTTTACAATATCATACATATGAACCATATTTACCCAATAAGTTAGGCAATAATGATGAAATAATAATAGCTATACCGGGCGCAGATAAATTTACGTTACCTTGTGAAAGTTTTTTAAATATCGAGGGAAAACTAACAAAATCTGATGGCAGTGTAACTAAAAATTTAACGCTAATAAATAACGGGGTAGCTTTTCTTTTTAAAGAAATCCGATACTTAATAAATGGGCAACAAGTTGATTCAGTTAGAGACGTTGGATTAACCTCAACTTTAAAAGGTTATCTCTCATTTTGTGTTGGTGACACAGTCAAACTGGAAAATGCAGGATGGTTTCCCAAATCCAAATATACAGAACCTATTCTAGTAGATAAAAACGGAAATTTCAATGTAGTTATTGAATTGTCTACATTAATGGGTTTTTTTGAGGATTTTCGAAAGATATTGATTAATGCTAAACAGGAATTAATAATAGTTCGCAGTAATAATGATTTAAATTCTGTATTATATACTGGTACGACAGGTACAGAAGAACCTAAAATTGAACTTATGAAACTTTCTTGGAAAATACCTCACGTATCTGTTGGTTTAGCTGAAGAAATTGCTCTGACAAAACTAATTGATAAAAATGTTGATATAAAAATTGGCTTTAGAAGTTGGGAACTTGTTGAATATCCTGAATTATTGGACACAAATAGACATAATTGGTCAGTTAAGACTAGCACAAGACTGGAAACACCGAGACATATTATTATAGCTTTTCAAACAAGGAGAAGGGATGTCGTGTCAAAAGACATGAGTAAATTTGATGACTGCAAACTTCGAGATATAAGGGTGTTTTTAAATTCAGAGAGATATCCTTGTAATGATCTGTTTATAGATTTCGAAAATAATAAGTTTGCTCAACTTTATGAAATGTTTGCAAAGTTTAGAAGTTCATATTATGACCTTGCAAATATTCCTCTATTTACACCAACAGAATTTAAAAGTATAGCACCTATTACATATATTGACTGTTTACGACAAAAAGAATCAATTCAAAGTGGACCTATCACACTTAGAGTTGAATTTGAGACCTCTGTAAATGTTCCCAAGGAAACTTCAGCTTATTGTTTAATTTTACATGAAAAATTAATAAGTTACAATCCGTTAACAAAAATTGTTAAACATTTATAATTAAAAAAAATAATGAGTTTAGTTATAGATTTTCAGGCATTTAAATTAGAAGGTAATCGATTTTTAATTAAGGAACTTGCAGCTTTTGATGGATTTAGAGTAAGTCACTACGTTTTTAAGGCACCATTTAAATTTAAGGATTTACCAAAATATTTACAACAACAGGCTCAGTGGAATATCAAAAATCATCATTGTATTAAGTGGGACACAGGATATATATTAGCTTATAATTCTCAAAATATTATCAGAGACCTTTGTAAAAATGCTGAGAAAATTTTCATCAAAGGAACAGAGAAAGCTGCATATATTAAAAAACTAACAAAAAAAACAGTAGTCGAATTGAATGAAATACCAGCTATTCAAAAATCAAAACCACTTTGTTTTTATCATAACAATGATTTCTGTGTGTGTTCCCTATCTAATGTATATTTTCTGTATAATAACTTTTTAGTGAATAATTAAATATTTTTTTTAATAATTATTCGTTTTATTTCAACCTGTATATAAAGTTATTCTAAAAGTAATAGTTTTAGTTAAGTGTGGTCTTTTAACACAAAAACATGAACGAACGTTTAGCTAAAGAATTAATTAACACAAGAAAATCTATTAAACAAAAATATCGTACTTTAAAATCTGATTTAGCGCAATCGGAAAGGGAATTAAAACTTCGAAGTAAACCAATTACGGAACCATTAGAAAAATTTCTAAAAAATATAATACCAGATACAAATATTAAAAGGGAAAAACTAGAAGAATTACCAGGCGCAGTTAAATCAGATCAAACCAAAGATATTTCATTTTTACATTCAACCTTACAAAATAAATTTCACGAAAATCAAGCAGATGCGACACAATTTGCAACACCCAGAACTACAAAATATCAACCTGTTTTGCCTATGACAACACCATCGTTTTTAAAGGATCAATATATAGAGGATAAAACAATACAAGAGGATGACAGTGATGTTGATTTAAATAAAGAAACTAGTCTTCTTGAACAAGTTCAAAATTTATCTACCGCCGCGACTTATCAGGACTACCTTTCTCAATTTGATCCTTTACCTCGGAGGTATATTGATGAATGTATTCATGATACTGAAAATCAGTTTGATTTTAAGTATGGAATTAAATATTCACCAGATTCAGATGTGTATAAAATAGCGAACAGTTTATTAAATTTTAAAGGAAAGGATGTAGTTGTAGAAAATGTTCAATATCCTGGAACAGTGGGACTTTATGAATTACTTTTTAAAAAACATCCTATTGGATATCATAAAAGCGATTTAGAAAATTATATGGATATTTTAAAGCGAACTAATGCATATCGTAAAAACTATAACGAAACTGAGAGCATTCAAGCATCAAATACAGACAAATATAATAATATCATAAGACCATTTTTAGTCCAAAAGGGGATTTTAAGCCAAAAAAACATTGTTTACAGGAGTCCAAAAAATCTGAGAAGTTCAAAAAATAAAACTGGAAAAGGTTTAATGCTTGACCTCTCAAAAAAAAAAATTGATTATATATATTTTGATGACCCTAATGAAATCATTGAACGCCTAAAACTTTTAATTGCCTCACAAATGGCTGGACATACGGGGCATAATAATGAAATTATATCTATAGTTGAAGAACTCCGAGAAAAAAAAATTATAAAATAAAAAAACAAATAAAATTAGGTTAGTTCTAGTCAAGATGCCTATCGATAAGTTTGGTAGACATTATTTAGATGTGAAATATAATTACTCTGAGAAAACAAATTTAATTCATACGGAAACTCCCTCGGTTGATTCACAAAATGTGATTTCTAACCAAAAATTTTTAAATTCCGGAGATAATTATGACATGAAAAATAAAAGAATAATTAATTTAGAAATTCCCAAAAATAAATTTGATGCAACCAATAAATATTATGTAGATAATATTTATCAAAAATCTTTGGAAAATGTCGAAAAAATAAAATCAAATATTGAAAAGATTAATTTAGATAATAGGATAGGTGAAATAATTAATACAAAAAATAAGGATGTATTTACTGTTGTTAATAAAATCATAACAGAAAAATCCTCTGATCTGGAAACTAAAATAAATAAGGATTTTACTCAACAACTTAATAAAAGACTTAGCGTGGAATCAGAAGAAGGATCCAGTTCAAAAAAAATTAAGACATTTGAAGAGAAGTTAGATGAATTTACAAAGGTTAAAGAAAATATTGTAAAAGAAATTCAAAATTTGTCTGAGCAAAGTGAAAACCAAAAAGGTATACTTGATAGTTTTCAAAATAAAGTTACCAACAGTGGCTTATTAACTCAGAATATGAATGAAAAACTGGATAAACTTAAAGAAAACTTTGAAAACTCTTTAAAAAACATTGGAATAGAAATTCAAAATTTGTCTGAGCAAAATATTAATCAAAAAGGGATCTTTGATAGTTTTCAAAATAAAGTAATCAGCACTGAATTATCTATCCAGACTATAGATGACAAAATAATTAAACTAAAAGATAATTTTGAAACGTCTATAAAAAATATCGCAACAGAAATTCAAAATTTTTCTGAGAAAAATTCAGCAGGCAGCAGTGACTTAACAATTCAGAATATGGATATAAGTCTGGATAAACTTAAAGAAAACTTTGAAACCTCTTTAAAAAACATCAACACAGAAATTCAAAATTTGTCTGAACAAAGTGTTAACCAAAAAGGGATACTTGACGGTTTTCAAAATAAAGTTACCAACAGTGACTTATTAACTCAGAATATGAAAGAAAGTCTGGATAAACTTAAAGAAAACTTTGAAAACTCTTTAAAAAACATCGACACAGAAATTCAAACTTTATCTGAAAAAAGTGTTAACCAAAAAGGGATACTTGATGGTTTTCAAAATAAAGTTACCAACAGTGACTTATTAACTCAGAATATGAATGAAAGACTGAACAAACTTAAAGAAAACTGTGAAAACTCTTTAAAAAACATCAACACAGAAATTCAAACTTTATCTGAACAAAGTGTTAACCAAAAAGGGATACTTGATGGTTTTCAAAATAAAGTAACCAGCACTGAATTACTAATTCAGACTGTAGATGACAAAATAATTAAACTTGAAAATGATTTTGAAAATTCTTTAAAAATACACTCTGAACTAAATGAAAAAATTAAGAAAAACGAACAAACTATGTTAAGTAATAAGAAAAAAATTCAATATAATGAAATGATTGTGGATTCAAAAATTCAGAAATTATTTTATGAAAGTGTATTTATAATTACTGGTAATGCAGTTACTGACAAAACATTTATTGCTTCACATTATTCAGTAAAATCTAAATATTATTTATACAAATTACAAAACCTAAAAGAGACGTTTCAGCTTCCTTTCAACAAGGCAGTACTAAAAAAAGTAAAATATAGTGGGCCTCCTGCCATTGTCATTTTAAATGATAAGGATTATTATTCTACCACCGAGCTTGGTTTAAGTAATTTAAATAGCAGAGACGTTACGAAAATTGACACTTTTTCTATTGCAACACTAGATCGTAAGGCGCAAGGAAATATTTATCTGGAATTACTGTTACTTTTGCCCATATATTATGAAAAACAGTAATATTAAGGAGCAAGTTGTTACTGAACTTCACAAACCTGCAAGAAAAAAATTTAAACGATGTAGGGTAATTATTAAAGGTTTAAATGATTTATGGGTTGCTGATCTAGTTGAAATGATCCCTTACTCGAAAATTAATAAGGGATATAAATATATTTTAGTTGTAATAAATGCGTTTTCTAAATTTGTATGGTTAGAACCTTTAAAAAGTAAAAAGGGTAAAGATGTTACAACTGCTATGAAATCTATTTTGTTAACTAACAAAAAAGGCCCTAACAATCTACAAACCGATATGGGGCGGGAATTTTATAACAAAGATTTTAGGCAATTAATGCAAGAGTATAAAATAAATCATTACAGTACTTATTCAAATATTAAAGCATCAATAGTAGAGAGGGTAAATCGCACTTTAAAGAATATAATGTGGCGTCAATTTTCCTTACAAGGAAGTTATAAATGGGTGGATATTTTTAAAAATATAGTAAATAGTTATAATAACACTGTACATTCTACAACTGGTTTTAAACCTAAAGACGTTAATAAAAAAAATGAAAAAACAATATTATTACAGTCCTACAGTTTTCCAAAAAAAGTTGTAAAACCGCTTTATAAAATTGGTGACTTTGTTAGAATAAGTAAATATAGAGAGGCCTTTAGCAAAGGATATCAACCCTCTTGGTCGAACGAAATTTTTTCCATTAAGGAAATCAAGTTTACTAACCCCCCAACTTATATTCTGGAGGATCAAAAAAAAGAATCAATAAAAGGCCGTTTTTATAATTTTGAAATTTCTAAGGTTATGTATCCCGATGTGTATCTTATCTCAAAAATTCTACAGAAAAAAGGCACAAAGGTAAAGGTTCGATACCTTGGTTTGGATAAGTCACATGATGAATGGATATCCAAAAAAGATTTCGTTTAGATCTATATTAAGTAAAATAAATATTTTTTTAATTAGTATTCTTTGAGATTGTAAAGTATAATGATGTCCTTAATGACCGATTATTTTGATCTTGTAAACGATATATTATTGTGTTACGAAGATGAAATCGACAAACAACTGTTAAATGAAACATTGTATTTTTCAAAAGCATGTGACTTGAAAATATCTACTGGTCTAAATGTAGCTATGGGATTTGAGCCATGTTTAAGATTTATACAGAGCGATCAAACCATTTCTTTATTGGACTTGGATTGGTATGATTTCTTGGATAATATTAAAATTTTGTTGGAGAATAACCAGGACCAATTAAATTTTGAAGTTAACCTCTATAATTTAACCAAATCTACAGAGGATCAAGAATATTTAAAACTTGAGAAAAAAGAAAAAACTATTATTTTTTCTAAAGAATGTATTGATGAAATTTTATCTTTGCAAATTCTAATTAACTATCGCTTAAAGTATTTAAAAAATTTAGATTTTAAATTTTTTTATACTAACGCTTTACCAATTATATCTCAGTTTGATGATATTATGCAAGAATTGGATAAACTTTCATCACTTTTTTTTAATTCCAATAATTATTTAATATTCTTAGAATTACTACAATTTTATCCCGATGTAATTAAAATAAACTTAGATAAGATAAACTCTATGGAGATGTAAAAAAAATAAAAATTTGTTAATCAAATAAAATATTTTATTTAAAACCTACAAACTACAGTCGTCTTTAATCTTAAAAATATTATAAGCTTAATATTTTAAAAATTATTTTTAAAAATATTACACTTATTCGAGAAGTTTAAAATTATAAAAATGAAATTACAAAAAATAAAATATTATGTTACCGGGTTGTTTAACCATAGGGTATCTGCCCGTCAGTATACCACAGGTAAAATTTATGGCGCTCAGGTTAATTCAGGTCCGTTAAAGGGAGCATCTTCGTGACACCTGAGAGTGTTTTTTGTTCGGATTGGACTGCCAAATCCTTAATTTCTTTAAAAGGTAACTAGGATACAATCGTTAAACCAATCAAAGAAATATCAGAACAAAAACATCTCTAACATTAAAATAATAAGAATTTACTCAAAACCAATGCCCTAGTGACAAGAACGTTAATCTTATTTAAGCAAGTTAACATTTTTGTTCTTAGGGTGGTTACCCCCTATGAGTGTTTTTTTGTTTTAAAACAAATTATATTATCACAAAACATAGAATAGAATAACATATATATATATATATAATTTAAAATGTTATATGTTCAATTAAAAATTACTAAAATAACTGTCAAATAATTTGAAATGTTGTAAAAATGTATCATATTTAAAACATTCTGTACAGTTAAAACTTTGATAAATACATGGTTCTTGAAAATGTTTCTTGCAAATCATGCAGTGGACGTGCCCGTAGCCATGGGAATGGATGTGGATTACTAATAATTCTTTTGTATAATTTTTTATATCAGTTATTACTGATGGTGCACACCTCATACAAGTTATTAAACATTTTTTCGATTCATTAATTAGTAAGAAATAGTTATTACATGTTATTAATTGATATGGATGGTACACTAAATTAGTTATATTTGTTTCCACTTCTGGCTCTAAAATATCCGAAGCGGCTCGATTCACCGGTAAACGGTGTCAAATACTAGCAACGCCTAAAGCTCTAGTTTGTCCTGCGTTCCACTCAAACTTTAGAAGATTTTCAGTAACTTCGTTTTTCTCAAATTCAAAATCGTAAATACATATGTAAGTTGTTAAAATTTTGGTTTCTGCTGTACCATCAAAGGCCTCTTCCATATCAGCCGTACACGGAAATTCTTTTTCTTCCATATCCAAAAAATGTTCAGATTTACTTTCGATGTGATCACCCAGGAACCTTTCTGTTTGAGCATTAAGATTTTCAGACGACATTTTAAGTTGTATGTTACTAAAAAAAAAAAATAAATATAAATATACAATACTAAATAATTTATTGCAAAAATAAAATACCTTAATTTAAAAGGTTCATAGGCTTTACTCGTACGTATCAATATCTACAAAAGCACATTCCTTTCCATCTATTATTTCAGTTTTTATTAGTTCAATATATAATTTGCCATTATGATTGTGATTATAGTCTGTAACTGCTTCTTTCGAAAAAATTTCGTAAAATTTATTAGGTATCCAAACGGAAAAGTTTTCCAACTTGGCAACTAAACTTCTTTGGTTTAAACCATCAAATTCCATAATCGATAAAATTTTATATTTTTTTCCAATAAGAAGACTAATTGGTTTTTTTATTTCACGTTGATTGGAATTAAATTTTTTTTCTTTTAATTTTTGAAAATTCATCTAAAATCAAAAAAAAAAAAAATAATTAAAAAACAGTAACACTTTTTTTAGAAATGTATTTTTAACTTACTTTTCTTAAAACTGATGTAACACTTTTTTTAGAAATGTATTTCTAACTTACTTTTCTTAAAACTGACTGACTGTATGGTTTTTTTGCATTTTTGTTACTAGAGTAATTTTAATTGTTATTTTGATTAAAAAAATTGTTTTTACTCTACACTTTTTACAATATATTATTTTTTGGGTTTCTAAAATATTTTTACATTTTTTACTTTTTTTTTTAAAAATTGTTTGGCAAACACTACATTTTCCTCTTTTAACATAGAAGACTTGTCGCTCCATAACTAAAATAAATTTTTCAAATTTTTCCAAAATGCATTTTTAGTATTAACTAACTTTATATTAAAAATAAAAAACAGTAAAAATTTAAAAAATATAAAAATCTTTTAAATTTTTTCAAAAATAATTCAAAAAAAAACAAAAAGGTCTGTAATTTTTTTAGTTTAGAGTTACAGATCTATTCATTTTTTTTTGACGAAACCCATATTTTAAAAAGTTTAGTCACCAAGGTAAAAATAAATACAAAAAATTAAAAACAATGACAATTAAAAAATAAAAAAGGTATATATGGTTTATAATCTGTTTAAAAAAAATCATAAACCAACATAGTTTCAATCATTCAAAAAAAAAAAACACGTATAATTTAAATTTAAAGTCTACCGTTAGAATTTTTTTGAGAAAAACCATTTTTTTTAAATAAAAAGTTAAACAAATTTTTATTTACTAGCATCAAAGATTTTTACTAGAAAAAAAATGCACTTTTGTGTTAAAAATATGATTTTAAAATTAAAAATATAATCCAAAATAAAAATGTTTAGTGAAAAAATAATATATCCTTACCTTTATAACTTTAAACTGAACTAGAACTTAGTTCCACTGAACGAACTTAAGAAATTGATGATATTCTAACACAAAAATCAAGTTTATATACAAAACAACTCATTAATTATTTATTAACTTTAATGATCACTGCGTACTAATTGTCAACATTGAATCATATTTCATGGTCACTGCATACTTATTGTTAATAACATATTGCATCATATTATACTTTATACTAAGTGTCCAGAAATAAATAAAAACTACACGTTCATATTTAAAATGACATAGCGTAGTGGTTAGCGCGTCTGAATAGTAAATCTACTATCGTGAGTTCGATTCTCACTGGTGTCGATTTGCCTTTTTCAGTTAGTTAATAATTGAAATTTGGTGAAGGTAAAAAGAGAAACGAACACTCCCTAGAAACTGGTTCGAAAGTCAGTCTAAGCCGATGGTTCCCTCTGCTACTAGCCCACACAAGTCCTGCACTTAGGGGATGCTTAATTAAGTAGAATAGTAAGAGGTTAAACAAAAATGTAATTTAATTATTTAATTCAGTAATTTCACTGTTTCTAAATGTATACAATTTTCTCCTATTTTTATAAAAAATAAATACAATTAATAAAAAACTAATAAATAAAATAAAAAAGAAAATTAGAAAAAGTATTAACTTAAACTTAAAATAATATCTTTGTTCATCCATTATTTTTTCTTCCCATTTGTTATTCCAAAGATTCTGGTTCCATAAAATTGTGTGCCAATCGGTTCTTAGGCTACTACCGTTAACAAAAGACATCATAAGTTGATAGTTTAAAAATGTTTTATTATATATTTTTAAATTATTGGAATCGTCAATAAATATTTCCATGATATAATCTTCATATTCCAGAGTTTTTAAGGACATTCTTCTGAAGTTTTGCGGCCAATTAGGAACTTCCAAATTAACATCTACATTACAAGAAGAGGTAGAGGTTATGTACATTTCCTTAACATTATAAGGTTTTAAAAATATAAGTTGTGGATTGGAAAAAAAACTCAACAATAACAATTCGTTAATCATGATGTAATTGCCTTAAACAATGTTTAAATAATGACTTAAAGTTAACTTTATCTAATATTATAAATAATTTTTGAAACACTCTGTATAAAACCGTGTTATTAAATAAATTGATTTGCAAACTTTCCAACAGTTTAAAGAAACGCATGAAAAAAAGCAATTAATTCTAAACAAACAAAGTAGTTACATAAATGCAACTTAATAATGTACAAAAACACTTAAGCAACGCAAACAAATTAAAGTCAATATGTATACTGAATTAAATATTTTATTAATTTTCATACACTATAAAAAGTTATAGAATTATTTTGTGAACCCTCCAAAATTATCTATAAAAGAAATTTTCCGACTGTACATAACAAAAAAAATTGGAGGAAAACTGACGTCATCACCTATCTCACATCTCGATATATTTACGCACTACTTTTTTTGCGGTACATTTACGCACTACTTTTTGCGGTACTTTTTCACAGTAATTTTGCACTGTACATTTACGCGGTACATTTACGCGCTACTTTTTTGAGGTACTTTTTTGCAGTAATGTTGAACGCTACTTTTTTCCAATAATTTGACGTGCTACTTTTGCACCATATTTTTTCGCAGTAATTTTGCGCGCTACTTTTCCACCATACTTTTTCACTCTGCTTTTTCATGCTAGGTTTACTTGCTTGCTAAAATTTTAATGGTATTATTTAGATTTTTGTCAGTGCGCGGTACATTTACGCGCTACTTTTTCGAATTACTTTTTCGCAGTAATTTTGCGCGCTACTTTTCCACCATACTTTATCGCTCTGCTTTTTCATGCTAGGTTTACTTGCTTGCTAAAATTTTAATGGTATTATTTAGATTTTTGTCAGTGCGCGGTACATTTACGCGCTACTTTTTCGCAGTAATTTTGCGCGCTACTTTTCCACCATACTTTTTCACTCTGCTTTTTTATGCTAGGTTTACTTGCTTGCTAAAATTTTAATAATATTATTTAGATTTTTGTCAGTGTATTTTATTTGTGGAATATTAATTGTTTGTGTTTACTAACTTGAATGCGATGACATCATGTTTTTCCGTGAACAGCTAAATTAACATAAACAACTAATTAATTCTAAAACGCAAACAAATTATACATACATTATTATTAAGAGCAATTCCACGGTAATTGTCGTTCCAACCGCATAAAAAATAACACTTTTTTTAAAAAACCAACAGAATAACTTTTCGACTGCCCCCCGTAAAATGGGAGTATGGGAGGATTATGAACTCTCTAAAAAACACTACTAGAAAAGATTATAATTTAAAAAAATTAACGTCAAACAATTTAAGTAAAATAAATAATTCCATGCTGATTTTTTTTGTGCCAAAATTTATTAAATACTTTCCCTCTTAACTTTTGAACGAGTTGAGATATCGACTTAAAATTTATAACTTTTAAATAAGGCAACTTAAACTATCTTTTAGCACATATGTTCTACTTTCAGCTCTTAAAATGTAGGTAGGGGGCATGGGGAGGCATTTTTTTAAATGGAAAGGGGGTCGTGTGATACATCATTTTAAAGCTTATGAAATTCATTTAACTATACATACATGTATATATTTTTTTTAATTATTGTAAACGTTTTTTTTTTTTGTTTAAAATACGGTTAAAAATGGGTATTTTTGTCAAAATTTATCTAAAAAAAAATAATTTTTTTAAAAATTACTAATTTCATGATGAAAAAACGTAAATTATACTTTTAAACTAATTTTAATTGACATTGAAATTGACAATAAAAATTTACAAAGAAAAAATTGCACAACCAAACGAAAAATCAAAACCTTAAAAAAATTTTTTAAAAAAATAAAAAATATACAGTTCATTTAAAAAAAATGTCCCCCATGCCCCCTGCCCACATTTTAAGAGCTGAAATTATCAAATATAGCTAAAAGATAGATTAAGTTGTCTTATTTAAGATTTGTTAATTTGAAGTCGATATCTCAACTCGTTCAAAAGTTAAGAGGGGGGGGGGTGACTTTTGGACCGCTCTGTATATAGGTATTTATATGGTTTATTTATAATAATATAATAACTTCTAATCACAATAAAACAATATAAAAAATAAAATAAATAAAATACTTAAATTTAAAATATCACTTTTATCACCAAATGTACAAATACGCTGGTGGCATGTAAAAGCTAAATATTTAGGTTTATTATAAAGCTTTGTTACAATCAGTAGTATTTTTAAATTAAATAACGTCATCTATCATACAATTTTCTTCATCTTTAGGTATAGAAAATACTAAATTTATGTTTGTATGTGAAAAAACTTGTGGTTTCTAGAGAATGACAAACATCTAAAGATTTATAAGCTCTCTTGCAACTGCTTCTATCTTCAAATTTGTAATCTTCATCTAAAACTTATTCTTCTTTTTTTTTGCAATCCGTATAAATACCAAACAAAAGTAGATTTGTAAATATTATAAAGGGTGATCAGTAACTGCCATGCCAAAATTTAAGAGGTGATTCTACATCCAAAAATATGAAAAAAAGTTTCTATAAGGGTTGGTCCGGAAATGAGCCCTAAGGGAGCTACGGCCCTTCAAAGATGATATATTAAATGGGAAACAAAAAAGAAGCATTATTAAAATTTTAATGCTGCAGGGTGATTCTTCATTTAAAACTGAGCAAAAAAGTATTCTTCGCCAAAACACCTAAATTTAATATTAAACGAGTAATAGCCTTTTAAAAAGTAACGTTTTTGGTTGCACAAAATGTTACTTCCTCTTAATTGCATTTTTTTTTTTTTTGAAAACGGTTGCTCCTACAGTGTTACACTATATGACATTTTTTATGTATTTTTACTCAAGGAATCCATATTTTTTACAAAAAATTCAAAAAAAAGTACAGGTAAAAAAGTTTGGGGCAAAAATGTGTTAAGCCTAATACATTTTTTCGTCTAGGGACGCCTCTGGATAAATTCAAAAAAATAAGTTAACTTAGACTTATTGCCCTTATTAATACTAGTATACATGCAGAAGCTCGTCGCTCTAGCTTAAAGGGTACCAGAGTTAATAACTAAAAACCTTAATTTTATTACAATTTTAAAGGGCCGTAGCTCCCTTAGGGCTCATTTGCAGATCAACTTTTATAGGAACTTTTTTTGATATTTTTGGATGCAGAATCACCACTTAAATTTTGGCATGCCTGTTATTGATCACCCTGTATAGCAGCAAAACAATGGTTCAAAACTTTTTTGAATTTTTTTTCGACTCTTCATATCACATTTGGTAGCAGATAGGTAGAAGGAAAAGCCAGTAAAATATGAAGATTAGTATTTATCAACTGCTCGGACCAGCATGCTGGTCCATTGAGTTTCCGCATAAACATCATTTGATGTAAGAGCAAAAGCCGTTATAGTTCAGATTAAAGATTAAAGGTTAGATGCAAAAAGATGCAAAATTTTAGTTAGCTATAGCTATAATAGTAATTAATGAGAGTCAATATTAAAATCGATATCGAACTTTTGTGGTGATTCAGCATCAATATCCTCGCCATTAACAAAAATAAATTCTTCAGAAGTATAAGTCTTTCTCGTATCTTGAACATTGGCTATAAAATACTCCACTGGTTCAGCATTTGCTGAAGATGTACTACATCTTTTCTCAGATTCCAAAAACTCCGATGTAGAACCGGCCGCTGTCATTTCCGGTGTTGAAAATTGTAAGTGCATATTTGGATATGAACCTCTACGTTGGGTTTCTTTTGGAGTTCCAAAATCTAAAGATTTAGATTTATTATAAAGCTTATATGTTTTGTTACAAACACTAGTATCTTCAATTTGAAAAACGTCATCTATCATACAATTTTCCTCATCTTCAGAATGAAAAACATGTTCTTCCTCTGTTATTTCCGGTATAGAAAATTCTAAATGCGTGTTTGGATGTGACAATCTACGTTTGGTTTCAAGAGAATGACATACATCTAAAGATTTAGATCTGAAAGCTTTCTTGCGACTGCTTGTGTCTTCAAGATAATCTTCATCTAAAACCTTTTCTTCCTTCTTTTGCAACCCGTTTAAATACCAAACCGCATATTTTATACAAAAGTAGATTTGAAAAGTAAATATGATCATATATATTAGCAAAGCAATGATCCAAAATTTTCTTGAATTTTTTTCCGACTGTTCACAGCACACTTGGTAGAAGATAGGCACAAGGTAAAACCAGTAAAATATGAACGTTAGTATTGCTATTAGTGTACGATAAAATAAAAAACTGTAATTACAACTACTAGGCCATTTTTTATGCTTTAGATGTTCAATTTTGTCTCTCATTTTTATTAAAACCTATTGCATTGATTTAACGATACTGAGTTAGAAATAGGGCGGAAACAAGTTATTATCGCATTTTATTCTACTCTGCATAGCACCCAGTGCATGAAGAGTCTTATACGATGATTTTAAAATTTCAAAAACGGTGACACGCATCTCTACTCATCACATCTCTACTTTAGCACATCTCTGCTCACACACGTGGGGATGTTGAATTACCTCTTAAATTTTGCATGCCAGTTATTGATCACCCTGTGATAGATATGTTTTATCGAATTATGAACAACTTTCACTTTAGTTTGTTTGTCTGTCTGTTTATCTGTCTGTGTGTACAATTTTTTTTGGGCAAGATATTTTAAAAACGTAATGTCCAATCAATATAAATTTTCAGGAAAAATTAAGTTCTGTGAGAGGAAGTACCCTATTTTTTTAATTCGTTTCAAACATATAAAAAGTTTTGGGGCGCAACTTTTTAAAAAAAAATAAATAATAATAACAAAACATAACTTTAATAAGAAGTGCCCGTGCTTGCAAAGCGGAAAATGGAGGTAATATAAACGACATGATTTTTCATACACAGTTCAAAAAAAAAAATTAATTTCCTGTAGTCTTTATTGTAAAAGAAATAAATTAAAAAAAAAATCACAAACAAAGAAGTTATTCAATTTTTAAATGGTAAAGTGACTTATGGGACACCCTATATTTTGGATATACCGATAGAAAACGTAATATGCTATCCACTGTGAGGAGTATACTTTGGAATGCGAAGTATCTTTATGGCTTGTTATATATCGCAAAATATTATTTTAATCGCCAGGGACTATTAGTCACTATAATGACAGTAGCGGACTTGCTCATTGAAGGTGGGTCACCTACTAAAACAACAGGCGCGGCCTAAAGATTTTGTTAAGGAAACTGTTACTTCCGGCAACGAAGGCTTTTTGCCTCGAAAAAAAAATAAATTTTTCTCAAAAACTGGGTTAGAAAAACGTTAAAAAAGTATTTTGTTATTTTTTAACGTTTTTATCAACCAATAATTTAACAATATCATATTTCTGACCACGTGTTTGTTTCTGTTCAATCATATTACAGTTAAATCGGGAATTTTTTACTGTAGAAAATTCTAGTGAGAATCGCTGTAGTATTTTGTTTTTCAGTATTTCTCTTTTACAACAAGATTTCATACCTAAAACTAAATAATTAAATATGAATATATTGCTATTTATAATTATTGTTATTACTTTATTATTTACCAAAAAATACCACAAAGTATTCTTTTAAAAAAAATAATGACAGTTTTTGTAGGTCGTAATTATTTCCAGACAGAAAATTTTCATGAAAACAGCGAATTTTTCCTGCAGCCGCTTGTGTAATTATATATGAGAATTTTTTAAGCTTTTTTTAAAAAATCTTACCAGACTACAGGGCGTAGCGCAAAAAAAATGTCCTAGACAACAAATTCTTGGATATAAATAGGTTTCATGAAAAAATAAGAAACTTTTAAAATGTCCGTCTGTCTGTTTGTCCGATATCGCGATTTTTGAAAATTTTAGAAGAATTTTTGTGATTATATTTAAAAATTATTATGGACAGTCTAATATGGGATAAACTACTTTCTTGTAAAGTCCCAAACCGACAAACATTTAAATGAAAATGAAATGAAATTTGTAGACACGATAACTCAAGAACGAATAATCCGATCGACTCAAAATGTTCAGGAAAGATCAAGTTCTATGAGGGGAAGATCCCTATAGTAATCCCCTCAAAAACAAAAAAGCAAACAAGAAAAAAAAAAGTTTTTTGATTTTTTTTTTGAAAAAAAAATTAAAAAAACTAAAATTTTTTAAAGTTTTTTTCGAATTTTTTTTATTTTTTTTTTTTGTTTTCAAAAAAAGATCTTTTGAAAAAAAATAATATCTATCTACATATCTTCACGGCTCTTTTCAGAAGTAATTTGAAAAAAAGTCCAAAAGTGTACTTAAAATCAAGATGACGGCGCTAGCAGTCAGGTCTAAACTACATCTTTACCAATTTTCAAAACTTTTGAATTTTTTCAAAATTCTAATTTTTGTGAACCACCCTTGCATTAAAAGTTCAATATTTTCAGAAAAGCCGCAGATTGACGACCAAACCACTGAATTCTATGAAATCAGCGACAATCTGCGGCTTTTGTGAAAATATTTATAAAATATATAATAAACTACTAATAAGGCTGGTTTATACCTAACAATAACTTAATTAACTAGTAAATTAAACATTAAATTAAGAATTAAACCAATCCATTGAAAGATGTTAAGTAAGTGACAGGTGACAACTCCTTAGTAAATTTTTTAATTTAATTAACTGCATTCTTGCGGTTCTTTCACACTTTTTTTTCAACAGTTTTGGACTTTTTATATTCGTTCCTACCAACGAACTAATAATCTTCTCTCTAGAATAAAAACTGACAAAAACGTAGCCAACATATACATTCGTCTATATTACTCGCACAGCTTTGTTCTAACAAAGACAACAATAACAGATACTGGTTATTGTTATTGTTCAGGCCTGAATATACCTATTATTTGTTTACAAACAAACCGAGATGTTGGCGATACTTTATATTAACGTTATGCGTATTCTGGAGAGAACAGTTATTAGTTCGTTGGTTCCTACGTGCAAGTTAACCTTATTGCTAAACTTTTTCTTAATTGCGCCCCAAAATATCTTACCTTGTCAAAAAAAGACCTATTTTCTTAATTCTGGTATAACATTGTTATTATAAAATAGATTGATTTAAAATTCGGACAACATGTGACCGTCATGACGGTCATGAGTGACTATAATTTAACAAAAAAAAAAGTTTTCATTTTATGGCATAGAGTTATGGTTAATTTTTCTTTTGGAGAACAGTGACCACTTTTTGATCCAAACGATATTAAGTATGTCAGTTATGCGAGTCTCTGGATGGCGCTTGAAGCTTTCGAATATACTTATATATATATAGTATATATACTTATAATATAAGTATATGTATACTTAGACTTATTTTGCATACTAGGTGCATAATATACACACTGACAAAAATTATCTTAGCGCATATGCGTGTACCTTGACATTTTACATATTATTTGTTTTTTTTTGCAGATATCTTCATGACTTGGTTATGCCCGCAGAAGAATACAGTCCCCTTCAGCAACTTCTGTTGGAACCAGGACTGGCTTCAGTCAAAACTCTGGCCGAAATATGCCACGCGGACCGCGCCCCCCTGGCAACTGCCCTGCTGCGTGTCTTCAGGTAAGGAATCAGGATTATCATGTATATTTTATTTTTTAGGATAAAAAGTCAAATTTTATTACCAGACTATGAAAATGTAGGAAAAACTACACAATTAAAATTAACACAGCGCGCTGCAGCGTTGCCGTAGTATTATATTGTTCTATTTTTATTTTATGACGACAAATATATCTTAAAACTAAACGCAAAAAATCGGACTACCTAAAAAATTTCCCTTTTTAAAATTTAAATATTTAGAAAATTACCTAATGCATTTGACATATTCTTTTTTTTTTAAGCCTAAACTTTCTATACTTTTGTCTTTATTTATTTGTATTAACATCAGCAAAAAAGGTACAACTGCTAGTAGTACAAATATACTTTTTCTAATCATTCTAAATAAAGACAAAAGTATAGAAAGTTAAGGGTTAAAAAAAATAATCCATTAGGTAGTTTTTTTTAAATAAGTATTTGAATTTTAAAAATAGCATTTTTTTAAGTGGTTCGATTTGTTTGCTTTCAAGTGTAAATTTTGCACATGATAATATTTTGAGATATTTGGACTTTCAGGGCCGAGGGCAGAGAAACAGAGCTACTTCGCGAGCTAAACACGGCCGAAATCCACCGAGAAAGCGAAACCCCCACGTTGTTCCGGGCGGCATCTCTGTCGACGACACTGATGGACCTGTACATGAAGGCCGAGTGCGGTGGATTCCTGCAGGCCGCCGTTCTGGAGATGGTGTTGCGCTTGCTGGAAAGCAAACAAAGTGCCGAATTGAATCCGGCCAAAATGGATTCTCTAGATGATGCTTGCAACAATGCGGAGTTTTTGTTGCAGATTTTAGATCAGGTATTTTTTTTAAATCTTTTACTGCGCTTTAACGGTTGCAACTGTTTGTGTTTGGCACTGCAGGCTTAAAAGCCACTCTTATGAGGATAGTAAATGACCCAATTTTACCCAGACACCAACTTTTTTTCTAACGTATACGCGAATTTTCAAAAATTTTCAAAGTCGTCCTAGACAAAAAACTCTTGGATATAAATCAGTTTCATGAAAAAATATGCGGCTTTTTTTTTTTAATGTCAGTCCGTCCGTCTGTCTGCCCGTCCGATGTCACGATTTTTGTGAACACGATAACTCAAGAACGAATAATCCGATCGACTTGAAATTAGCAGGAAAAATCAAGTTCTACACGGGGAAGATCCCTATTGTTTTCGAAAGTAATCCCCCCAAAAACAAAAAAGTTATGTGGGGTTAAACATTAAAAAAATCGAAAAAAACTGAAAGAAAATTCCGATTAACTTAACTTTTTCAGGAAAAATTACTTTTATTGTAAGGGTCCAATTTTAAAAGTAATCCCCCAAAAGCAAAAAAAAAATTTGTTTTTCAAAAAAAGTTTATTTAAAAAAATATTATTTATTTTTTTATTTTAATTAATTCTTTTAAAGTATTTGAAAAAATGCAATATACCATTTACTGTGAATAATATCTAATGGAATGCTTAGCTACATATCCTCACGGCTTGTTGTATAAATTTCCCGATTTCTAGCTTTAGAATTCCTAACGTTAGTTGCCTAACATTAGAATAACTTCATCTAATATTTAAATAAACGTTATTCTAACGTTAGACACTAACATACAAACCACATTTAACGTTGCGTCAAGTCGTTCTAACGTTATTTTCCACCAGGATAGTAACGTAAACTATTATTTTCATGGGAGGATTGATGTAGTGGTCTACCGCGTCTTTACATGACAAGTCTACTAGCCAACTAGCGTGAATTCGATTCTTACTGCCTTTTTCAGTTAATTAATAATTGAAATTTGGCGAAGGCATAAGTGAAGCGGACGCTCCCTATAAAAACTGGTTCGAAAGTCAGTATAAGCCGGTGGTTCCCTCTACTACTAGCCCACACAAGTCCTGGACTTAGGGGATGCTTAATTAAGTCAGGGTTCTCACCAACCCTGGAAAACCTTGTAAACCTGAAAAACGCATGGAATTTAGATCCCCACCTGGAATACCTGGAATTTAACATTTTTTCTTAAAAAAAAAACGTTTTTACCTGGAATTTTGTAATAGCACCTGGAATTTAGGTGATTTTTAAATGACTGTAACTTGGCGAAAAATAGTCGTAGAGTAATGATAAAAAAGCAAATTGAAGCTTCAAGTCTTCAGTTTTAAAATTCTGAAAAATATTAAAATATTTTTATCATTGACCGTTTTTGAGTACCTAATCATAAAAAAATCAGCCGTAAAACAAATTTTTGCTTGCCTTTCAAAAAGTCCACGGTCTTCAATATTTTTTCTGTGTGATTTTGTCTGAAAGATCTTTTAGCTTAATTCTTCTTCTTTTTTAATTTAAGCGCTAAGAGAGCTCTGTACAATGATTTTATGCAGTTATCGGGGTTAGAAGCAAAAATGACACTTTTAAATTTGATAATGAATTACTCGGGAACTAATGACCGTACAGGTAAATTGAAGTATGATTCGGCCCCCCAAGCTCTCAAATATTTTTTTTAAATTATTTTTTAACTATTTTCTTTGTTAGATTTTCAAAAAATTTGCCTGCGGCGCTAATGTTTGGCTTTTTGTTACAAGATTTTACAAAATGATATGATCCATTAAACTGGAAAAGAAGAAGGATCAATATTTTGGCTGCGACATTAAACATAAGTTTTATTTTAAGAAATTTACCCTACCCGTTTAAAGTTTTATAAAACAATTTGCTTATCCGGAAAAACTGTAAAGACTTAAAATTTTCGCATACGGCGTTAAACTTGATTAGCAATTATGTAATATTACAATGTTAATTAATAGATTTTATAAACTTATTTACATGTCAAATTTTGAGGTATTTGAGAAATGCAAAAATACCTATTTCTAAAAATTTTTGCCTGCATCGCAGCATAATAAGACGTTTTAAGATGTTTCACCTACTTATGTGAAGTTTTATAAAAATAATTTGCTCTTCGAATTCGAAATCGTCCTAAAAACTAAAAACTGTAAAAAATTTCGCCTAAGGCGCTAACTTTGTTGCCAATGATGTGATATTACAATTTTAATTAATAGATTTTATAAATATTTAAACTTCAAATTCTGAGGTGTCTGGGAAATGTGAAAAATTAAGATTTCTAAAAATTTTCGCCTACGGCGCTTAACATGATAACATATACTAAATATATATACTAAAACTATTTTACTATACCTGGAATTTCAATAATTTTTACCTGGAAAATACCTGGAATTTGAATGTCAATCTTTGGTGGGAACCCTGTAAGTAGAATAGTACGAGGTTAAAAAAACATATAATTTTGCAGGTAACGCTGAGCATATTCATGTCACCCGAAGCCTGTCCAAGATCTGTACGATACATCTGCGGGTGTCTACAAAAAGCTGTGATCGCAAAATGGCCGGACGAGAGGTTCGTGCGCACCAGGGTCGTATCCGGATTTATATTTTTACGTTTGCTGTGCCCCGCGCTGCTGAATCCACGAATGTTCGGTCTCGTCAGCGAACAACCTTCGCCGGCGGCTACTAGAAGTCTGGTGATGGTCGCAAAGTGTCTGCAGAATTTGGCCAATTTGGTCGAGTTTGGTGGAAAGGTAAGAGGAAATTTTGCATTAGGGGGAGATACCCATGAATGGGACTTTTTTGTTTTTTTTTAAACGGCTGCCAAAAGTTTATTTTTAATCTTTTATACATATTTTTTTTTTTAATCATATTTGGAACTAAAAGAACACAATCCAAGTGTTAAACCTCAATAATATTTATTTTTACCAAAACTACGAGCATTAAAAAAAAAGCGTAACTTGTCCCATTCAAGGACACGATATTATTAGCCAATTTTTTGTCAGGTCACCGGAACTAACCAGGTTACTGAAACTCGTTTTTGTGAGAATCGGTAAGTGAGGGGAAGCGATTACGTCACTAACCGGCAGTAACCGCGTCTAACACAGGTTCGGAGGTGAGTTAGACACGGTTAACCGTAAAAACTTAACCTATAAATTGTTTATTTACACCATAATTTACAGGCCTGTGGGATTTTTTCTCGATTTGTATGCAAAATGTAAAAAATAGAGTAGGTAAGGTATTTCAACTTTTATTTTTTAACTTCTAAGTGTTTGCTTATGCGGTTTAAAATTAAATTCTCATATAAAAAAACCATTTAAACTTATCATTGTTCCCCATAAGCGAATAAACTTGGAAATGTAGTTTAAGAGCTTTTTCATCATATCTTATCCAAAGGAAATATAAAAAATATATACCTTATCAGTTTTTTGGGAGAAGTTAGGTTAGGTAGTTGTCAAAACCTCAAGAAAATAACCAATGCGTTTTTGTGAGAACTGTCGGTTATACGAATTTAGTGGTGGGGATAAAAACCGTACGGTTAACCGGTGTTTCCACAAAAAATTGGCTATTGAGTGGGACAAAAATATAAAAAAATGGAAAAAAATACAATAACATTTTTTGTGTAATTTTATTTTACCTTGTATGTGGTTTTTAAATTTTTCTTCCATTGAAAATAATTAAAAAAATACGACCAAAACAAAAATTTAACCCCCCCAACCGATTTTGCTGAAATGCGAAAAGTCCAAGATAATATAAAAATACATCTGCATACTAAATTTCAAGTCGCTAGCTCAAAGCGTTCTTAAGTTATCGTGGATACAGACAGACAGGCATCATTTTGTTTGTTGCTTATTTTGATCATTCTATTGCTCTTAAAAAAAAGATTGCATACTAACAATGCAACCCATGGCCCAAATATGGCCAGAGTACTGGCAATAATAGTAAAGAAAAAACTCACAAAAATTTAGCAAACTAATAAGAAACTAGATGAAACGTTGCAAGCACCCTGTCAAAACATAGGCACTATTGTACACTAGAGCCATCTAGTTTGCAAATTTCAAACTAGGTGTTTTGTTTGATTTTAAATTCTGTATCTTTAAAACATTATATTCTAGCAAAAAACTGTATATAACATTTTTTATAGGGCTTAAAAAGAGCTTTTATTTAAAATATAATTTTTTGAAATGGGTTATAAATATGTGAGATATGCTAAAAAAACCTTTTGCTGCTTTAAACGCCAATATCTCGAAAACAATGTGTTTTAGGAAAACGTTGTTTATAAAATTTTTTGACCAATTTAAAATTAAATTAACCAAATACAATAATAATTGCCTTAATTATAAACAAAAAACGCTAAAAATAGGAGTTTTACTCTATTTTTACCCCCTTACCCCCAATCGTTTAGCCAAAAAAGTCCAAAATCTAATCAGCTCTTCGGAATACGATAAGAAACAATATGCAAAAAACCGCAAGTCGATATCTCATGCAGAAATGGAGTTAGAGAGTTTAAACCCAGACAGACAGACAGACAGACGGACGCAATTTTTTTTTACTGATTTCGACTCGAAATATTGTGGCACAGTAACAATTTCAACTGTTTTTAAGTACAATTTTGGCCGTCTGATTTCTTTGTTACCCACTTTCTTTTCTTGTTGTTTTTTAGTTTTTACCATTTTTTTGTTGTCAACTACTTCGCATAGCAATATTAGAAAAACAGCTACTTAGACAAAAATCTCAAAAAATTACCTTTTCACACAATATGGGCCAAGAAAGTGCATGTTTGTGCCTACCTTATTACGTTTTAGCCTTGCTACCCAGTTTGCGACAGTCAGCACAATTTTACAAATTTTATAGTGGAAGAGCACAAAACACCAACTGAGTTTTTGTGTACGCTATTACCAACTTGACACAGATACGTCATATTTACAGGCATCTTTTCGATATAATAAATATACTGGCAGTGCCATCTATATCACAGAGGACGAACTAACAAGTTTAAGAGGGGATGGCAATATTAGGAACGTAGCAATAATTGGCTCACCCACCTTATACAAAAATTAATTGTAATTATCATATTGATTTAATTTTTTTTTTCAGGAACCATACATGGAAGTAGTAAACCCTTTCATCCTGAAAAACAAGGAAAGAATGGTAGTTTTTCTGGATCAATTGTCAATGATAGGTGATCCAGGCGACCCCCGGATCACCAGCAAACCCGACACTGCCAAAGAACTGGCAACATTGCACCACATTTGCGTGGCTCATTTGACGGAACTTCAGGCAGTGGCCAAAGTCAATTCAAATATCAAAACATTGGTGACTGTAACAGATATGCTTGCAAAACATAAGCAAAAATATCAGGAAATGATAAGATAATAGACTATTGGTGCTTAAAACAGTGTTTTTTTATCTAAGTACTAAAAAGCAAGTACTACTTAAGGTAGTTGCACAGAAATAATAACACAGGCCTACATTTAAAAACTTTTTGAAAGTCTTTTGCGTTTTTGCTGTAAGCACACCAACCTTTCAGAAAGGATCCCAAAATTTAACGTCAATTATATTCTATAGTTTCAGGAACATTGCATATAGATCTCGTTACGTTCCTGCAAGCTATTTGGAAGGTTAAAAAGTCCGCTGTGTGTTACGTTTTAGGAAGATAACAATGTTAACATTTGTACGATTTACAAATTTCTCAACCATTTGCAATTTTATTTTTTAAATTTAATTTTGACATTTCTACTTAAAGTTGCTTGATCCAAGGCACCTTGATTAAATTTTTAATTGATAATTATGCAATGCAACCTTTCAGCTATCTTCCAGAAAGGTAACTTATGTTATGTCCCTGGAATCTTCCATAAAGGTACCAAATGTAAGGTTTTAATTTGAAAACGCTTGAAAGGTTAAAAACTGCCTTCAGTTTCCTTCTATTATAGAAGGAAACTATAATTGTCTCCGACACATTTATAGTAGAATGTTTACATTTGAAACAGATTAATGTGAGACAGGGACGTAATTAAATTTTATTATATTAAATACGTATTTATCTTGTATAGCTGGATGTACAGAACACAAATAATATAAAGCCTGTCCAGTAAATATATATTTCTACAAATGCGTTGGGGGTGTGGCTAAATCTTGTGTGAAATATGATTGGATAGGGTCGAACGTTAATTGGCTGGAATCAATCCACGTTGACTCGATAAAAATACATTAGTTTAAATGAGTCTAAACTTATGCAACGTTCCGATTGGACGAACAGTTTGATACGCGACAGAAAAAAATTATCGCTGTTAAACAAAAAACTCTTATATCTCTGGCAGCGACTATATCACGTAACGTTTTCAAACTACCGCACTATCAATCAGCGGAAGCTTTATCGCGGCCAAAATTTCTATTTTAGTCGTATTACCACGAAAACTGGTATCTGGTGGTTTCGAGGTTTGTTAAACCAAACCAAATATTGAAAATTAAAAATTCATAATGGTTGATGAACAATTTCGTTTACGTTTGACCACAGTAAAAAAAATCGCTATAATTAATTCACGAATCTAAATTTAGGAATTTTGAGTATTTACCCACATTGGGGTTTTCAAAAAATGCCTTTATACCAAATTTAGCAAAATGGGACATTTTAAAAAAGATTTTACTTTTGCCGCAGATTTTTTTTCTACATGTTTCAATACCATGTTCGAAATCAGCAGTGCCTAAAATAGCCGTATTCAAAAATTCAGATTTTTGTCGCTTTTTTTTAATTCTATACCACTACGTGACGGTCTCGAGTCAAACTTCTCACAAAAACAAATTGTGATGAGATAGAAATAAAAGTACAAACTTCCAAAAAGCTAATTCATTGTAGGCCTGTATAACAAACCATCACAATTTATAGTAGGAACTAATAAGTGAACATTTTAAGATATTATATTTATTTTATAAATTATAATTATAAATCTCCGGATTTTTGTGCAACTAGCCTTTATATTAAGATCTTAGAAAAAAGAAAAAACAGTAATTCCAGTTTGGAACAAAAACCAATTTTCTTTCTGTTGCCAAGTAGCGCAACTTTAAGTTGCAACTTATATCGTACAGGGTAATTTTTTACTCGAAAAAAAAAATTAAAAGTAAAAACTAAGTCATGGATATAATTTTAGTTTAGAAATTTTAATATAAATATTTGTAGATTTATATCATTGTGTTTAAATGCAGGCTGTTAAAAAAAGTAAAAGTTTCCTCAGTGTTTTATAAGTTTAAAAGTGTATACACAAGTTTTTTGTTAGCTTTACTCATTAACTGAGTTTTAGTTATTTAACCTATTCAGCGCCATACCATTCAAAATGGATGGTATATTGCATATTTCCAAATACTTAAACACGATTCAAAATTATTTAAAACGAAAAATAAAATAGGACTTATTTTATTTTCTTTTACCTAGGTATGCTGCCAACAAAATAATGCTCCGAAAAAAATCATTTTTTTGAAAAAAAAATCAAAACATACATATATAATTTATATGAATAAGAAATTGTTCTTGTTTATATGTAATTAATAAAGTTCTAAATAAATTAATTAATTATTTGAAAAAGGATAATTTCGATACCCCCAAGCAACAAAGCCGTAACTCATATATTGTTATTTTTCACGACAGCTAAATTTCTGAAAATTTTTTTTTGTTATTTCAGGGTGGGTAAATGATTGAAGTGGAAAAGGAAGTCATGTAATAGATCATTTGAAAGCTTATAAAATTCTCTATTTAACTGTTTAAGTATTTATTGTTTATTTACTGTTTGTTTCTGATAATATTCAAGTTTAGAATTTCTACTTTAGTGATTTTAAGTAAACTTTTGCTTAAAGTGGACTGTGGAGAAACCTGAGTAGTACCACCATGTGTGTCTTTTTTCAAGGCGTTTCCCTATGAGTATATCTCAAAATGGGTCTAACTTGAGTTACATCCTTGTTGCTTGAGAGTGTCGATTTGTTATACCTGTCAAGTGGTCATTTTTCAAATACGATGTTTCGGAATTTACAAGGCGATTTGTATCCAAGAATTTTCAGTCTAGGAGGTGTTTGGCGATTTAGGGAAATTCATAACTACCGTATTTTACTATTCTAGCGCTTTGCGCTGTGAATAGTATAATAATATAAGAGTTTTAAAATTAACAGTGGTTAAAAAGAAATTTGGTAAAAGCAAAATTATCTGCTTGCTTTAAATCTTGTCTAGAAATGTGGGAACTACATTTATTAATTTATGAAATAAATCTGGCAACATAATTAATAATTATAGATTTACAGGCCCGTAACTGGGGGGTGCTCAGCACCCTCTGGCATGATTTTTAGCGCTCCCTGGCGAAATAAGTTCTAAGCACCCCCATAAGGGGTCCTCAAGTCGAAACAGAAGCTACCCTATATTAAAAAAATAATAATGTGAGTAATGTAAATTGTTTTATTTATTATTAAAATAATAAACAAAATCGTTTTCAAATAATTATTTAAAATTCTCACAAAACAGAAAATGAATTAATATTATTTGTAGTTTAATTTTTTAGAGGTGAGGACCTTTTTTTTTTTAGTCAGCAAAATTTCACGGTCAGGGGTAAAGCTGTTATTTTTTATTTGGGAAATTTCTCAGTTTTTAAATTTTTAGTTGGGAAATATTTGCTCTCTCAGGGGGTGCTCCTTACCCTCTGGATTTTTTCCCAGTTACGGGCCTGTAGATTTAATTATTAATATATATATTTTTGCAACAGCCTGTATATTACTGTACGATTGGTAGTTGTGACCAAGTTTTTGAATGATACTCAGGCATGTTAGGTGTACACATGTTAAAAAATCACATATATTTTATTTTTTTTTACATAGACATATTTTAATTTTAGATGATATTTTTGCAACTAAAATAGGTAGACTTGACAAAAGGGAGTCATTTGAAAATTGCAATAAAAATAATATAAATAATATGGATTTGATTATATTTTTAAATATACACGGTGTTTGCAGTATTTTGGCGGAAAATAAAAAGGGTTATTCTCTATGAAAAAACATGAAAAACCAACATAGAACCTAGGTCCGGAAATAAGCCCTAAGGGAGTTACGGGCCTTCGAAGATGGACATATTGAATGGGGAACAAAAAAAGCACAAATAAAATTTAAATGCTGCAGGGTGATAGTTCATTTAAAACTAAGCAAAAAAGTATTCTTCTCCGAAACACCTAAATTCAATATTAAATGAGTAATAATAGCCTTTTAAAAAGTAAGATTTTTGGTGGCACAATCTTTTACTTCCTCTTTTCATTTTTCTCGAAAACGGTTGGCCCTAGATCATTACCCTAGTAACATTGAACTTGGACAAGTTTCTTGACCAGAGTACTTTTTAAAGAATTGGACAATTCTTTAGCAAGAGAATTAATTAATCAATATTCTGTATACAGACTTGGGCAAGACTTTAGCAAGATTCTGGAAGCAGAGCGTTTAGCAATACTTTGTCAAGTCTGTTCGTCAATTTGACAAGATTCTTGGTCAAGAATCTTGACCTACTTTAACAAGTGCGATTTGATCATGATAGGGATCTATTTTCGATTTCTTGTCATTTTCTTGCTTGTTCAAAAGTCTTGTAGCAATTCTTTGACCATTCTTGAGCAAGAATCTGTCGACAATATCTTGAGCCAGAATTGTCAAAATCTGAATGTAGTTACTTGATCAATAATCTTGAGCCAGACTTGCTCAATACTTGACAAAAGTTGTTACTAGGGGACATAATACATACGTATTTTTTTTAAGGAATTCATATTTTTTACAAAAAATCCAAAAAAATATACATGAAAAAGTTTTGGACAAAAATGTGTTAAGCAGTGTCCGTCTAGGCACGACTCTGGATAGATTAAAAAAAAGTTATTAACCTTATTAATAATAGTACACGTGCAAAACCTTATCTCTCTAGTTCAAAGGGTACCAAAGTTATTAATTAAAAACCTTATATTTAGTACATATTTAAAAGTCGTAACTCTCTTAGGGTTTGTTTCCGGACCTATGTTTCCATGCTGGTTTTTCATGTTTTGTGATGTAGAATCACCCACTTTATTTTCCGCCAAAAAAAAAACCGCAAAAACCGTGAATTGCATATTTACAATGCCAATAATTTAACAATATTTGTAAATAAAAAATTCCAAAATTTTTTCAATTTCCAGTTCACCGAGATTTTTATATAATTATAAATCATAATTTTATATAATTATAAATTATAATTACCAGTTAATTTTACCTTATACACTGTAAAAAAAATCTGGATTGATTTTTTTAACTTGTTTTGAACGGTAATTATTAATAAAAAAATCTCAGTGTGATAATAAAAAAGATGCCAGTTTTAGTTGTAAATAGATTGCACCTTTAAATTTTTATACAATTTTGAATTGATATCAATATTTTTATTCCTCAAAACACATTTTAGCTTAAATAGTATGTAATTATAATATTATTGGTTAATGTTTAAAAATTAAACATATTTTTATAAAAAAATTAGTCGTCAATTTGATGAAATTTCGAAATAAATGCATTGAAACCACCATTCAAAAGAATTTATTCAAAGTGGTTGAAATTATTCATGTATTTTTTATTATGCAGCCTCATTATCTGATGTGATGCTCAAAATCATAAAATGATATTAGTAAAATCTATTTTTTAAAAATAGGCAGCAAACTTTCGAACAAAACAAAAAAAAACTTAACAATTTGCAGTTAATAGTATATTTCTAACCTAATAAAAAAATTAAATATTTTTTTTATGAGGTTAGTACAGTATTTTATTCACAACAAAACCATATCAAAACTGCCGAAATTTTTTAAAAAGCTTTAATCGGTTTTATCAAGGTGGGCATTGAAATCGTACATTTTACAACATAGTTTGATTTAGTTTGACAGGTAAGAATTAATTTTTTAAGTAAGGTTATTTATTTGTCAAATGTAAAACATATCAAAGCAAAAACACAGCATCTGCTTTGATTTTTTTTTCTAAAAATTAAAATTAGTAGAATAAAATTTATCGTAAAAGTAAAACAACTTAATTTACATAACTTTCCTAATTATAAAGCATTATAAGAATAATTTAAATAGTACAATACAAAAAACTAACAAAAATCCAGGATTTACTGTATTTTATCCTGGATGGTTTTTGTCAAAAGCTTAACCCAACTTTTAAAATCTCTTGTCAAAATGATATGATCTGATATGATGTTGTAAAATTTACGATTTCAATGCCTTCCTTGATAAAACCTATTAATGCTTTTTAAATAATTTCGGCAGAAGGGTAAAATAAATTTTGCTTTTTCGGATAAAAAAATGTTTTTAATTTTTGAGCTATAATGCCCTACTACGCTAGAAAGCAGTAACTCTGTTTGTCGCATAGCAATATTTTCACGTCAACTCTGATGTAATATTTTGAAAACGCTGCTATGCGAGAAATGGAGTTTCTAGCGTAGTAGGGCATTATAGGGGGGAATATTCTTTTGTTGACAGCCTCATTTGAAAATATTGGTGTTTTGGATAGGCAAAGTTAAATTGGCGACTAGATTTTTAATAAAAATAGGGATAGAAAAAAATTATTTTATTAGAAAAAACAAAAATTAGACTGTATTCCTTGTTTCAAAAGACTGTTGTAAAATTAAATCTAAGTCAGTAGGAATCACCTAACAAGTAGTATGGATGTAATTATTATTTTAAAATAATACGTAGATGGTGCTTTGTATAAAACTGTAGAGTAACTTGGTCACATGGGGGTAAAACAGCCAATTTTGCCTTCACTTTAAAACGTTTTGACCAGAGACTTTCAATCTCGTATTTTTGCATATTTTTTTAATATACGCACCGTGTGTAATATTGTAATATTACACACCGTGCGGATATATGTATTTAAATCAAAAAGTTGGTCACTTATAATGAAAAAAAAAAAAATAAATCAAAATCAACCTTTTCCAAATAAAAAGTCCAACACTGGTTGTTTTAGCTTTCATACCTCTACAGGGTGTCCGTTTTTGGACCTCAAGCATGCGTAGCTGGCAATGCACATTGCCAATGTTTACAGTTTCGTTAATTTAATTGCTTAATTGTTTCCAAAGCACTCTGCGCAAAAATTATATATATTTTTTAATTTCGCTCAAAATGTAAGATTGTATTCAAAAATGTAAAAATCCAAAATGGCGCCCATAAGCTTATATGAAAAAAACGAAGTTAAGTGTTGTAACTTGCATCTAAAATGCCATAAAAAATATGATGACAGATTTAGATTCCTTGCAAAAAAGTACCTTAACAATGTGTCAGTTAAAAATGTCTAGCTTTTTCGTTTTTCGCTCAAAAAAATAAAACCGAAACGAAATTTTTTTGCAATATTTTTTAATTATTTATTAAAAAAACAAAAAATGATAGGTCAAATTTTCTCTCAGATAATTGATCAGCATAAAAATGCGCAACTTTTTTCTAATTTAACCGATCTTGTATCTCTTATAATAACCGAAATACCCATGCTTGAGGTCGAAAAACGGACACCCTGTATATCAGGTGCTCACTAGTTTTATATTAATATTATAATCAAAATAGTGGTTTTATACAATGTACCAAAAAGAATATTCATTTAGGTATGTAATATTTTTTGTATAGTACTTTATTTATTATTATTATTACTAGAGCTCGGATCGAGGTATTCATTTGCCGGAAGCTCGCAAAAATTAGAATTTTAAAAACTAATTTTTAAAGTAAACACTTGAGCTATATTTCACTAACCGGTCTATTATATCGACGCTGTTATTTCATAGTGAGTCACTTGGAACAAGAAAAAAAATTGAAAAGAAAAGGAAAAAAAAATATATTTTTCAAATATTTCTTTTTCAAAAAAAAAAAAGGAATATTTTTTAAAACAAAAAAAAAATAAATAAATCTTGCAATAACAGTTTCAAGTGTTTATTTACTTTAAAAAACGTTTCGCAAAAAAAAAATAACCGACTTCTGTGTCTCTTAAAAAGTAGAAAATAAAAAATACTTAAGTCGGTAACAATTTCACCATTCCCTAAATTAATTACTAACAATTATTTTTTTATTATTTTATTATTGTTTGCTGGGAAATTGGCACAGACTTTTTTTTATTTTTTTTTTTTTTACTTTTTTTTATTTTTTACTTTTTAGAGACACAGAAGTCGGTTCATTTTTTTTGCGAAAAGTTTTTATTTTTGACTTTTTAGAGATACAAAACTTGCAGTTTTGTAACGTCATCTAAGCTAAATTATAATTGTCCTTCCATCTCGGCAAGCTGATGACGTCACAACGCACTGTTAGTGCGTTCTGATGTCATTATCTTAAAGATAAATTTCTAAAAAATAAAAGTAATATTTTTATTTTAGCTCCCAGGTCCAACCAACCTTATTTTAAACGAAATACTTTAGAAAATCTTGTTTAACTTTAAGCGTTAAGTAATAATTAAATAACGCCCTATGGTAAAATCACAAAATTTATCATTTTCTCTTGGTATTTTAATATTACAGGTCCAAAGAATCAAGTTTAGCGGCATTTAAAAGATTTTCATTGTGCCGCAATATTTGAGTGACCCCTTAATCAAGTTATCCGGCTTATGCGAGTTATCCGATATTTCTCTAAAAATTTGGTTGGTAGTAGAAACAAATTAAGCCGTTTTTAAGTGAAATTGCGTTAAAATTATTAGATTTATCTTAATTATCCGGCTTACCCGGCATTATCCGAGCGTCAAATTAAAACGGAACCACCTCATGAATGTCCTCTTTAAGTTGCAAGAAGTTTTATCAAATTCCGTTCATTCGTTCCAAAGTTATGCGGTAACAAACATAAAAAAAACAAAGTCACACGTCGAATTAATAACCTCCTCCTTTTTGGAAGTCGGTTAAAAATAAGTTTTATTAAATTCTAATGTTTGCGAGCCCCCGATGATGAATACCTAGATCCGAACAGTAATTATTGCTCATTAATACTATCTCTTATTAGACACGTTGTTATATATTCTTTGCCATAGTTATAAATACAAGGCTTTCCCACATTAAAAAAATAAATAAATGGGAAAGTAATATACTTTAATTGTTTATATTCGATATTTATTTATTTTGGAAATGAAGCTCAGGAAAATTAAAATCATTCAAAATTTATCATTCACAAAATTCTAACAATTAAAGTATAATTTAATATTTCCAAATATTACTAATATCAATTATACAAGCTTTTTAATATTTTTATAATATTCTCTAAAGAAAATAAACATTTAAAAAAGTTTATAGATTTTTTAATTTAACTATTTAACCGTTTGACTGTTTCTCCCCTATGAAGACCTTATAAAGGTCTCTCCAAAGTTCTAAGTATAGCCTAAAAAGTTTCTAAAAGCCACTTTACACGGAGCAATTTGTGCGCAAGTTTTATGCTATGTAAGTTTGTTGCAAGAATTATTCAGTCACTGCGCATGCCTTCAGGCAAGTTTGAGGTCATTTTTGTGCCATCAAATTATTTAGAACATGTCCTATTTTTCGGCGATTTTCACGCAAGTTTTATGGTTATTTTCTTGGTACCAACCTGGAAAAAAAGTTACCAAATCGATTTTATTTTACTAATATAGTAGCAACTGCACATGTTAATAATAATTATTATTATTAATAATAGGTCGGTCTGTCTAACTAAAAAGCTTCCTTAAAAATGCAAATGCTAGGTTATGTTTTTGGCAACAAACGCAGACACGTCAAAATTGTCTGTTTACCTTGCAATATATAGCACCAAACTTGCGTGAAACTTGCTCCGTGAAAAGGCAAATCAATGTCCAATTATCATCATGCTATATCTGGCAGCAAACTTGCATAGCATTAAACTTGCGTACAAATTGCTCCGTGTAAAGTGGTCTTAAGATAATACTTTGATTTTTGTGATTTTTTTAAACGTTTTTCTAACATGGAATAAGCACAAGAAGTACAGCAAAATCCAAATTCAAGTAACAAGATTTGCAGTTTAATATATGTAGTCAGTTCCCAGTAAACCAGATGGCGTTCCCGACGTCAGTTTTAGGTTATATTCGTGTCGTCATACATACGTAGCATATCAAACGTCGACAAGACGTCAGTCTTTGGTCATATTGGCCTCCGACGTACTATCCACGTCAGTTTTAGATCATCTTTGTGACGTCATACATACGGCGCACATCAGACGTCGACAAGACGTCGGTTTTTGGTTAAATCTTGACGTTATCAGGCTATAAAAAAAGTTTGAAATCTAATATATAAAGAGTGATGACTTTATAGTCTTTTTCTGGATTTTTTTTCTTGAAATTTTCTATGAAATCCTGTCAGGATCTCATTATAATATTGCCCTGTCTAAAAATAACCCACTCCGCCTCCAGCCTTGTGGGTTAATTTTCTCATGGGCAAAATCCTAGTTTCCTCTTTCAAAGAATAACTATTAATTGGAGAGATATATAAATTATTAGACGTTATTCTAACGTCATATTTTTGACATTATTCTAACGTCATATTTCTGACGTTATTATAACGTCAGTAATATTACCCCAAGTAACACAGTATCTATAAAGTATCTCACCGCTCTTTCGCAGCAAAGTTGCAGCCATGTGGCTGTAATTTTGTTGCGAAAGAGCGGCAAGATACTTTATAGCTACTGTGGTACTTGGGAGGTCCCTGGGCTGTGACTTATACACCTCACTGGAACAACAATCATAATATGACGTCATGTATGTCAGTTAATGTCCAATAATTGACGTCAAAAAGACGTCTATCGATTTCTTGGGTTTACTTTCCACCAATCTAGTCCTTATGGACTGCAGAAGATCATTTAACGTTATTTTTCAAAAACGAAGATTTGACTGTCCTGGTTTAATTATTAATAGGGACTCTGAATAAAGCAACATTAAACTTCACACAATTTATGCAAGGTTTAATTTTATTTTATTTAGAGTCCCTAATTATTAATATTATAAATAAACTATCACAATGATCCATGGTTAGATGTTTTTTAACGCTGATTGTTCGAGATCACTGCTATAGAGCACTGTTTTCCACTTTTCTATAGTTTTCCAGAGATAAAAATCTACACATCTGCAAACTTAATGTCAAAATAAATTATCAATGTGTAATGACAACCAAATTTAATGTTAAAATTTTTAAATTAACAGTTAAAAATATGAAGATATGTAATTTCTTTCTTTTGGTACTTTCAATAAATTTAAGTTTTGAGTCTGAAGACAAAGAATCATGTTCCAGTCCTGTTTATTGCCACGGCCCGATGCTACATCTTATCCAAATGGCTGGAATCTTCCCAGACTCCAAAACATTTGTGGATCTATCTATGAGAAATCCCATCAACCAAACGCTGGAAAATTATAAAGCATTCATGGCAAAAACAAAGGACCGCCCTAAAAAGTATCAAATAGAGCAGTTTGTTACGGAAAATTTTGGCATACATCTAGAACTAGAGGAATATTGGCTTAATGACTTTAAAGAAGAGCCAAAATTGTTGAAAGAAATTGCAGATCCAGTGGTTAGACGGTTTGCCAAAGAGATCCAAGATATTTGGCCGAATTTAGCTAGAAGAGTATCAGATTACGTCAAAGAAGATTCAGATTCGGTTTCACTGATTCCAGTTGACTACGGATTCATAATACCAGGAGGCAGATTCAAAGAATATTACTACTGGGACAGCTATTGGATCTTAGACGGCCTTTTGATTTGCGATATGAAACACACCGCAAAGGGAGTCATATTAAATTTACTTTCCATGGTTGAGAGATATGGTTTTGTGCCCAATGGAGGAAGAGTTTATTACTTGAACCGCTCTAATCCACCGCTGCTTACCATGATGGTTACTACTTATATCAAATACACAAACGATCAAGAATTTATTACGGAAAATATTGGAACTTTAGAGAAAGAGTTAAACTGGTGGTTGGAAAACCGAACCAAAGTTTTAGAAAAAAATGGAAAGGAATATAGGTTGGCCCATTTTGATTCAGAAAGCAATACTCCTAGGCCAGAGTCTTACAGAGAAGACGTTCTCACGTGCACTTATTATACAAAAGAAGAGAATATAAGGGAATGTTACAACGATATAAAAGCAGCAGCCGAAAGCGGATGGGACTTTACTTCGCGTTGGATTTTTGATAAAAAAGGTGGGATCAAAGCCAATCTAAGTTTTATACAAACCAGACGTAACATACCCGCAGATTTAAATGCATATTTGTATAAAAGTTTCAAAGAAATGTTCACTCTGTATACAATAATTGGTAACACTAAGAAAGCAAAATACTGGTTACAACTTTCCAAAGAATGGAGAAACAGCATTGAGGAAATGCTATGGCATGAGAAGGATGGAATTTGGTACGATTATGATCGAGTTTTAAAGAAACCTAGAAGACTGTATTATGCCAGTAATATTATACCACTATGGGCGCAAGTGGTTGATCCAAAACGATTACCCGAACGAGCAGGTCGAGTTGCTGAATACCTTCAAAGAAATAACATCTTGTCGTTCCACGGAGGTATACCTACGTCCCTTTATAAAAGCAGTCATCAATGGGATTTTCCCAATTCTTGGCCTCCCGTAGTTTCCATGGTAGCATTCGGCCTGGAAAACTCTGGTAATGAAACTGGAAGAAAAATTGCTAAATCTATGGCAGTACAATGGGTGAGGTCGAATATAAAAGCCTTTTATGAAAATGGAGTTATGTTTGAGAAATATCACGCTCCAGATTCTGGAATATATGGAGGTGGAGGCGAATATAGGAGACAGTCCGGTTTTGGATGGACTAACGGAGTTATGATGCAGTTTATCAATTATTGGTTTAGAAGTAAACCTAAAAATGGCAAATGCTGTGCTTAGGAGATTTTTTTTGAAAAAGTATCCAATATTGTATAAAATATTTTATTTACATAAAAAAAATACATTACGTTCGTATCTTCGACCAAACGATAAAATTATTATCGAAAAATTATTCTTTATGATTTTTAATAGATTGGACATTGGACCATGGTGGAAAATACCGTTAGCTAACGACTTGACCTAACGTTAGATTAATGTGATTTGATGGTTAGAGGCCTAACGTTACGGTCTAACGTTAGAATAACGTTTATATGACGTTAGGATTTGACCAAACGTTTTTCCAGCGTTAAATTTATTTTATAATTTGGTTTTCCGTTTTTTTTTTTTGAAGTATGCGTGCAAAAATTTGAAATGATATGTTTGATTCACAAACTTTGCTTATTTTTGCGTTTTATGACTCTTTTAAGACACACAGTTGTGTCGAAAAAAATCGTTCTATCGGTTGATCTGTCCAGGAAGATTTGTAGAGCATGATAACTCAAGAACGCTAAGTTAAAGGGGCAATAATTTTTGTGTTACAAAAAGTTTCCAGAACTGAATTTCTTGATAAAAAAAATTATGCTCGGGGAGCGGGGGGCAATTTTTCTAAATGTTTATATTTTCGTGAATATTTATATCTATACATATAGGGCCCTGGGGGTATTCGCGGTCGCTTAAACTGAATCTGTTCATTATTTTTCGTTTTACGAAGTATCACATCAAACATTGGTTCGTTGGCCGCCCGCTGGGCCCACATACTGAGAAGACATCAGCCGCCCTAAGGCCGCATACGACGGGCCAATGTTGGCAAAACTGCATTGGTCCAACATTGGCCGCCCGAAGGCCGCTTTAAAGCCAACGATAATTTCGATCGTAAAATCGTACATTGGCCAATCTAAGGCCGCAGTCTTATGAACCAATGTACGTTGGCCAACCTAAGGCCAATGATAAATTTCCAACTTGAAAATTAAAAAAAAAAATCGTCGGCCTTCGGGCAGCCAATGTAGGGTCAACCTTGCCCCGTCGAATGCGGTCGTAGGGCGGCTGATGTCTTCTCAGTATTTACGCCCAATGTGGGTTTGCCAACATTGGTCCAATGTAGAAAACATTGGTACGAACCAATGTTTGTTGGGATATTTTTTTTGAAAAAAGCATAAAACGTAAATCACTATCGTGAACTGTAAATTTGTACAAGGACTTCCGCACAAGACGTTTAGGAGGTATCAAAAATTTTAACAAAAATCTAGTAAATCTCGATAATTTTTAACAAGATTTCGAAGAATTTTTAGACAAGATTTTTATTTCGAAAATCTGGGAAGTCGAACGAAAATCTCGGAAGTCCGTGTGCAAACATTTTGTAGTGTTTTACCAATCGGATTTTTTTTTTTTTTTTTGAAAAAAGCGCTTTTTTATTTTAATTTTTTTTTTCCTTCATTTTTTAAAAAGAAAATATTTTTTTTTGTATGAACTAGAATAGTATGGAATAGACAATATTCCGCGCGAGCGGCAGGCGAGTATGACGGTCCCGCGAGTGCGGAATGACTATTCCATACGTGTTGTAGACTATACTTTTTCTTCGACTGCAAATATGAAACACTGTATGGCTTTAAACTGCGGATAAGGTTAAAAACAATGTTTTTTTGTGGCTCGACATTGTAAATGCAACAAAACACATATTTTTAAATAAAGCAACTAATGTTATTTAATAATCAAATTAGTACTTAAAAAATATTTTTATTTAACTTTAGCACATATTTACAAATTATAATGCATAAATTGAAGGTTATGTCAGATTGTTGTGACAGATATCAGGTTTAAATATTTAACAATAGATGGAGCAGTTTTAATTTTTTGAACTAAATTGATAAAAAACTGATAAAATATGAAGAAAAACTAATAAACTTTATGTAATTTTAACGCAAAACTTTAAATTGCATTAAATTATTAAATATTTCATGTTAAAATATATATATTTTTGCTAATTTTGCTACAGTTTTCTTTACTTTTATAAACAAGAGATGGCACTACATGTGCTCATTCTAACACTTGATATGGAATATTCATACCGTATCTAGAGCTAGAATGGATTCATTCTGTGTTTGAAAAGTGTGTATTTGCTTACATTTTAAAGCAGTCGTAGAAAAAAGCGTATTCTTTTGTTGGCAGCATTATATTTTTATTTCCTGTTCCTCACACTTTCAAATAGGGAATCCAGGTTTCGAGATCCCGATCCCGAAATCCCGAAAATTTCAAAAAGTTCGGGATCCCGATCCCGATCCCGATCCCGAAATTTAAAAATGTCTAATTTCATCAGAAATTAATTATCTTATATTAAATAAATAAAATTATAAAATTTAAACCAAAAATTTTTATTAAAATAACCAGTATTAACCATATTTTATTTAAATTTATATTTTACTAAATTAAGAAAAATAAAAAATAAAATAAACACTAATAAAAGCAAGAAATTTTTTTTTATATACAAATTGTATGTGTGCATCACGAAAAAAAAACAAATATTCAGTAAAATATTTATTATTTAAAAAAAACAAACTTTTTAAAAGTTAAAACAAATAAATTAAATAAAACAAACTTTTTAAAAGTTAAAATAAATAAACTAAATAAAAAGTAAAAAAAACATACTTTTTAAAAGTAAATAAATTAAATAAAAAGTTACATCTATAACTACCAAGTTGGTAGTACCAACAAAACAAAACAAACAACATTAAAATATAAATTAAAAGTAATTATAAACAAACTTAAAAATTTTAAATTAAAATTATGTTTTTATTAGCTTAAGAAACATATCTTTTAAAAAAATGGCCATAAGCGACCTCTAGATTTTTTCAATACTTCTGAAAAAATTCAGGCATAATACTCTTAACCCTACCACCATTTTCACCATCGTAAACAAAAAATATTATACGCAAATCACAATTACATATCGAGTGACCCGATTCGAGTTAAATAAATAAATTCTAATTTTTTGGGATTTTCGGAATTTTTTTCGGGATTTTCGGGATTTTTCGGGATTCAAAAATTTTCGGGATTCAAAAATCTTCGGGATATCCCGAACTTTCGGGTTCCCGAATTTTGGGACTGGAAACCCTACTTTCAAATCAAGTAGTCTGCTAATAATTAAGCATTAATACAATCGCAATCTGCACACTTCATCTGCAGAAGAAATATTTCTTCCGTTTGAATAGCATTACAATACGTGCTTCGTCAGTCAAATAATATGGGTCATAAAATTTGAGTGAAGCATTTGGCCAGAAGACAATAGAGAATACCGCTGCCAACAAAAGAATACATAAAATAAAAACTTTTCGCAAAAAAAATGAACCGACTTCTATGTCTCTAAAAAGTAAAAAATAAAAAAAAGTCGGTGCCAATTTCAACATTCCCTAAATTAATTACTAACAATAATTTTTTTATTATTTTATTATTGTTTGCTGTGAAATTGGCACCGACTTAAGTATTTTTTATTTTTTACTTTTTAGACACATAGAAGTCGGTTCATTTTTTTTGCGAAAAGTTTTTATTTTTTACTTTTTAGAGACACAGAACTTGTAGATTTGTAACGTCATCTAAGCTAAATTATAGTTGTCCTTCCATCTCGGCAAGCTGCTGACGTCACAACGCACTGTTAGTGCGTTGTGACGTCATTATCTTTAAGATAAATTTCTAAAAAATAAAAGTAATATTTTTATTTCAGCGCCCAAGAGCCCAACCAACCTTATTTTAAACGAAGTACTAAAGAAAATCCTGTTAAACTTTAAGCGTTAATAGTAATAATCAAACAACGCCTTTTGGTAAAATCACAACATTTATGATTTTTTCTTGGTATTTTAATATTACAGGTCCAGAGAATCAAGTTTAGCGGCATTTAAAAGATTTTCAGGTTGCCGTAATATTTAAGTGACCCCTTAATCAAGTTATCCGGCTTATCCGAGTTATCCGATATTTCTCTAAAAATTTGGCTGGTAGTAGAACCAAAAAAAGCCGTTTTTAAGTGAAATTGCGTTAAAATGATTAGATTTATCTTAATTATCCGGCTTACCCGGCATTATCCGAGCGTCAAATTAAAACGGGACCACCTCATGAATGCCCTCTTTAAGTTGCAAAAGTTTCATCAAATTCGTTCCAAAGTTATGCGGGAACAAACATTTAAAAAAAAAAACAAAGTCACACGTCGAATTGATAACCTCCTCCTTTTTGGAAGTCGGTTAAAAATAAAATACTGCTGCCAACAAAATTATACTTTTCCCTAGGCCTATAATAGGCCTAGGTCAATAAAACCAAAAACGAAAAAAAAAAAAATATATATATAAAAAAAATCTCGAAAGAAATCAATTTTTTTTTGGTGATAAATTATTTTTTTTTTTAACTAAAAAATTTTATTTTTTATAAAAAATACACATTTTTAAAAGACTCGAGATGGCTTTGAGCTGAAGACTAAAGAAATTTGAAACGGGTTCCTTACCCGAACTACTCGGCTGAAATTGTTTTTGGTTAAATCGGGGTGGGGTAAGGGAGTAAAAGGGGCTGGGGCGGTCGACGGGCGGTGGATATGACCATATCCATATTGGGTGGGGCATGGTCATTTATTTATTATTTATTATTATTATTTATTTAGGATTATATTACAGAGTCATGGATAGCCCCAAATACCTAAAACATGCAAATTGTTGACAAAATTTAGCCCTCATATGACCGCCACTGGAAAGGGGAAAAAGCTATTTTTTTTTTATTTTTAAAAGAATTCCTTTAAAAACTTTTTGAAAAAAATTAAAATATTTATAACTTAAAAATTAGAAATGTCCTAATACCTTTAATGGGAGGCATAGCGTAGTGGCTAGCGCGTATGCATAGCAAGTCTACTATCGTGAGTTCGATTCTCACTGGCGCCGATTTGCCTTTTTCAGTTAATTAATAATTGAAATTTGGCGAAGGCGAGAAGTGAAACGGACACTCCCTAGAAACTGGTTCGAAAGTCAGTATAAGCCGGTGGTTCCCTCTACTACTAGCCCACACAAGTCCTGGACTTAGGGGATGCTTAATTAAGTAGACTAACCTAGCGAGGTTAAACAAACAAACAAAACAAACAAACAAACTTAAAAACCCCAATATTCCAATTTTCACGAAAACTACCCCCGCCCTTTGGGGGTGGAATTAGAATTTGTTTATAATTAGATTCACTTTCAGCAACCTCAAAAACCCCAATATACAAATTTTCACGAAAACTACTAAGGGGTGGATTTAGAATTTTTTAATCATCAGATTCATTTTCAGCAACCTCAAAAACACCATTATACCAGTTTTTACGAAAATTACCCCCAACCCCTCAGGGGGTGAAATTAGAAAAAAAATATTATCAGATTCATATTCGTTAACCCCAAAAACCCATATATACCAATTTTGACGAAAATATATAAAACGTCATAAAACGCAAAAAAAATTGAAAATTTTTTCACGAAATTTTAAAATATTTCAAAATGGGAAAGCAAAATGATAATGATCTACAAAAAAAAACCGTTTTAAAACAAAGCCAGACTTTATAAAAAAAAACAAATTTGTTTTTTATTAAAAATTAACCCATTTTTTATTGTAAAACTTATGTATGAAGGATGACAGTTTATAAAAAAATATTTATTTAATTTTAAACGGTTTTTTACAACTGAGTTGTAACAACTCTATTTAATTTTAATTAATAAATTTAAATATATTTAGAATAAACATACTCTTTTTTTGAAAAAAATTTTTTTTTTGTTCTTCGTAAAAATATATAAAAAAAATTAAAAATTTTGAAAATTGAAAAAAGTTTTTTTGCGGCCAGGTATAAACAGACTTCATAAATTTGACACGTTAGAAAAGTGAGGTTATGTGACTGAAGTTCAACTCCTAAACTCGTTAACAGATGGCGTATAATCTATATATTTTATTATTTCACGAAGAATAAAGTATTTTGAAATAAAAACTAATAAAAACAATTGAAAACAGCCTCTAATTGATCGTAAAATACAAAAGTTTTTGAATATTTTCACAAAAAAAAAATAAAAAAAAACAAAAAAAAAAAAACAAAAAAAACTTCAAAAAACAAGCCTTGAAAAAAAAACGGTTTTTTACAACTCTACTTGTAAGGCTTAACTTTAACTTAAAACTTCACCAAGAAAAGCCACTTGAGACTGCGAGGAGTGTACTATAGAATGCGGAGCATTATACCATATTTCCGACTATTTCTTACCTATCCCCTTTTACTTGTTTGCCATTTAAATCGCCTCTCACCGCCACACAAAAGCCGTGTTTTGATTCGAACCGAAACGTGGTCTACACTGTAAACTCTACAGTTATTCTTCTCGGTGTCTATTTTACCTTTAATCATACAGAATCTCAGGTGAAAATACGGTGTAAACGTGGCTTTGAAAGCATGTAACTAGCGTTCTAGACCGGTCGCCAGCTCCTATTGGTCCAACTCGTCACGTGGCAACCCTGTTTTGCGTCCGCAACAGCCACTTGTTTAATGTTTTTTATTATCATTTCAAAGCTCGCTGCGTTACCATAGTGAGGACAAGACGCTATCATAACAAAACATCGGCAAATGTCAAAATTAAGCACAACTTTTCGTTTGTTTTTCGCGTGTTCTCGCGAAAATAAACTGTCGACCGTACGCCGCGGAGTGTGAATGAATTTGTGTGCTTTTTAAATTAGTGGGTGTTTTTTTAGAGTTTTAAGTTACACATTAAATATTTGTACAGGAAAACAAATAATTATTGACCGATACATTTTTTGTTTTGTGACTGTGCCTTGTGTGTGTTAGTGATTTACAAAGGTGATCCGATATATATGAAATAATTAGTGTAAAGTGTAACTATTATTAAAATTCTGTAACTTGGGGAAGTGAATGACTTTACTATGGAGGAGATCGCCTTTTGCGACTGGCCGGGTCAGCCGGTGGATTTAAATGCCGGAAATAACCCTTGGTTGCCAGCCTATGGTTTCCAGACTCCCACAGCTCTGTTGGAGAAGGACGATTTTATCGGAAATCCAGGTGAGATTTGATTTTCATCGGCCAAAATTCAACCCGAAAGTTGTTCAGGAGAAAACATGATTTAGCCTTGAGAAATTCATTCTTGCAACAAGCTAATTTCCTGATCTTTCTTTTTTCTGATATGTTTCCTATATTTTCCATATTTTATGATCTGTGAACAGTAATTGTAAATCGATCTTCCTTAACTATTAATTTTCTGTTCACTTTTTAAAATACGCGCAGGAATGATGTCCCGGGACCCCCGGGAGGGCATAAAAAGGGTACCACCCCTAGTCGTTCTTGAGTTGGAAAAATTAACTGTCGGATTGGGAATGTTTACTGTCGAATTGGGATAATTCACTCTCGAGTTGGGAAAATCCACTCTCGAGTTGGGAAAATCCACTCTCGAGTTGGGAAAATCCACTCTCGAGTTGGGAAAATCCACTCTCGATTTGGGAAAATTCACTCTCGAGTTGGGAAAATCCACTCTCGAATTGGGAAAATCCACTCTCGAGTTGGGAAAATCCACTCTCGAGTTGGGAAAATCCACTCTCAAGTTGGGAAAATCCACTCTCGAGTTGGGAAAATCCGCTCTCGACTTGGGAAAATCCTCTCTCGACTTGGAAAAATCCTCTCTCGAGTTGGGATAATCCATTCTCGAGTTGGGAAAATCTACTCTTGAGTTGGGATAATCCATTCTCGACTTGGGAAATCCACTCTCGGGTTGAGAACATCTGCTTTCGAGTTCGAAAAATTATGGAGTTGATGATCAGGTAAAAATCAAGTTGGGAAAATCGCAATATCTAGTCGAGAAAATCATTTAGATTCTACAAAATAATACCTTTCTATCAGTTTTCAGGATATTGACAGGGCCGTGCCGTAATTTTTGTTAGGTAAGGCAAAATCAAAAGTTTACGCCCCTCGAGTGCTCAGTTGACGACCGAAAAAAAAAACAGTATCAATCTTTCGCTAAAAAAAGGTCATAGATAAAAAATACTTCGTAACTTTGCACAGTGAGGCAGCTGCCCTGTTGCCTCACCCCATAGAGGGGCCTGGATATCGACGAACCTATTCAGGCGCCCATAAACAAAATAACTTTTTATTTAAGTATATAAATAAACTTTAAAAATAGTTTGAAAAATACTCAAGTAGTTCAATTAACTACATAGATTCTTTTTTTTTTGACCACATGGCAAGCCTTTAAAAACCGTGTATTGAATTTATATGAAGCGATTCAATAAAGACATACCAGAATGCAAAATGCTAATAAAAATCTGAAATTAATGGCATTTAATTAAATTATTAAGCTCATTCTGATTGCTGCAGGAAGGCTAGTTTTTTTTCTAAGAGGGACCCAGCCCCTTGTTGCCTTCCTAGACACAGCCCTGATAATCCAGAAAAAGTTAACAAATTTTTCGTAACTGTTTTTCAAAACATAGAGGCAAAACTAGGTACTCGTTCTTCAGTTACCAATTTTCGCGAATTTTAATGATCGTTTAGCTTTACTTTAACCTTGATATGTTATGAAGCTGAAGTTTGCAACGTTTTTTTGCAACGAAAATTCAAATAGTATATTAAACCACATATTCCATAACACGTTTTTAGCGAACTAGTACTTTAGAAAACTCGCCGCAAGCGGCTTGTTTTCTAAACTTGTAGTCGTGCGCTAAAAACGTATGTTATGAAACTAGTACTTAAAATACTATTTGAATTTTCGTTGCAAAAAAACATTGCAAACTTCAGCTTCATGATATGTTGGGGAATTTCATTCAGTTTAACCTTAAGGGCTAACCTGCTGAAAATCCCTCCCATCAAACATTTGTTCGTTGGCAAACCCACATTGGGCCTACATACTGAGGAGGCATCAGCCGCCCTAAGGCCGCATACGACGGGCCAATGTCAAAATTGCATTGGTCCTACATTGGCCGTCCAAAGGCCGCTTTTAAGCTAGGGATAATTTCGATCGTAAAATCATACATTGGCCAATCTAAGGCCGTAGTCTTATGAACCAACGTACGTTGGCCTTCGGGCCCAATCTGGGTTTGCCAACATAAGTCCAATGTTTGTCCAAAGGGTATATTTTCTATCAAAACTGACAGACTAAAACTGAAAATCTATTGAAAAAGTGGAAGAAAAGTACAAAACAAAACAACAACGATATGAAAAATTCCGTTCAGAAAAATTTAATTGGAAATTCGGATTAAGAAAGATAAATAATAAAATAAAAATACAAAGAGCACTTATAATTTAACGACCACGCAAAAGTATGTCTAGACTCACGCTAGGAAAGGTCCTTGTTTAATGTTTAACAGTTTTTCATTTTTGAAAATGCCTACACACACCTTCCCCAAATATAAATATGTTCGAAAAAAATAGCAAATTTAAATGATGATGATTCATCATGATTGATGAACAGAGTTGATACTTTCAATACAATAACAGGGTCGGACAAAAGTAATTTTATTTTTTTATATCTAATTTTTGGCGAGTTTGTTTAATATATACCTATGCCGAATAAGATTATATGTCTGAATACAGAAATATAATCTTATTCGGCATAGGTATGTTTTTTTTATGTTTGTTTTTAACCTCGTACTATTCTACTTTATTAAGCATCCAAGTCCAGGACTTGTGTGGGCTAGTAGTAGAGGGAACCACCGGCTTTAATTGACTTTCGAGCCAATATATCTAGGGAGTACGCCTTCGCCAAATTTCAATTATTAATTAACTGAAAAAGGCAATCGGCGCCAGTGAGGTTTGAACTCACGATCATTGGCTCAGTGTCAATGCTATATCGATGCCTTAGACCGCTGAGCTAATTCTCCCAATTCATTATTAAAGAAACTCACCAAAAAATAAAAAATAATTTAAATTTCATGTTGTCTGACCCTGTTATTGTAATGAAAGTATTGTACCGTAATTAATACGTTCACTGCCAACGGCTAGTTTTGACAGCGGAGCAATGGGTATGGGCAAGGGAAAAATAGAAAGAATTGATTAATGTTGTTAGGGGCGCCAGTTACTTTAGCTTTTACTCCTTTAGGTAAGTAACAACCTAGTGTAAATACTTAAGCTTTTCAGTTTGAGAAAATATAACCCCTAAATAAAATAAGATAATTCATTTGAGAAATTTATTATAAATAAACTTAATGAAAGCACATCAAGTAATATAAAAAATATGTGTAATTATATTAAGATATAATTAAAGAAATCTTAATAAAAATTACTAAATTCAGAAATCATTCGACTTAAATGTATAAAGAAAACATGAAGTTCAGCAAGCACCAAGAAATGTATGTAAACAACAATCATTTCTTGCAGTGTATAAAAGTCATGCTTAAATTAGAAATCATTTAATCAAAAGTATGATATTTAATAATTAATAAATGAGATTAAATGTTTTAAAAAAATAAAATAAGTACCTAAAAATGAACAAAAGCCAGAAGGGCATATAGTATTAATCAATACTATATCAGATCTGATAAAGTTTACAGTTATAAAAATATTGAAATAAAAGAATTTAAAAATATGAAATATTGCTTTCAAAAGTTTTCAGAATGAGTACTTAGCTGGTTTCTGCAAAATCCATGAGGTATGAATTCCATCGTCTCCATCTGTGCAAGTCTCCCCTATGCTGATGAATTCATTTCTCAAATGAAAGAAAAAAAATATAGGCTGTCCCATCTACTTTGGAAAAATCATCTTCCAGGATAAAATGTATGATTGAAAATGTTGTCCGGGATTAAATATGCTTTTGAAAATTATGTCCAATATAAAATTGTCTGCTAGACGGTTACATAGAATTTATCTATGCCAAAAATTACAGAACCATGTTCCAACAGAACATCACTCCATGCGGAGAACTTGTATATCAAATACACCAAAATAAACTTCAACTTAAATTAATATAATTCCATATTAATGGTATAGAAATGGTGAGTAATTAATGGTCTAGTGATTGTGCTTAATTAATGGTAATAATAATGGTGCTAAAACAATAATTATATCTCAGAAATATTCTAAGAAACAGAAAAACTTAACTTACGTCTCATTCTAAGTCTTCGATGTCCATCGAAACGTTATTAATGCATAATTGTAGAAAATATCAGTTATAATATCTTCCGCATTGTTTAAATATTCATTTTCACTAACTTTAAATAAAAATACATGAAGGATTACTTCGATGATTACAGAAAATAAACACTCGTCAAAATGAGACCACCATTGTACAGAGTTCATCAAGAAAGAGCGAAAATCGACCTTATCAACCGGTATGAACCCTTCAGGTGAATAAAATCATATTTCTGAACTATTAGCGACATCTATGCAAGTCATTATCAACTACAGTTTTACCGTATAGGATTCCTAATAAAGGTAACTGAAACGACACCAAAAATAATAACTAATTAAAAGAATGTTTCCTAATAAATCTGTATTAGTGATATCTAACCTCAAAATATTACTCTAAGAAACAAATATAAACAATACTTATTGTTTATCAGCAAAACTAATAAAAATACGAACAGAATACTAAGTGTCCTGTGAACTAAGTATAAACAAAATACTGAATCTAAGTGAGCAGTTCCAGCAAACTATTTTCAACAAATTCTGGATTATCCCGAAGGGATAATCATACACAACTTTCCACAAGAGAGACAAGCTACAGGTGAAAGCCAGTGAAATCCAACCCTCAATAGACTCTGAAACATATAAAAACCAGGTAAGTCCATAGACAAATGCACTATAGAGAAATAAGTCATATGATTCTTTATTATTAAAAATCATATTCTAATTATGTTTTCTTTATGTTATTTTCAGGTAGAACTATGGAATAGAGACCCATATGGTTAGAATTCAGTTCCTGCTACAAAATAGTCCCAGATACAAAATAGTTCTGTACGTACGTAACTATTTATATACAAAATAAACATAAATTATAACGTAAGTAAACGAATAGTTTAATTAACCCTTGCTATATTACAAAGTGACGATTTATGTCGTTACAGTATTAACTCTGTTGATGAATTACGATAGAAAAGTTTTTGTTAACTTTAAAACCTCCGTGAACGAAATCTAATCGACTTCAAACAAACAGGGTACTTTTTGACGTGAGTTAATATTTTCTCTTTTTTTCGACGTGATTACTTGGAATGCAATATCCTTGATCCTTCCATATAAAGGCGAGATCGAAGATGCGGATTTATACTTTTTATGAAACAGGAACAAATCAGAGAGGATTTAATACAGATATTATTTGAATTAATTCAAAATTGATTAAAAAACCCTAGGCCGCGTAAACCAATCTTCGCAAAGTTTTATTTGAACCCGTTAAAAAAATTTTCAACAAAACCGAATTTCCCGCTTGATTGTTTTTGCTGTTTTTTTTTTTTGGAAGCGCAGTAAAATTTAAAGGGGTCCAACTTTAAAGTAAATTTTTAATGGCACCTAAAACTTTTACCAGTAAAATAGAATAGTATTGTCCGAGGGGTTTATTTATTGGATGATCCTTGTACACATATCCAACAATCTTCTACAATCCTTGACAATTCTTTCTTTCACAATCATCTGCAATCCTCCAGAATCCTTCACAATCATCTACAATCTTCCACAATCATCTGAAATCTTCCCACAATCTTTAACAATCTTCATTAAAATTTTGTACAATGTTTTTGACAATCTTTAACAATCTTTCACAATCCTTTGATTCTCACAATCCTTGTACACTTTTTTTTTCAATAAATAAACCCCTCGGTATTATCATTAAATCGATCGTAATGTATTAGGGTATGTTAAAGTATTACCAGAGCGGCCACATTCTGGAAAAAAAACAGAGAAATCAGGGAATTTAATTAATATAACAGGAAAAAAATAGGAAAACGCTCGGGGAAAAGCTCCTTATTTTTTTTAATCAGGGATTTTTTTTAGAAAAATCTGAAATTTTGATGAATTTCAAAATTAACAATTTTGTAAAACATATTAATATGTAGCCAAGATTTAAACAGACGTACTTAACGCACTTAAGGCCTATCCAGAGGCTCTCATAATTAGCATAGTACATAAGAATGCGATGCCGTGATTGGCTTACAAGACACATGACATCAAGCCAATGATTGGCTGCCAATCACGGCATCGCATTCTTATGTACTATGCTTGTTATGCGAGTCTCTGGATAGGCCCTTATTTAACGCTGGTGCTGTTTTTTACTAGATTTTTACTTTTGACGAAACTTTTGATTGTTATCACTAATAACAATCAAAAGTAATAACTTATTAAGGAAAACTATGCCCGGGCCCTTTAAAAATGTAAAATACTCGGTAAAATAATGAAGCTGAAGTTTGCAACGTTTTTTTGCATCGAAAATTCAAATAGTATATTAAAGTACTAGTTTCATAACATACGTTTTTAGCGCACGAGTACAAGTTTAGAAAACAAGCCGCTAGCGGCGAGTTTTCTAAAGTACTAGTGCGCTAAAAACGTGTTATGGAACAAGTGATTTATTATACTATTTGACTTTTCGATGCAAAAAAAAACGTTGCAAACTTCAGCTTCATGTAAAATAATAGTTTTCCAATATATTCGGGCACTACCGGGCCTCTCTGTACACTCCGGTCCCGGGGAGAACCCCCGTGCCCTCTCCACAGCCCTGATCACATCGAAAAAGTTGGTAATTTGAATGAAAAGTTGGCAATTCTTCAATCAAAAATAAACCGATTAGTTTTTTTTTGTTATTACTTGTTCTGGAAGAAAACTTGGTATAGTTAATTCAATCACTGAAACTTACCCCCTCAGTACACTGCCTTTGCTACGGCTCTGCTAGCAGTATTATCTGTTCGTAAATATTTCATATTTAATCATGATAACATTAGCTTGAACAATTGCTAGATTTTTATTTACAATTTATAAAAAAAGTTTGGGTTTCAACTAATTGCCTCCTGTGAGGATTGAACTCACGACCCCTGGTTTACAAGACCAGTGCTCTGCCACTGAGCTAAAGAGGCTGATGAACATTGGAAAATATGATACGGTGTGACTATTAGTACCCCCTAGTGTTCTGTGTTAGTACCTACCTAATAAAACAGTATTTTCACATGTGAGTGGTAACACAAACCTACTTAGTGCTAAATTTTAATTTATTTATTATTTCAGATTTTAATTTAATTGTTGATTTTTCGCAGACTCTAAATCCCCCCCCCTTCAATAACACCCCCTTCCCACCCCTTCCCTAACTTTAATTTATGCAGTATTTTGAGTTAAAAAGTAAAAATGGCAACTTTTCGTCAAAATTACTTTAAAACAATCAAACAATCTTTGTTTAATAAATCATTAATGATTGATTTTATGATACAAAAATGTAAATTATACCTATACTATTTTTAAACAAGTCGTGAAGATATGTAATGCTACGCATTCCATTATACATGTATATGTACATGTATGTTATTCACAGTAAATGGTATAGGTATTGCATTTTCCCATTTTCCCAAACTTTTTCTTTATTTTCTTTTTGCAAAAAAAAAAAACGAAAAAATGAAAAAAAAAAATAAAAATGATAGTTTTTTATTTTTAAAAAAAGTTTAACCCCCGATAACTTTTTTGTTTTTGGGGCGATTACTTTCAAAAACAATATATTTTTATTAATAGGGACCTTCTTCTTATAGAACTTGATTTTTCCTGAAAATTTCAAGTCGAGGGGCATGAAAAAAAATCGAAAAAGGCTGAAAGAAAATTTCGATTAACGTAAATTTTTCAGGAAAAAATACTTTTATAAGGCTGAATTCTACAAAATAAAAATTGAAAACTTTTGAAATTTTTTTAAAAATTTTTTTTTTTTGAATTTTTTTTTTTTGAATTTTTCTTCTATTGCAAAAAGAAAATTTAATAAAAAAATTGAAATATTTAAAAAAAAAGTTTTTTTGAAAACTTTTTTATTTATTTACTTATTTATTTTTTTAAACGTATTTTTTTGTTATATTTTTTGAAAATAATTATTTTTTAAGTATTTGGGAAATGCAATATACCATTTACTGTGAATAATATATAATGGAATGCGTAGCATTACATATCTACACGGCTTGTTTATATTTATATTTAATTTAATATGTTGATAATAAAAAAAAACTGAAAATTTAAAACTTATTTATGATAAAACGGATAATTATTACTGCATAACATAGGAACTTAAACTATTCATTTACTGATACCATATCAGTGATAAATAAAACTATTTTATTTTTTTCAAGATAATAGCTACCTACTTAGGCACTACAAAAATTAAATTTGTTAATTTTTAAAAACGTATTATCGTAGACAAAGTAAGGTTTTATACTAGGAAAATTACTTTTTGTAATTTTGACGAAGGCAAATTTATATTTACCCTAGGTTACTTTTTTATAATGACCGAAAAAAAATCAAAATGAAGCGACTCCTGGCTCTAAAAAGTAAAAAATAAAAAATAAGCCGGTGCCAATTTCACCACTCCCTAAATTAAATACAATTGTTTTTGTTGTTAATTTGTTTGCTGTGAAGTTGGCACCGACTTATTTTTTATTTTTTACTTTTTAGAGCCAGAAGTCGGTTAATTTTTTTGCGAAAAGTTTTTATTTTTTACTTTTTAGAGACACAGAATTTATGAAGCTGAAGTTTGCAACGTTTTTTTGCAACGAAAATTCAAATAGTTAATATTAAAGCACTTATTCCATAACACGTTTTTAGCGGACTAGTACTTTAGAAAACTCGCCGCAAGCGGGTTTTTTTCTAAACTTGTACTCGTGCGCTATAACTTATGATATGAAACTAGTGCTTTAATATACTATTTGAATTTTCGTTGCAAAGAAACGTTGCAAACTTCAGCTTCATCAGAATTTGTAGATTTGTAACAGCATCTAAGCTAAATTATAGTTGTCCTTCCATTTCGGCATTTCGCACTAATAGTGCGTTGTGACGTCATTATCTTAAAGATAAATTTCTAAAAAATAAAAGTAATATTTTTATTTGAGCGCCCAAGAGTCCAAACCATAGACAAGGAAAGACCTCCAAAGCCGTTGCGGGATACTGTGATAAATGTGCCTAGCGCATCTGAGATAAACTTGCACATGCGCACTACTATTGTTTTTGACGAGTATTTTTAACTTTAGTTTTGTGTGTCAAATAAAAATTGTAAAAAATTCAACAAAAAACAATAAATATCTACGAAGAAACGTCGAAATAGTTTTTTAAAATTATTTTATAAGAATTTTTCGAGGTGTGTGAGTTTCGGGATTTTGTACACCTACTTTGAATGAAGCCCATATTTGCAACGTTTTTTTGCAACGAAAATTCAAATAGTATATTAAACCACATATTCCATAACACGTTTTTAGCGAACTAGTACTTTGGAAAACTCTCCGCAAGCGGCTTGTTTTCTAAACTTGTACTCGTGCGCTAAAAACGTATGTTATGAAACTAGTACTTAAAATACTATTTGAATTTTCGTTGCAAAAAAACGTTGCAAACTTCAGCTTCATTACTTTGAGTACACCAGGGATTGACCCTTTGCTCTTCATAAAGCAACAATACAGGTTAGGTTTAAAGTTATAAACAAATGCAGCAAAAAAAAAACAATTAAAACACAGTAAAAGTCGAAAAATGAACAGAAACAAACGACGATCTGACAGTACTGACAGTATAAACAAACTACTAATTATTCGTCACCCCAGTATTGGTTTGCATATCTCTATTTTTGGACATTTTAAGATTTTTACTGGGGGATTTTTGGAGATAAGACAAATGAATACTGGGGTGATGAATTGTTTTACGACCGACAGTATTTCACAGCTGTAGAGACGTAGTGCGCAAGGTCAGATATATTGCGTTACGTCATTTCGCTGCCCCGTTCTGTCACAAAATAATCTTGCGGAGGCTGGACTAATGGTTCTCTTTCCTTCTCTATGGTCCAAACCAACCTTATTTTAAACGAAATACTAAAGGAAATCTTGTTAAACTTTAATCATCGTCTTAAAATTTCTAAAAAATAAATTTAGTAGTATTTTTATTTCATCGCTCAAGAGTACAACCAACCTTATTCTAAAAGAAATACTTAAGAAAATCTTTGTTAAACTTTAAGCGTTAAGTAATAATCAAATGACGCCTTATGGTATAAACAAATTTTATAATTATCCGAGCGTCAAATTAAAACGGGGCCACCTCTTGAATGTTCTCTTCAAGTTTTAAGTTGCAAAAGGTTTCATCAAATTCCGTTCATCCGTTCCTAAGTTATGCGGGAACAAACAAAAAAAAAACAAAGTCACATGTCGAATTGATAACCTCCTCCTTTTTTGGAAGTAGGTTAATAACAACAAATTAATCAAAAACTCTTATTTGTTTTTTAGTTTGTTTTTTTTTGTGTGCTTCTGTTTAACAGAATGTGTTATTAAAAATAATTTTATTACAATAAAAAAACCGATAAAGCATTAAACCAGAATTATAATTTAGGTAGGTTTAAAAAATGCTTTTTATTAAATTATTTAAATTTTGGAGAAAGTCCCGTGGGCAGATAACACTAGGCAACACGGTTTATGCCTTGTTTAAAGTCATATGCTTTTTTACTAATTTTGGGTCACTGAGACCGAATCTGGCTTCAGAATGTTTCTGTTACCTCAAGTTTCTGAGAAAATTGAGATATGAGTGGTAAAACATCATTATTTTACCCCACTGTTGTTCTAAAAGCATGGAAAATAAAAATATTTTGAATGCAAATTTGGATTGGGCGACTCAATATCAGTTAAAAAATACCCAACTTAAATTATAAAAACTTTAAATTCATAGGTAAAAAAATACGGATTTTTTTTAAGGTCAAATCTGGACCTTTAAATTAATAAGAAAAATATATTTTTTGAGCTTGGGAAAAAAGTTTACACTTTGTGCTTTATTTTTTTTTTTTATTTATTTAATTTTTACGAACAAATTAAACCAAATAAAAAAAATATTTGTAGATATATTTTTGTAGAGAATTAAGTCCTATGAAATTTTTACACAAACTTGATGGTTTTGCCACAAATGAGCAATTAAGTAAACTGTGCAGTTTAATTTTAAGCTTTTTATTTGTTTTCGCGTACTTACTGTAGCAATAGGTCATTCGCATATGGACTTTTTGAATTTCTCGTATTTTATTTAATATACCCTAAAATTTTCAAAAGCCTACTATTTTTTTAAGATTTTGAAAAAATCCGTCCTGGACTTATATCTCAAAAATGTGAGGTGCTGGAATTTTTCTAAGAACCGATTCGGATTCTACGCTCTTGAATTAGTAAGAAAAATGTACTTTCAGATCAGGGCAAAAAAAAAGTTGCGATTTGTTGCCTAGTGTAATCAGATAAACTAAAAAAAACCGGATTTGTCCATATTTTAAAATTTTAATTAATAAAATGTATTTATCTACACCAATAAATCGAAGGTTAAGGTTCTTTTTAGTTTACAGAGATTACACATTATATGTGTTTTAATTGATTTTTTTAAGTGATTCTAATAAGCCGCTACACCCACATATTTTTTATAATAATTATGAAATGTTTCAACTACATATCGTTACTACACTGATAAAAAAGATAATTTAGATTTATTTTGGATATGGTCAATTAAATTATTTGGTTGTGGGTAATACATTTTATTTGAGTCAAATAAATATTTAGTTCATGTAAATAAATATTTTAATTTCAAAGTCATTTATTAATAGGAACAAAATAGTTTATTTGGGAGAAATAATATTTATTTGTCACAACCAAATTATTCAGTTGGCCATATCCAACCAAATATTGTTATACACAAATAAACTGTGGGAACACCCGTAATTTAAATAATTGAAATCATTCTCAAATAAAAAAAAATGAAACGTCTAGAAAACGTAAAAAAGTGTAAATATATTTTGGTCTGTCTGTCCTTGGACCAAGGACACGTGTCTTTTGGTATTTTCAAAGCCATATTCTCTTATTTCAAGGCTGCATTTCTTTATATTATTAATAAAATCTGACCGTTATTACTCTTTTTTTCATCTTTAAGTGGCGTCTTTATTTAAAACAAAAAAATAATAATTTTAGTATTTTATTACGAGTATATATAATAAGAACAAAACTTGATGTAAAGGTTTTTATTTCAGTTTATTAAAAAAATAAAAATATTAAAATTTTACTCAAAAACCAGCCGTTAGGTCAATGAAATCTTTTGATCAGAAAGATAAAAATCTACATCATACTAAAAATTCAGAATTTTTCACCTAAAGCCAGTTTCCATAAGAAACGCCCCTGTCTGTTTGATTGATACACTATTTAATGTTTCAAATTCAAGAATGTTCTAGCGCCGCAGGTGAAAGTTTTTACGAATTTGAAGTGGACTGAACACGCAATATACCTACATATTCCTTTAAAAATGCCCTGTATAATTGCTCGTTTATAAATATTTTGGTGTTTTAGTCGCAAAATTTAATTTATGTAGGTACCTTAATGTGTTTTTATGCTTATTTCGCTAATTTTGAATCTCATCTACATATATTATGTATGTGTATAAAATAACAAAACTATCGTTTCAAAATTTTCTAATTTATACAAAAAGCCCATATCTTTATGACCTCAACAGTGCATAAATATTTTGCATCCTTTGTTTCTATTGCGAAACGGTATACCAACTTCTATTTTTTTTTTTAAGATTATTAGTAGTACTAATTTAGTACTAAATAAATATGGCTTTTATTGACCTTTCAGTGTCTTAATTATATTATTGTGCATGTCCTTATGAAATATGTGTACAAATTTCGGTTTTTAAAATAGCAAAAATCTCAAATATATCGGTAATCTCAACAAAAAACATGAAAATATCGGTAATTTTTGACAAGATTTCTAAGAATTTTCCGAGAATTTTCCCCTTAATAAGGTGATGATTAAAAAAAAGCTCATGATCCTTAAAGCTTTTCCGACTCCTTTAAATTTTGCCAACTACCAAAACGAATTATCCCTAAAAAAGTATGAAGCTGAAGTTTGCAACGTTTTTTTGCAACGAAAATTCAAATAGTTAATATTAAAGCACTTATTCCATAACACGTTTTTAGCGCACTAGTACTTTAGAAAACTCGCCGCAAGCGGGTTTTTTTCTAAACTTGTACTCGTGCGCTATAACTTATGATATGAAACTAGTGCTTTAATATACTATTTGAATTTTCGTTGCAAAGAAACGTTGCAAACTTCAGCTTCATAAAAAAGTGGTGATTAAAACGCTACGCTACGCTCCTCGGGTTTCTAAATTTCCCTCAGGAAATTAAACAGTAAAAAAGCATAAAATACACAAACCTACATTACATTCGGGGAATATCGAGGGCTTCAAGGCCTATCCAGAAGCTTGCATAAGAACATAAAACATTTAGGATTTATATGTAATTTCTTTTGTATTTTTCTTATGATAAAAAAATATTTATATTTTAAATAAAAACATAAGAATGCGATGCCGTGATTGGCTTTCAAGATACATGGCGGCACATCAAGCCAATCACGGCATCGCACTGTTATGTACTATGTTGTTATGCGAGCCTGTGGATATGCCCTCAGTGTTGACCATATGTAGGATACGCCCCTATGTTATGATACCCTCGCTATGCAATGGTGGTCCCTTATGGGACCACTTGCTTGCTTTTCGCATGTCATAAAGTAGCATGCGCAATAAGTGGTCTAGCACAGCACATCGACTTTTAATATCCTGTACTATCACTAAAGGTGAAAATCGTGCAACCGTTCAGCCTACTATGACCCTAAAAGTGGTCCATATAGGGACCACCAACACTTAAAGGGTTAAAAATGGTGAATTCTGATTGGTTGGCCATCAATGTAATCCAAGTTTAAAGTTAAACCCTCATTGGTGCAAAGCCCTTACAAAGCCCTTACAATTACAGAATTACAAGATTCTGGCATACTGTGCGAGAATATATGTCGCTAGAATTAAGTGTGGACTTGAGCGATAATCGAGGCGATAATATTTTATTATAATAAAAAAGAAATAATCTATTAAGAAATTTTGTACTCGAAAGTAAAGCATGGTCTAGAACACGTTTGGAATACATGTTCTACACTCGTGTAGTTTCATATCGAGATAAAATATACTTTTCTTGAGACTTTTCCTCAATTTACCTATAAAAGTTATACCTCAAGGACGAAAAAAATACTTTTTATCTAACACCTTCACAGAAACACTTGTTTTGAGCACTATTTTAAATGTCAAAAGTGAGTTTTTTTCCACTAGTGACTAAAAAATTTTTCACCCACTCTTTTACGTACAGCTTTTGATCTCACCCAAAATTAGTTACATATCCTATTAATTATTATAACTATTCTATAAATAGAAGCACGTTAACTAAACCATAAAAATTAAAGAAAACTCCAAATTATTCTTTAGTTTTTGAATAAAATACTGTTTTTATTAAAAATTCTGTCATCACCCCGTCCATTTTGACGTTTGTAAGAAATGTAAAACTAGCAATTGTTTATTTTTAATAGGCATACTTAGGCCATGGCTACCTATTATTTTAGTATTAAGAAAACTTAATCTTAATATTTTTGACATAATTTTTCGCAAAATTATAGATTTTTATTTAAAAATAATAGGTGTTGGATAAAATTAAATTCTCAACTCGTGTATTAAGTGATTTTATCCACTTAAGAATATAAAATGCTACTTATTACACTAGTTAAGAAAATAACTATTTTAGTGCAATTTCGGAGATTGCCAGCCGAGCACGGGGAGCGAGGTTGACAACCATAAGCACAATAGTTTTCGACCGTGTGCCATACACTATTTTTTATTCGATTGTAAAAATCTTTAAAGAATTTTTGACAACAAATGTAATCAGTTTCAGTATAAATTAACCAGTAAACATCGACAATTAAAGTTTTTGAGTAGATATATCATACAAAAGGTGCCGTTTTTAGATACGATCAAATTAAAACATTATTTAAATTAATTCATGCGATATTTTATTAAAAAAAAGAAATTTCTGCCGTGTTTTTTTTTTCGGTCCAAAAATTTAAAGACTAAAATTTTGTGGAACATTTGGAGAAAGTATTGTATTATCCTTAATGTAGATAAATATGTACTTATCTATTATTATTATTATTATTCTCGTTATTATTGCTGTACAGCAAAAATTTTAAATGCGTGGGAAATGATATAAAGTCTCAAATTACCTACTTCAGTAAAATTTAATATTTGGCTTTTAATAAAACACATGTAATAAATATTTGTATAATAAATTGTCTTTTAATAAAATTTAATACATATGATAATAATGATAAGTGTGTATTATCATAAATCCCATTTTAACCAAATATCTCGAGAAATATGAATGAATTTTATTATCCTTAAAATATCAGTAGGTACATCAGATGTACTAGATTCTGATGTACTAGATGAGTAAATAATCCAGGGGCGGATTTAGAGTCAAGGTATGGGAGAGGTAATCGAATTGTTTTTGGTAAATACACCAAAAAATAAGCATATTCAAGGGAAAATTATTTCTATAGTATAGAAATAATTTTATAGTCCGTAAATATTTTTTGCCCGTGTATTATACAATATTTTTTATTCGATTGTTACTGATTTTAAATTATTAAAATATACTTAATTTTAAATTGCAAAAATATTTATTTTTACTGTCTTATTACTTATCTAGTTATCCATGACAAATTGCTATCCAATCAAATCGCTAAAAAAAACAATTGAATCGTTTCTTTTGCGTACCGTTTTATTTTCAAATTAAAAAAGCTATAGATTGGTGATTAATTAATTAATTTTTGTTAAAATGTGTCTGTTATAAAAATAATAATATTTCTGAAACCGTTCTATGAATACTATAAATATTGAAATTGATTTTACAATTGAAATTTTGTGTTTTTAATTTATTTTAGTGGATAAATACAGATTAATCAGTTAACATATATTTTGAGGTTATGTTATAGAAAAATTATTTATTTTGTATGAAATGATTATAATAACTGTATCTGGTAAAAAAGAACAGTTAGTTCAAGACCATAAGGTCATATTTCTTTATAAATATTACAGTAAAGGTAAAGCATCTTCTTTGAAAAAGCTAAAAAATTACAAGTCTTAGTTAGTGGGCAACTTTTCGCCCGTAAAACATGAACAAAAAGTGTCGCTTTTAGAAACAATCGAATAAAAATATATTAGGAGTTAGATGGCAGGCCCAAAATTAAAAACTGCTCAGAAATAGCAAAGGATGTAGGGTATAGAAATTTTATGAAGAAAAGAATTGTCTAGGAATGGAATGGACTCCATTCAATGGAGAACTGCATCAAAACAGTACTGATAACTTGATGACACCAATTAATGATTAATTACACTAGGCAACAAATCGCAACTTTTTTTTTTGCCCGGATCGGAAAGTAAATTTTTATTACTAATTCGATGGCGTAGAATCCGAATCTGACCTTAGAAAAATTCCAGCACCTAAAATTTTTGAGATATAAGTTCAGGTAATAATGACGTTTTTTTCAAAATCTTTAAAAAAAAAGAGTAGAATTTTGAAAATTTTAGTGTATACTAAAAAAAATACGAGGAATTCAAAAATCTATATGTCAAGAACCTACTGTCAGAGTAAGTACGCGAAAAAAAAAAAAAGGTTAAAATGAAAGTGCAGAGTTTACTTAATTGCTCATTTGTGGCAAAACTATCAATTTTTTTTAAAAAAATTTATAGAATTAATTTGTAGATTATAAAATTCTCTACAAAAATATTTATACTAATAATTTTTTATTTTGCTTAGTTTGTTCCTAAAAAGTAAATAAATGAAAAATATATAAAATTAAAGTACACAGTGTAAACTTTTTTCCAGAGCCCAAAAAATATATTTTTCTTATGAATTTAAAGGCGCAGAATCCAAATTTGACCTTAAAAAAAATTTCAGCACGTCTTATTTTTTAAATTTTAGTACATGCAATTATGCCAATTTAAAAATAATTTATAAAACAAAATATTGTGTATTTTTTTTTGTTTTTTTTTTTTAATGGTTCTACATCATAAAAATGTTACTTTATTACATAAGAACCATAATACGTAACATTTTTTTAGTTCATTTTTGACCCCCTATAGGCCTAGTAATGATTTTTGACAATTTTTAGCATGAGTACGTGGCGATAAGCTTGTCCCCTTATGCACCCTTCTTCTTACCCTCCACCCTTACTTAGTTTTGTCACATTATCCATTTTTTTTTAATATTTTTTTTTCATAATATCCCTATTTATTCTACCTATGAATTTAAAGTTTCTATGTTTTAATTTGGGTATTTTTTAACTAATATTGAGTCGCCGAATCCAAATTTGTCCTTGGAATATTTTTGTCTCCAATGATTTTATAACAAAAGAGGGATAAAATAATGATTTTTTAACATTTTTATCTTATTTTTCTCAGAAAACTTAGGTAATAGAAATATTCTGAGGCCAGATTCGGTTTCAGCGACCCAAAATTAGTTAAAAAACATATGAGTCCAAGAAACCGTGTTGCCTAGTGTTATTAAGATTAAAATATTAGTTGCGGTTCATTAGCAGTCTGTTAATAACAGACCTCCATTCTCTTGACATTAAAATATTTTCCAATAAGAGAGGAAATCAGCTGGCACAATTAGGTAATTGCCTACTAATCTAGAATGCTATGATATATTTTCTCACTTTTCTTTTATAAAAAATAAATAAATGATTAACAGTAGTCGGCGAATTTCCAGTACTCGCATAGGCGCCGCGTCGACTCTAGCGTTGTAGCAAGGTTTTAAATATTTACATTTTTATTTCTTTTTATCTTGATTTTTTTTAATGATTCCATTTAAACGAGTAAGGTGGGAAAAAAGTTATCGACAAATAAAAATTAAAAACTTTCGTATTCTTAAAAGATAAAAATCGAATGTCGTTTTTTTCTTTGAAAAACACCGATATATATAGGTATGTATAGTTAATATGTATAGTTTATATTGTTGTGGGTAACAAATTAGTCGTCAAATGTTTTGATTTATAAAAATTTCCCTCATAATTCGGCAAAATTATTCCGTAAGCCTATGTTTCTATGTTTATTTTCAACGTTGATAAGTCATAACTGAGTTTACGCCGAATACTGGTAATTGTCTACTAATCTAGAATGCTATGATATATTTTCTCACTTTTCTTTTATAAAAAAACAAATAAATGATTAATTTATTTATAGCAAAAACATAAATGTTAGCTGTTAAAACTTTTTATAAGGACATCTATTAAAAGTCCACGCGATTCAGGAAAAAGAAATGCCTTGAATTTTATGGTATACTCTTTCCGTTGTCTTCCCACTGGGAAGACAACAGGTGGAGCGTTGATATATAAAACAATTTTATTTTTGTTAAGATGTAGTTGGGAAATAGGAGATTTTTGTTTGGTTTTTTTGTTACGGGCATACCCTCCACCGCCACAATTTATTTGTTTGATTCCGAGTCGACTAATAGCTGACGCAGGCTTGTTTTAATAACAAAGGCCTACTCTTTTACAGGCCATTAATAAAAATCGAATTTTTGAAACCCCTTTTGAAGGAGTCGTTTTAGGACATATGTTTATAGGAACTTTTTTTATTATTTTTGGGTAAGGCATTACACCCTGAAGTTACGTACCGTACTTAGGAAACACCCTGTATTTACGTAGGCATTGAAATTGTCTTTTGGGAAATCCATTGATTGATTGCGATATCAACAAGGAATTTTAATTCTTACATAATGGTAACGCTTATGGCTTATGGCTACGGCCTATGATCTATGGCCTACGTGAGAAAAATCCCAACAAAAGTCGTGACAAAAAGCGTGAAAAAATCGTGAGAAATCGTGAGAAATCGTGAGGAAAATCCCAACAAAAATCGTGACAATTGTGACATGTGTTTCGAGCCATAAGACATTTCCAATGTCAAAACCGAGAGGGTATAGCCGCGTAATCATGCGCGTACATGCTGCAGCTGCAGCTCTCCGTGCCGGAGTTTGTTTTGTTTTTTTGTTGTTTGCTGTTTTTTTTTTTAATGAGGGGGCCTTGGTTTGCGTTAACGTTGGTTTGGCGTCTGTTTCGTGTTTTTTTTTTTTGTAAAAAAATGTTTTTTATTTAAAATAATACGCGCATGCATGCGCTGATCGGTTCATCGCATGCGCAGTTTATCAAAACACGGCATAAAGAGCTGCATATAAGCGCTCCTCAATGTATATACACCAGAGAATTGTATATTTAGATCAAGTAAGTATTTAAATTAAGAAAACTAATCTTTGGAAAATATTATTTACTTAATTCAAGTGTATCATTTCCCTGCGAAGAGTTAAATAAAATATATAATTTATATAATTATTTAAAATATGAAAATTAATTCAAACCGTAAACATAAAGCCCATAGGCTATAGATTTTAATCTAAAACAGGATATGTTCCTAGGATATCCCTTGATTAGATAACCACGAGGTCTAAATTTTTGTATACAACGTATTTTAAATTGAGATATTAAAATTTTGCTCAAATTATTATAATATATTATAATAGTTATGTTTGTATGAGGCGAGGCATGTCACAGGAGCGGTGTTTCGTCCCTTCGAGAGGCGATATCGGGCGATCTTGAGGCGATATCGGGCAATCTCGAGGCGATATCGGGCAATCTCGAGGCGATATGGGCGATATTTCGTCCAGAAAATTAAGAGTGACATGTCCCTCAGTATGAGGTATACAGTGCGATTATAAAGTTCCGAACAGTTTGAAAATACTCTTCGTTTGAAGCCACGCCTCTGTTGTGCGCGACAAGCCCATGTAATTGCTATGTACAACAGCTCGGTGGCCAGTAAAACGCACACAGCTTTCTTGTATTTTACTCATCGCTAATGCCAGTTTTGCATTAAAAAGTGTTCGGCACTTTATAAACGCACGGTATATGTTACGGGCAAAAACGATAAACCGGTCAATGATGATAATTTGGACAAAGGATTCACATCATTGTCCGGACATTATCGTCAATGTCCAGTTATAGTTCTCCACACGAGTAAATGGCTACGACGAAAGGGGGAGGTATCACTCGCGCTCTCTTCTTTACGTCAAAAGCGTCATAAGGCGTGCGTTCGTGCAAGTGAGAATACCCACATTCCTCGCATATTTTCCATAGCCACACATCCATGTGTCGGACAATATCGTCTTTGTTCGTAACATACATGAGTGTTTAAAAAAGCGTTCAGCAGAGTAGTACTTTCGGCCACACACTGTTTTTGCTTTCCCTGATGAAAGTCTAGCGTTGGAAAAAAAAATTAAAAAATTAATTGCTTTTTTAAAAAGTTTTTTCACGTTTTATATCTAAAAAATATGATTTCCGTTAAAATTTCCGAAAAATTGGTGACCACGATAACTCGAGAACGCTTTGAGCTAGACTTCATATTTGGACCATGCTTAACCAAAGTTCTAGACTGGGATTGTTTTTGGTGAAAATATGATTGAGGTAAGGGGGTAAAAAGTGAGTTTAAACAACTTTATTCAAAACATAGTTATTCTTTTTCGAAGAAAAACTTTTTTTGAAAATAAAACTTGAAAACATTTTTGTTCTGGGATTCTCTGTATAGTATTACACACTTTCTAGGAAGTAACAATATTCATACAAGGAAAGAAACAAATATGCATTTAAATGTATTTAAATGTATATCCTTTTTGGATTAATTATCTCAAAAATATTAATAATTAATTAATTTTAATTAAATCAAAATAACAGTAATAAATTTCAATAAAATAAAATTATCGTGATTATTGTTTTAAAAATACAAATACTCCATTAAAGAAAGTAAAATTCTCAAAAAGTTAAAATAAATGTGAAGTTACTAAAATTTGGAAAATAATTTAGTTAGTTAGTTAGTCTGAAACTTTAGTTTTTAGTTATTAAACATTAACTTAATACTACTTTTGTTTATGTAATAAAATGTGCATAGAGAGGCTGCTATGGCCGCAGTCAGACTGCAGCAAAAGAACTACCTAATCTTGGGTAACCTAAGTGATCACACCAAAATTCTAAGTGAAATAAACATAGGATACCTGACCACAACCAGCGACATCATGACCTTACGGTATGATTTCGATCGCAAGTTTGAAGATGTAATTACGGACCGCCGAACTTTGACATTAGGAGGACCAGAAATGGAAAATGGAGTCGGGAGTTGGTGCGGGCATACATGGGCCGAGATGCCAACTATCGATACCAATGGGGAAAACTCCATTCATTTTCCAGGCGGAAACATACGCCATAAAAATTTTCGCTCAAGAATGCCTGAATAAGGGCAAAAGAGGGCAAAAAATATGCATATTCTCGGATAGCCAAGCAGCTTTAAAGGCACTAAGTTCATGTGCATTTGGGTCAAAGCTTGCCTCAAACATCTGGCAGAAACCAACAAGGTTTCCTTGATGTGGGTGCCAGGACACGAGGATGTTAAAGGCAATGAGGCTTCGGACTCTCTCGCGAGAGAGGGAGCATGCATTTATTGGCCAAACAAAAGCCATCAGGTAGAGGCAATTAAGGAATGGAAAACCATAATCAAAACTCGATATTGGAAAGACCAAAACTTAAGACAGGCCAAAATATTCATAAAATATGAACCTGAACCAACAAGGAAGATACTCGATCTCAGCAAGACGGACCTAAAGACATATACAGGGCTGTTAACCGGACACTGCCCGTTAAGATATCATCTTAAAAAAATGGGAAAATCTGAAATCGACACTTGCCGTCTATTGAACTTGATTGTACCCAAGGTTAGGTTGGCTTTCAAGCAGATTTTCTCTCAACGCTGAGATAGCACCAGAAGGCCTTCAATCATTTGAGGTTATGTGACATCATATTGTAAAAACAATGATTGTCCCCAGGCTTACGTTACGCGCAAAAGAACTTTAGATATAAAAAAAATAATGCAACATTGCAATATCCATTTAGATATACATGTATTTTCTGTTAGTACGCGATTAGAAATTTAATATCCTATATTTTTCCTAGGCATTATAAAACCAAACAAATGCCAATATAAATATATTTTATGTTTATGACCTACAAAGTTAAAGAATGTTTCTGGTAGGTGATAAACTTTTAAAACTTATAGTGTCCATCCAAGATGAGAGCAAGCCACGCCGCAGCTAAACTGCATAAAAATGCATATTTTACCCCGATTTATTAAGCAGCTATGACAAAAAAGGAAAATAGTGGATTTCTAACTAATCTAACTGATAGATTTTTTAAAATTTGATCTTAAATGAATGTAGACTCTAAATAAACTGATTTCGATGATAACTGGCATTTTTTTGGCGGCCGAAGCTGTTTGATAAAGTGAGTGATTTAGGGTATCGAACCTTCTAATTGAAAAACGGAACCCATACACGGTGTATTTGAAATAGGGTCGGAAATTTTAACAGATGATTTTACATCATAAAATATGACAAAAAGTTCCTATAAACATATGTCTAAAAATGCGTCATAAGGGAGCTACGCCCCTTTGAAAGTGGCTAAAAAAATCGGTTTTTATTTAATAACTCAGGAACCCTTTGAGATATATCAACGAGATTTTGTACGTCAACTAATCCTACCAAGGCCAGTTTTTATGTGTTATTTTCATGTACTTATTTCAACCAGGGGTGTGCGAAACGGGGAGGGCTTATCAGTTTTTTGTCCCAAACTTTTTTTTGTGTAACTTTTTTGCAATTTTATTTTTGAAATATGATTCCCCAGGTCAAAATACATAAAAAAGGTACTCTTGTTGTAATACTGTAGGATTAACCGTTTTCGAGAAAAATTCATTTGAAGGTGAAATTCCACGGTTCGAGGACGAAAAATTAAATACTAAAATGTTGAAAACCAAAATTTTGATGATGTAGGGCGAATGTACATTAAAAACTAAGAAAAAAACCTCTTATACAGGTACTTCCAAAAATAAATCCTAATGGAGCTATGGTCTCCTAAATATGCACCATTTTTAAAGGGCTATGGTAGCTTTAAAAGCGTTTTTTCGACCTACATGTATGGAAACTTTTTTTCTTAGTTTTTGATGTAGAATAACATTGCATCATTAAAATTTTGGTTTTCGACATTTTAGTATTTAATTTTTCGTCCCCGAACCGTGAAATTTAACCTTCAAATGAACTTTTCTCGAAAACGGTTAATCCTACAGTATTACAACAAGAGTACCTTTTTTATGTATTTTGACCTGAGGAATCACATTTCAAAAATAAAGTTGCAAAAAAGTTACACAGAAAAAAGTTTGGGACAAAAAACTGATAAGGCCCCCCCGTTTCGCACACCCCTGGTTTAAATAAGTACGTTAAAATGACATACAAAGATGGGCCTTATTAGGATTAATTCACGTGCAAAACCTCGTTAATATATCTCAAAGGGTTCCTGAGTTATTAAATAAAAACCGATTTTTTTAGCCACTTTCAAAGGGGCGTAGCTCCCTTATGACGCATTTTTAGACATATGTTTATAGGAACTTTTTGTCATATTTTATCATGTAGAATCACCTGTTAAAATTTCCTACCCTATTTCAAATACACCCTGTATAGTATCACTCCGTCCTCTCTCGAAGCCGTTTATCTGGTATCATCACAAAATAGTACCTATCTACCGTCGTACACATAGTTCCCCAGGAAAAGGTAGATGAATGAGCAAAATTAACGAAAGAAACGGACGTTGCATCCTTGTAGCGGACGGTCTGGACATTATAGAACCACACACAGTAAAATCCTTCAATGTAAATTTATTATTTGACTGGACTAACCTCAAATTACGAAAAAAAAAATGAAAACTGGGTAAAATGCAAAATCCGACAGTAATAGGATGACGTCAGTCCAAATAGTTGTGCGTTAGACTCTGTTACGATACTAGCCTGTTCTCTAATAAAACTAACTCCACGCTTGAAAAGTTATTGTGAGAAATAACGGTTGATTAGGTTAAATAAATTGTGTTTTAAATTTGTTTCCCTTTTTTTGCTTTAATTGTACAAAATCCGTAAAATGACTACCGGAAAAATCAACATTGTTCGGGTGACCTAGTAGTAGGTTTATCCGATTAGCATTCAAAATTGAATTGTGGTAAACCACCTGTTTATTTAAAATGGACCAATTTTTATTACTATAATTTATAGTAGTACAGGTAGGGGAACGTTCAAGTATTACGTAACGCAAATTTTGATCATTTTTGACTCCCCCCCGTAACGCTATTTTCCTATACCATTAATATGGGCGTAACACTCCAAAATCACCCCCACCCCCATAGGAGCGTTACGTAATACTTGAACGTTCCCTAGGTCTACGCCATGCTATTCTCAAAATCCTTTCAAGATTAAATTCTTCAATATTATAGGTAATTATTAATTTTATCTAATAGGTAATTATTAATTACCTAAGGTCACTTGCTGGGTCCGTCTCAAATTAATTCTACTTGCTTGGATCTTTCTTTTAAGTGGTGTTAGTGCACAAATAATTGTGCAGTCTGAAATAAATTTTGGAATCCATAAGTAATAGTGGGCATGTAGGCAGGCCTTTAGTATGATATCTAGTCGTCATGGTCCCTTTTTGTCTAACCAAAGTTATCTAACCAGGATGAAAACTTTTTTCTTTGATGACTAATTTGTCTGAATTCCTACCAAAGGCTGTTTAGCTTAGTGCCTCTCATTGCCCTAGAAGTGGTGTCAAGTTTCTTGTATCTTGGTCAGTGTGCATTATTTCTGATCTAGTTTGCGTGCGTGCGAAATGGGGGGCGATGTCACTTTTTTGCCTCAAACTTTTTTATCCGTAATTTTTTGAAATTTGCTCAATAAAATATTAATCTTGAATTAAAAATACATAAAAAGGTACTCTTTATGTAACACCATAGGACCAACCGTTTTCGAGAAAATTGCAATTAAAGAGGCATTTTCACGTTCTGGGCATCAAAATTGATTTTCGAACCTAGGTGTATAGCAACTTTTTTTCACAGTTTTTAATGTAGAATCACCCTGCAGTATTGAAATTTTTATTGGTGCATTTCTTAGTTCATATTTTTGATGCTCAGAACGTGAAATTGCCTCTTTAATTGCAATTTTCTCGAAAACGGTTGGCCCTACGGTGTTACATAAAGACTACCTTATGTATTTTTAATTAACGATTAATATTTTATTGAAAAAATTTCAAAAAATCTACGGATAAAAAAGTTTGGGGCAAAAAATTGACATCCCCCCCCCCCATTTTGCACGTCTCTGGTTAAAATTACTAAATAAAAATTACATGAAATGAAACCCTTTGTCAATGTTAAGGCATGTGCAAAAATTCGTTGCTGTGGTTTATAGGGTTCCGGAAATATTAAATAAAAACTACTTTTTAGATGTACCCTTAGGAGGGCCGTAGCTCCCATTTCCGGACCAACATTTATAGGAACTTCTTCTTATTTTTTAACGTAGAATCACGTCTTAAATTTCTCGAACTTCTTTCTGGATAACCCTGTATATAAGGCCCTAATTAGGATAGCCAATAAATAGTCTTATGTCATATGCCGTATGCAAATTATGTCAATATTTATTTATACCATAATATATTCCTTGAACAAAGGACACGTGTCTTTCAATATGTTTAAAGCCATATTCTCTTGTTCCAAGGCTAGAATTCAAGAAATAGACTTTGGTTCAAAGAAATGCTAGCCTTGAAACTAAATAATATGGCTTTGAACATATGGAAAGACACGTGTCCTTGGTTCAAAGAATCCTTTTTTTCTATGTGCCATAAGCCACATTTTTTTTGAGAAAATGGCAAGGAGAGAACCACTAAAACATATAATAATAATATGCATTATTAATTTAATTACGCGTTTAATCATCTTAATCAAAAGGGCACGGCCTATTAAAGTTTGGACTTTATTTCTCGTTATTATACAACAATATATGTTCAGGGGGTTGCGACGATTCAGAGGCAAGTTTCTATGAAGATTTCTCGTTTTATTTAAAATATGGATTAGGTATGTACCTTGTTTTACCAAGCCCTTGAATTTATAACTTATAAATATCCACAGTAGGTATATCATTAAAAATGAATTTTATTATGCTACAGAGCACTACAGTGGTTAATAACAGTGGTTAATAACTATCAATTATAAATATCTATTTTTTTTTTGTTTTAAAAATTATTTATGAATAAATTGTTTTTTTATTGGTTATTGTCTCGGTTATAGTTAGATAGCACAGAGCTAGCTAGCTATAAAGGTTCATTTAAGCTAAATATGAAGGGTACAGGAAAAAAGGAAACGTTCAAGTATTAAGTAAAGAAAAATTTTGATAATTTTGGAAAAGCAGTTAAGTCTGCTGCAATAAACGACCGAAAAAAACTTGTGCTGGGGAAAAGGAAGCTAAGTCAGGGTCTTTTTATCGTTTTTTTATTAATGTGCAAGGAATATTTCATTATTTTAAAAATTAGCACACACAGCAAAACATTTTAAAAAGTCAACTTCCCATAATACAATGCACCATAACGTGTCCCCAAAAAAGTGAATATAACCTTAAAAATGCGTTCAGATCAAAAGTAACAAAAACTGACTTATCTGATTTTTCCCCTGTACCCTTCATATGCAGGCAGAATCGTTTATAAAATTCCAAATTAGCTAGAGATTTGAAATCTGACCTGGAAATAGAGGTATTTGACGTAACAACGATTTGTGTTAGCCCAGCGAACGATAATAGATTGTAAGAAATACAAAATCTAGACCTCAGTTGGCATATAAAATTGCGGATATAATGCCTAGGCATTATATCCGTAATTGTATATCCCTATTGACTTATTAAGCATGGGTTTGTGTCGGGGACAATATATCCGGGTACATAAGAAACAATGTGTCAAGTAGCGCACCCAGCCATACAAAAACAAAAATTTTGATTGTTTTATTCATGTTAAGACAAAATTGTTAAAATAAACGTAATAAAATGAAATTGAAGGGTTTTGGGGGTCTCCTTCCCGCCAGTCCCCCTGGGTGCGCCACATAATATATCCTGTTTCTGCGTCCAAACCGCAACGACAGAATTGCAAGTATAGCCGTGCACTAATTGAGGTTTTTTTTTTATTTTTTTGTGGCGATGTGCTTTATCAAGAATTTTTAAATGCATAATTTAAAATGATAGATTGCAACACCCTGATGTACATTTTCGTATCTTTATTTACAATATCTAATTTAAAACCACACATTTGTCACAGCTTCAAGTTTAATAATAATTAACCTATATTTAAGTAGTCTAATGAACATGCAATCATTGCTTTTAATTTATTTCCAATGAAAAGTAACTCATTTTAAATTACCATGCATATGATTTTTTGCGAAAGTCGTATAATTGATATTTAATAAGATTTTTTTTATAATCTATAAGCAATCAAATTAATTTTCACTCTTTCTTTCACGTTTTCTAAAATTTTACTATTATCACGTTCAGTTTCTAAATAATTGAAAAATTTCCTATACTCACAGCTGACAGGAAATTACACACAGACAGGGGCGTCTTAACAACAATGGTCAAATACTTAAAATCCAAAAAAATACACATAAAAAAGTTTGGGGAAAAAGTGTGTTAACCCCAACACATTTTTTCGTTTAGGGTCGCCTCTGAATAAAAAATAAATTAAAATAAATTAATTGCCCTTAATAATACTAGTGCATGCAAAACGTCGTCGCTCTAGCTCAAAGGGTACCAGAGTTATTAAAGAAAAACCTTATTTTTAGTACAATTTTAAAGGATCGCACCTCTATTAGCCCTATAGGGTTCGTTTCCGGAGTTATATTCCTCTGCTGTTTTTTCATGTTTGTGATGTAGAATAATCCCCTTTAATATATGCCATAACACTGCAAACACCGTGTATATAAGAGTGTCGATTTAAAAATAAAAAATACGACCTCATTTTCTCGGCGAATTTAATAATCTTATCAACCTTTCTCGTTTATAACTGCTGGTTTGTGAAAAAGAAGGAAATTTTTCATCTGAACAATCAGATTCGTCTTAAACATAGGTTTACTTAAAAGAATGGCATTGTTTTAAGTTTATTTACGATTTTAACACTTTCTATTTGAGAAAAAACATTTGTAAGTACTTGTACTTAAAGGCAAGGCATTTTTACACTTCTGTAAATGGTACACTGAAAAAACAGACTCTTATTTATTCAAACGAGTTATGCTTTTGATATACCGGGCGAATTTTATTTATGCCCACTCCAAAATTAATATTAATCTTCATTCGATAAAAACAAAACTTGGGTGTTTTATATAATTTTACATTGGCTATAATATGGCGGATTTATTTTTATTGTTTGGTTTCGCCAGAAGTGACATAGGGGAAAAAGAGGTAATAGGAAACAGGGGTAATAAGAAACGGTGGAGAAAAAAAGATTAAAAATTTCTTGTGAAAATATGAAAAAAAAAAACGTACAGTTGGACCCACAAAAAACGCAAGATTAAAATCTGCCAAAATGTCAATTTTACTAATTATTTTATAGTTTAAGTAAGAATTTAAGAAATAGGTTAGATTATTTTGACAATTAATTGTCAGATTTTTAAAAGTTTATTACAGAAAATGCATGCGAATAATGTCGAATATTAAAAAAATAATAATAATAAATAATAAACTGAAAAAAACATTTAGAATATTTACTTAATCAAATCAAAAATTAAAACACAATATTTAGTAAATCTTATGAAAAAATAAAAATTTGAACTCTACTAACCAATAATTTATGAAAATTGTGATTTTCCTTTAAAAAAAGGTTTTCCGGAGGTTTCTTTTCGCTTTTTTAATCTTGGAACTATCGATGTGGCGACGGGCGATGGTTTTTGACCCAGTAAAATCTGTATTGTTTATAACATGCACCGCTTCTTGTAAATGGTATTCGCTCAAATAATTAAGTAAATTTTCATCCTGTATTTCATTTGATATCTTCTTTCTTTCCGAGTCTGCACGCCCTTTCCTCCCCCATCTATTTTTTCTTCAATCTTAACCATTATTCTTTTTTCGATGATCTTAACACAACTCTCCGAAACACTAAATAACCTTGCCACAATAATTTTAATTATTAAAGGTCTCTATAGAGATCACTAGCCACAATCACTTCCTTACATCCTGCTTCCAATATACTAATTGTTTTGATTTACTAACATTTCTCAACGCATTTCTTTGTAATTATTATAAGTAATTTTGACAAATATTGTCAACATGACAACGGCTTTGTTTGTATTGTAAATATTGAATTTACGCAACTAAGTTTTCAATCTTGTTTTTTTTTCGGATTCAACTGTACAAAAAGTCCAAACCCCACATTCATAATTATAATAATAACTTATATAAGCTATTATTCCTAAAAATTGCAGGTTTCTACTTAAGCATTTTTATATTTTTTTTAAGTAAAAAATTAAGTGTATAGTCATAAACTTTAATGTTGAAAGTGGGAACATTTTATCTTTGACTATGAACCAAAATTTTGTTAAAAGTTTTAGCAGGCTTTGCAACATTGAAATAATTTACTGACATTTAAAGGTAAATGTAGCTATAATAATTTATTAAAAGTGTTTCTGGAATTTGCAACTTTGGATTCTCTTATTTTGTTGGGGTAATAAACACTTTTTAAAACTCTTTATTTTTAGGATTTTTTTCGGAATTTTCTCAGGAATAAATTTAAAATGTCGGAGAAAATCGAAATAAAAGCGCATCTGTATCTCTTTGGATGGCAATGCCCCTTCTTTGCATGCGATAATATAAATAGGACGTAACCTATTTATTTAAACTAATTTTACTCAACAAAAATACGTAAATATTTATACTAGAAAATACAATTAAAATTTAATGGCACATAATAACTCTGGAACTGTAAACAGTAACTAATTAAATAAGATACGCTACTTAAATTTGCGAATTTTAAAACTAGAGTGCGTACATATTGAGAAAATAAGTATATTTCCACCGAGAATTTTTTAAAGGATAGAATTTTATACTAAAATTGTCGGGAAGAATATTTTAGGTACCTATATCAAATACAGAATTTTTTATATTAATTTTTAATTTGGGTGAAAAATGAATGTTTGACATTACAAATTTTGTTTATCATATATTCACAGTAGGGTCACTTGGTCTGTTTTTGCTTTGGTTTTCGTTTTTTTCTTCCTTTCGGGTAACGCCACACAACAAATAAAAAAGCCAAGTCGAAAAACCGAAAACTAACGAAAGAGAACGAAAGAACAAAGTAAGACTAAGATGAAGTGACCCCAATTCACAGGGATTCTCCGAGAAAACTTGAATATAAAACGGCCCAAAATATCCAATGAACATTATTTATTTTAAACATTTTATATCCCACGTATATACATACTATTTATTTAAGCAAGATAATAAATGTTTTATTTGCACGAATGTACGAAAACTATATTTAGTTTCCTTATCTAGATTCAAATAGGAAAATTTAATCAAACAATGGAGATCTCTACAACTAGAATTATGAAACAAAAGACGTCTACCCTATCTCTATCTCATTTGTGCTACACTTTCCAGCCAACCAAATAAATACTGTATTTGTTTTTCATACAACAAATACAGTATTTTTTTGTTTGGCCGGAAAGTGTAACACTGAGCGGTACGAACGAACATAGCTAATGTGAATCTGTAGAATAAGATAATTCTACTAAAATTTAGATGGCGCCAGTAATTTCTTTAATAAAAATTAAATTGTTACACTTTTCGCCCGGCCAAGTAAATATTGTATTTGTTCAACAAAGAACAAATACAGAATTTGTTTGGTTGGGTGGAAGTGAGAGTGTATGTATGTCTTCTATCCTTTTTGGGTAGAACTTTTGTACCTGTCTAATCTAACGGGAGAAATCGCCATTGGTTAAAAATAGCTATAAAATACACCGGCACACAAAAAAAAAAAAGTTGTTTGTACATCAGACACGACCTACCTACCGGCATGTATTTTGACCCGCTGAATCCGAATTTCAAGTCAGTTTGGGCCGTCCACCCTTCAATATCGAGTAAATTGTAAAAATAGTAAAAATGGGATAAATAGTCATAAAAAAAATTTATGAATCGAAATTAAGCATAATTCTTATGTATTTCGATCCGCTGAATACAAATCTGAAGTTTATTTAGACCATAAACCGTTCTAAATCATAGAAATTGTACAAAAACCTTGAAAAATGTTAAAAGTAGCAAAAAATTGCAATATCTCTAAAGCTGATGTATGAACTGAATGAGGGGAAATATTGAAGGGTGGACGGCCCAAACTGACTGGAAATTCGGATTCAGCGGGTCAAAATACATGCCGGTAGGTAGGTCGTGTCTGATGTACAAACAACTTTTTTTTTTTGTGTACCGGTGATATTAATTTATTAGTATACAAGCCAATTCTACAGCTAGCCAAAACTATAATAATGATTATTATTATACAGGGTGCTTTAGAAGTAAATAAAACAATAATAAAAAAAGCACCTAAACAGAGTTGGTTTTAACCATCCCAAAAAAAAACTTGGTTTTAAACGCTTAAAATGTATGTCTTAAACTGCCAACTTTCATTAAACATTCTATTTTCATTTTATAACTCAGAAAATTGTTAGAGCTATAGTAGTTCTTCTCATAAAATAGCCATTTTCCTAACAAGTGCGGAAAAGCCTCTTTACGCATGTGTTAGGAACAATACTTTTCCTACGAGCAGGGTTAAAATAAAATATACTTTTATATTTTAACAAATAAATCGAAATAAATCTAATTTTTATAATTTTTCAATAAGAAAATCAATTAACAGGTAAACATTTTTATAATATTATGAATAAATATAACAAGAATAACACTAAGCAATTAAGAAATTAAACAATATTTATGCGTGCGGAGAAGGCTTTCTTTCCACACCCATATGCGTGCGGAAAGAGTGATCTTTCCGCACACTCGTAGGAAAAAGATTTTTTAATATAAATTAATAATTTTAAATTACTTGCTCATTGTTTTACGAGGGGTAAGAGGTTTAAAACCTCCCTGGAATTGATTGTACAGACCCGAGGAGTTCCTAAAGGATGTCACTAAGATTTCTTGAAAGTCATTGCAATTCCCTTCACATTTTCAAGTGAAGTTTACCCTGTACTACCTTCCTAAGCTGAAACGTCCTATCTGTGTATGTTAACCCTATGTGGATAGGACCTGTCAGCTTAGAACGGCAGTGTAGATGTAGGTGAAATATAAAATAAATAAGAATCATTTCAAAGAACTATCAACAGTTAGTTAATTAAGTAATTAGTAAACACAGTGATTAACTAATTGCTATAAAAAAAACATAAATTCTAAATTGGGCGATGAGACAACTTATTGCGATTGTCTTAAAAGAAGACTGAGAACGATAAACAGGGTGATCAATAACTGGCATGCCAAAATTTAAGAGGTGATTCTACATCCAAAAATATAAAACAAAGTTCCGGAAATGAGCCCTAAGAGAGCTACGGCCCTTAGAAAATTGTAATAAAAATAAGGTTTTTAAGGTTTACTAGTATTAATAAGGGCAATAAGTTTGTTAATTTATTTTTTTTTTAATTTATCCAGAGGCGTTCCTAGACGGACAAAATATTTGATTTTTGCCATTTTTGACATTTTTGCCCCAAACATTTTTAGGTGTATTTTTCTTGAATTTTTTGTAAAAAATATAGATTTCTTGAGTAAAAATATTTAAAAAATGTCATATAGTTTAATACTGTAGGAGCAACCGTTAAAAATGCAATTAAGAGGAAAAACGTTACTTTTTAAAAGGCTATTACTCCTTTAATATTAAATTTAGATGTTTTGGTGAAGAACACTTTTTTCTCAGTTTTAAATGAAGAATCACCCTGCAGCATTAAAATTTTATTAATGATTTTATTTGTTCCCCATTCAATACGCCATCTTCGAAAGACCGTAGCTCCCTTAGGGCTCATTTCCGGACCACCCTTTATAGAAACTTTTTTTTATATTTTTGGATGTAGAATCACCTCTTAAATTTTGGCATGGGAGTTACTGATTACCCTGTATACAAAGAAAAATATCTTAAAAAAGGGTTGGGTCTTAACCGCGCCAATTTTTTTTGCCAGCCCTGAAGTATGTGTGTATTAATTTAAATTTGTAGGGTAGGGAGTAGGGCCGTAGCGGAGAAGATTTGGTGGGTGGTGGGGCCTAAAAATACAACTTTTTTCCCCTAAAAATACAACTTTTTTTTCTCCAGAAAAAGGCTTAGTCCCTGACAGTTATTACCTCAAACTAAAATTTTGATGAATAAATAAAAAAAAGGTCCTCACCTCCAAAACAAAAGTTTTGTGCGTGTCCTCACCTTTTTCGTAAAAGTTGTGAATTATACTTTTGTATTTTGAATCAATAAAATATACAACTTTTGTTTAAATCATTAAAATATACAAATTTTCAAGATGCGTGGGGGAGGGACGCCCCAGTTCACCGGTCAGCATGTCCAGATGTAAATCTAGACCCGATAGTGTAGAATCAACGAACTAACAACAACAAGAGTTATTAGTTCGTTGTGTAGAATGCAAATCATTTATAAAAATTGACGCTTCAAATAAAATAACTATTTTTAGATTAAAATCTGATTCTGTTTAACATAGAGAAAGTGTATCAATAGTTTTATTGTTGTCTATTTGAATATCAAGGTAGACTCTGGTAAAATAGGCCCAACCTACATAACTAATAGTTTATTATAATATAAGTAACCATCTTTATAGTATCTTCAGAGCCGGACAGAGCCTGCCCGGGCCCCGGGAAACCTTTTTCCCGGGCACCTCATTTTTGCAAAAATTAAAGTTTTTGCCACTAAAAAAAAAGCTTACCCCTGGCAGAATTTTTTTCCGGGCTCCTACTATCAACGCCGGGGCCTCCCTCGGGCGGCCCTAGAGGGGAGCATAAAAAGGGAAAAAATGACAAATGAGAGCGAATACAGTAAAAAGGAGTGTGGTAGTGTGGTATTTTATCAAGCAAATATAAATTTAAAAGCGATATATCTCTCCAAGAATGCTGTTAGCAAGTGATGGCATATTCAGGATGGAGGGGGGCTAGGGGGGTGAGAGATGGTACGGTTAGGTTAAAATCGACTTATTATTGTTAGTAGACATTAAAAAAAAAATATTTCCTGACTTTTTTACCCAAAAATAATTTGGGACAAAAACTGCCCAAATCGGCCCTCTTCCTTTTGATGACTTAAAAAAAGGTCCTCACCTCTGAAATATAGCTTTACGGAAAATTTTGATGATGAATCTAATAAAGGAGGCCATCTCTTCTGACGAGGGGGACCCCAGCATATGAGTGACTTTCGAAACGGGTGACATTTTTCTCACTGTCTCATCTGTCCAGTCCGACACTGTCTGTATTTGATCCGTTTCGATTCGTTTCGCAAAAAAAAAGCTAGTACAAAAAACAAACTAGATGAAGTGACCTAAGTAATAAATACGGCGGTACCGTGCATAATCCAAAATTAGGTAAACATTAGGTGAAATCAATTATTTACCTACTTATACATTTTTTTTTACACACCAAATTATGGTTAGACTTGTTTTTAAATTAGTTACACTCTAACAGATTGATTGGACTAATGCAGCACTTTTAAAAGATGTTCACGCATTTCTACTGAACTTGTATACATGTAAGTATTAATTACGTGCAAAACCTAATTGGATAATTAATATTGAATTATAAATTTTTGGGGTCATGCGCTCGATATGTAATGCATTCACAAAATAAAAAAATAAATAAAAAAAACTTTTTTAATAAAATAATTATTTTTTCACTACCACCTAGGTAAGTTGACATTACTTAATAAAAAAGCCGACAGTAATGGAAAGTAATATATCAAGCACACTTAGTAGTGATAGATGAAATCAATAGAATCAACACAAACAAAACCGTAACTAGACAGAAATAGTAGTTTTCGTAACGAGTAAGCGACTTTAGTTCTTACCTGTGTTTAATTTTGACATTTCAAAATTTTATAAACGTCAAAACACTTTTGTCAAAATGAATGCTATAATATAATATATAATAAATGAATGCTATAATATTATGTAATCGTTTGGATAAATGAGTGTGCATAGTTGTCATTTCATTCAAATATGCACTATGTACACGTGTGAGAAAAATATCCTAACGAGGATATATAGTGAACATGCATTTTTCTTTATTTCGTGTACACTAGGTCGTACGAAAAAAAAAGCCTCTCAGCTAATAGGAGAAGTACACTATGACATAAGAAGCATTGCATATCTTCGAGGCTAGATACATCGCCACTTGTTGCTGCTAAGAGTGCCGATGTATTGAAATCTTCGCCGAAAAGTTAAAATCTTTGACCATGTTTTTTTCACATTTCTTGGCGTTTTAGACCTTTCTGAGTCGAAATCAGTAAAAAAAAATCGTCAGTCTGTCTGTATGTCTCTCTGTCTGTCTGTAAACTCGATAACTCCGTTTCTGAATAAGATATCGACAAGCGGTTTTTTGCATATTGTTTCTTATTGTATTTCGAAGAGCTGATTAGATTTTGGGGGTAAACGGGTAAGAGTGGGGTAAAACTCCTATTTTTTGGTTATAATTAAGGTAATTATTAGTGTATTTTATTAATTTAGCATTTATATGAAAAATAATTTTAAATTGGTCAAAAAATGTTACTATTTTTTCCTAAAATGCATTGTTTTTGAGATATTGGCGTTTTTTAGCATATTTTATTTATAACCCAATTTCATAAAATTATATTTTGAATGAAAGCTGGTTTTAAGCCCTATAAAAAATGCTATATACAGTTTTTTGCTAGAATATAACGTTTTGGAGATACAGACTTTCAAACTTTAATAAATTATGCAGCTGTATTAATGGTTGCCTATTTCGTATCGTTTCAAATTAGTGGCTAGTGCCGATGTTTTGACAAGGTGCTTGCAACTGTTCAGCTGGTTTATTGCATGAAATTCTTGATCGTAAAAGTATGTAGTCATGCAAGCGGATCAAAACGTGTTTTCTTGTACGCGAAAGCCGAGCCTCAAGAAGCGAGGGACCGCTATACTATGAGAAATTAAACGTATACATAAACACAGTTCTTTCTGTTGAATACAGTTAGATAATTTGTTATTGGCTTGCAGTTTCGTGAAATATTTAACATTCTTTTAAAGTTGTAAAGCATTTAAATTTTACTTTCCCCCAACATAACAAAATACTAGAATAGGAAAGTCTCCCACAAGAATTTAATATACCTGACTTGGATCTACGTTGTAAAACTAATTTCCTTGGTACCAGACTAATATTTAATTTGCCTTTTAGACATAGACATAGACATTTAAAAACAAACGAATTTTAACTGTATTTAGTATTTATATTTTTAAATGTGTGTTATATGTAAAAAAGAATTATCTTGATTTTATAAGAAATTCAGATATCCATGACTATAATACTAGAAATAGTCATAACTTACATATACCTCAACACAAGAACGCTTTTTACAAGAAATCTCCTTCATATTCCTGTATACGTTTTTATAATAATCTTCCTAGGGAACTTAAAAGTATTGAAAATTACAATTTATTTAAAAAGTCAGTGAAAGATTATCTGATAGATAAGGTTTTTTATTCTATTAATGAATTTATTACATTTTAATCTATTTGTATTTTCCCTATCTTTGCATATTATTTATGTTACTATTTTTTGTATTTCGGGTAATTTGTTTATAATTTATTTATTTTTTGTTTAGTGTAAAATTAACATATATATCTATATTTTTGTGTCTTGCCATATATACTCAATGTATCTTTGATGGTTAAATAAATACATTACATTACTGTGAGTTACAGTATTAAGTCTTATCCACAGGCTTGCATAAGCAGACATAGGCGAAGTTTAGCTACGCTACTCTTACACTTAACTATATATTTGTGCATAGACTTCCAAATTTATGTATGTATTCCGAGATTTTCGAAATAGAAATCTAAGATTTTTAAGTTTTTCTGATATTTTAAAAAAATCTTTTCGAACTTTTGTTGGAATTTTTGAGATATTTTATGACTTCCGAAAATGTGGACACAGTGCCGGTCCCGGCAGTGCAGTGGATAGCGCGTTTGACTGCGAAGTCAGGGATCGTAGGTTCGACTCTCACTTAAAGCATGGTTGTATAGTGTGTTGTCTAAATTAGTATATTGAAATATACACGGTGTATTTGAAAAAGTCCAAACGAAATTTTAACAGATGATTATGCGTCATAAGGGAGCTACGCCCCTTTGAAAGTGGCTAAAAAAATCGGTTTTTATTTAATAACTCAGGAACCCTTTGAGATATATCAACGAGGTTTTGCACGTCAACTAATCCTACCAAGGCCCGTTTTTATGTGTTATTTTCGTGTACTTATTTCAACCAGGGGTGTGCGAAACGGGGGGGGGGGGCTTATCAGTTTTTTGTCCCAAACTTTTTTCTGTGTAACTTTTTTGCAATTTTATTTTTGAAATATGATTCCTCAGGTCAAAATACATAAAAAAGGTACTCTTGTTGTAATACTGTAGGATTAACCGTTTTCGAGAAAAATTCATTTGAAGGTGAAATTCCACGGTTCGAGGACGAAAAATTAAATACTAAAATGTTGAAAACCAAAATTTTAATCATGCAATGTTATTCTACATCAAAAACTAAGAAAAAAAGTTTCCATACATGTAGGTCGAAAAAACGCTTTTAAAGCTACCATAGCCCTTTAAAAATGGTGCATATTTAGGAGACCATAGCTCCATTAGGAATTGCAAAAAAGTCACACAGAAAAAAGTTTGGTACAAAAAACTGATAAGGCCCCCCCGTTTCGCACACCCCTGGTTTAGTACGTGAAAATGACATACAAAGATGGGCCTTATTAGGATTAATTCACGTGCAAAACCTCGTTAATATATCTCAAAGGGTTCCTGAGTTATTAAATAAAAACCGATTTTTTTAGCCAATTTCATAGGGGCGTAGCTCCCTTATGACGCATTTTTAGACATATGTATATAGGAACTTTTTGTCATATTTTATCATGTAGAATCACCTGTTAAAATTTCCTACCCTATTTCAAATACACCCTGTATACAGCAGTGAAATAATACAATACCAGTTACCAATGGCGTAAATGTAGATAATCGCAACGCAAAAAAAAAAATATACACGGGCTTCCCATAGTGATTCACCCCTCCTTAATAAAGAATCTTTTTCAATGCGGCATGATACTTACCTGATAAATTTTTACTAAAATCTCCCTTAAAAAAAACTAAAACCTGATTTCAGGATTTTTCAATACCTATAATATCGATTTTCTTAAAAGAAGAATAATGTGGCTTATGTCCCTTGTTCCTCGGAGCTCTTTAAGTAAAACATCTGCATACAAATGGTTGAATGGTTATATAGATCGATTAATTTCTGATAGCAAACCCATTAAATCGGACTATAAATATGCATTCTCTTAATTTAATTACTAAGGAAGCGAAATCGACAGGTTCATTATTCTATAGTGTAGGGTGATGAGATCCGTTAGTCGGCCACGAACCCTTCTCGGCCAATTCAATATTAATTATATGTAAAAAAATTAACGCGATTTTTTTTGTGATATTGTTCTGTTCTTACAGAACAGTGTCATAACACAAAAATTTAAAAAATGTGTTTTTAACTAGCATAGTAATATGCCAGTTATACAGATCTGTAGATCTCAATATGAGCAGTAATTACAGTAAAAATGTACAGATAAATTGGGGCAACTTTCGTTTAGAGGAAATCAGTAAATGGGATCATTGAGTTCTCGGTTGGGATCATTGAATTCTCGGCTGGGATCATTCAGTTCTCGGCTGGAATCATTGTTAAATATGTTCTACTGTACAAGTAAAGCAAAATCGTGATACCATTAATATGTTTTAAGCCTCCAGTTACGAGACACGGTTTTCTTGCATATTATATCGTAAGCGTCACATAGATTTAAAGTTCTCGGGTGGGATCGTCATTTAATTTTGGGACACTTTTGCGTCACATAACAACAATGACCCCATCCGAGAACTCAATTATCCCAGCCGAGAGAGAATCACCTAGTTCCAAACCAACCAATGAGGTTTGGAAGTTAATAGCGCGCGAAATAAGTCATATTTAAAAATAATAGTTTTAGTGCGAAAACAAACAACAGTTAAAAGTATAGTACAACATAATAAAAAGTATTCCATATACCTAGCATAGTTGTACACATGATAATTACTTATTATACCTATACCTATAAATTAATTTGTGAGTGGTCACCCAAAAAGGGACCTTAAAAAGAAAACCTTGGGATCTGAGAAAAATTAATAAGAGAGCGCACACTATGCACTCTAAATTTGTCCGTCAATCTTACAGTAGTTTTAACTGTAATAATTAAAACAAATTTACAATGACAGAATGTGAATTTACAATATTTATTAAATTAACCTCAATATTACTGGGATTAGTAAAATCTCAGCTCTTTTCCTGTCGGTACAATAATTTTGCATTAAAATTCATACGTGTGGTCCAAAAACCCGGCACTTTTACAGACAGTCCCGAAAATTACCATAATAATAGCAGTAAAATTACCAAAATAAAAATTCACATTTTTACAGATAACTGTGAATTTACAGTACTGATTTAAATTTACCACTTTCTTTGCTGGCAACATATGACTTACTTTATTGGCTGTAAAATTATCATATTTGCATTTATATTGTGCTGTTCGTACACAGTGTCATTTTTAAGTTTTTAAGGTAAGTTTTTTGTCAGAAATATACTCTCCCTGTTTAAATGGCGCGTTACGCCCCCCCCCCCCCCTATTAAGATTAAACACACCAAACCTGCAAAAAAAAACAACGTAAACCAACGATTAAAACAAGTAAGTTTATGTTAACACCCGTATGTATAGAAATAAAATAACGCTAAGTGTCTACTCACAGGCTCGCATAAGAATAACATAACAAGTCGATGCCGTAATTGGCTTCATGTGCCGCCATATATATTGTAAGGCACTCACAGCATCGCATTCTTATGTTTTATGTTCTTATGCAAGCTTCGTGATAGGCCTTAATCTGTACCTATGTATGATTAATCATTTTGAATAATTAAATTATATGACAAAACAAAAATCACAATAAAAAAGGTCTTAAAGAAAAAAAATTATGTTTGGGTTAATACACTCCAAAATCCCAAAAAAAAAAGGATTTATAGCTTAGGCTCCTTTTCGCGTGACCACTTACATTTATACCCAGCAATTAATAGTTGTTATTAGTGTGGTAATATTATTAATACGTTTTTCTAAAACAAGGTTAAATTAAAATCATACAACAATTATATCGTTCGATTTTACAGTAAATAATGCAAATTGTTTGTTTAATTTTCCACTGGAAAATTCTCATAATTTTGATCGTTTCTTTTGTATTTAGAAATTACAGATTGTATTTAAAATTGTGCAATTAAAGACTAACAGTTTTATTTATAAAAAGTTCTGAATTTATTAAATATTGTTTATTAATCAAAAGTTTTGATTTAAAACTTATTAATAATAATTATTAATAGTATATTATTCAATGAGCGTATAATAATTGCTATTAATAAATGAGGGTGAATTTTGGGACACGAGCCGAAAGGCGAGTGACCTAATCACCCGAATGATTAATATCTATTATACGCGAGTAGAATACTATACTTTATCCATGGTCGTTTTAAATTTTAAACGATTTATTTTTACAGACCCGTGATTAATAGGCCTATTAATCACGGCCGTGGATAAATTAAATTTATTGAATACTGTTTATTCGAATTGAATTCCAAGGAATTCTAGAAATATACAGCTTTAGTTTATATTTTGGAAGCCAGTCCTACGAATTTAATGTAGAATTAGGGTACTAAAAATGTTTACATAAACGAAGCCTGATTATAATTAATTACCTCCAAATTTGTAATAAAAAAAACTGAAATATAGTCAGTAAAATAATAAATGTAAAATGCAATAAATGTATCGGGGCTTATAAAATGCTCTATTTAACTGTATATTTTTTATTTATAATTTTTTTTTTTAATTTTTTATTCATTTTTTTTTGATAAAAAAATACGACTTTTTAAGTTTTTTTTTGTAAATTTTTATGTATATCAATTAAAATTAGTTAAAAAGTATCTAGTTTAATACGGAACAACATGATGAGAAATCTTAATAGAAAACTGCAGTGGTAGGTAATGAGAATTTAATTGTATTTAACACGCTTTGCTTGATTTGGCAGATTTCAGGGACCTATTTATATAGGATTTAAGAAAGATGGCTGGATTCTGAGTTCACCCATGGGTGTAACTCATGCACAAAATCTAAAAATCGTCATAAAAGAAGAATGTGCTAAAAGTGGATTTAACGCCATTTGCATGCCCACTCTGCAAATATGCATCTTACGATAAAAATGCATATTACCAAGTTTGTTCATATAAATTTCTAACAATTTTTGTAAGGATATTTTTTTTATACTAATAACTATCGAGTTATATTCAAAAATAAATAACAATCGAGTTATATTCAAAAATAGCCATGTTGGAGGTAAAATGATTTTTTCGATTTTTCAGCCAAATTATTCATTGGAGGATATACAGTGCGTGCATTAAGTCTGGAATCACCCGATTAACTTTTTAGTTACAAGTAAAACACAAAAACCCTCGGATAGGTCGATTTTTATTTTTAATTTTGCAAATTATGGTGTAATAAAAGTTATTAAAATTTGCACCCCCTTGCACCCTCACGCCCCAACTTTTTTTTTTCAAATAGCAACCTACCCCTTGTGACACTTCGTTGGAAAGGTAATTTAATAAGCTTTCCAACTGTGTATAATAAAGCCTAATTTGGTAAAGGGCTAATGATAAAATGCACAATTTAGTTTACTATAAAGACATGTAAAGTATAACTTTAGTTCACTATAAATGTTCAAATTGATGTCCTTCAGCTCTTTGATAGTGGACAGTAAAAAAACGGGATTAAAATCGATTAAATAGTAAACATAAAATTGGTCAATAAAAAGAAAAAAAAATTGCATTTTTCAACAGGGTATAAATTATAACAATAAGTTTAAAACAACCTTATTTAGATTCTCAGGAAGGTGCCAAGTAGGAAATAGGGCAACAATTACCACATTATGCGTAATATTTCACACAAACAATGTTTAAATAAAACATGCGTTTTTTCATAGACCCTTTAACAAATTAGGCTTTATCATACACTGTTGGAAAGCTTATTAAATTACCTTTCCAATGATGTATCACAAGAGGTAGGTTGCTATTTGAAAAAAAAAGTTGGGGGGTGAGGGTGCAAGGGGGTGCCAATTTTGATAACTTTTTTTAGACCAAAATTTGCAGAATTAAAAATATAAATCGACCTGTCCGAGGATTTTTGTATTTTACTTGTAACTAAAAAGTTATTCGGGTGATTCTAGACTTAATGCACGCACTGTATGGTTATGAGCAGTCTTGTAGCTCTTCAAATTATCTATAAGTTTTATTTTTTATGAATTTTCTTAGGTATTTTTGTATGGTTACAGACTCAGAACTCGACTTTCAGCGCTAACTGTAACCCAATCAAAATATATAGAGAATTTTAAGAGCTAAGTTTGCTTGTGACCTTTTTTATCCTCCGATGAATAATTTGGCTGAAAAATCGAAAAAAGCAATTTCACAACCAAAATGGTGATTTTTGAGTGTTAATAACTCGATTGTTTTTAATATAGTGAAAAAATGGCCCAAACAAAAATTGTTGGGAACTTGCTCCTTTGGGGGGGGAGGGGGGTCCAAAATGATCAAAATTTGTGTTACGTAATACTTGAACTTTAAATTATCAGCCCGTGTACATTTATTGCAATTTCACAAAGGAATTCTTCGTTATTTGACTGGACTAAAAGTGAAACAAATGCAAATTTTGAAGTCTCGTTTGATAAAGTGGAAACGTTTCGTATAAAAAGCAAAAGTTCGTAGCAATATCCTTGTATTGTGTGTCATTAAGTACTCACTAATGAAAAAAGATCAGGAAACCATTTGTAATATTGCTGACATTTATCTAGGTAACGTATTGTTGGGAACTTGCTCCTTTGGGGGGGGTCCAAAATGATCAAAATTTGTGTAATACGTAATACTTGAACTTTAAATTATCAGCCCGTGTACATTTATTGCAATTTCACAAAGGAATTCTTCGTTATTTGACTGGACTAAAAGTGAAACAAATGCAAATTTTGAAGTCTCGTTTGATAAAGTGGAAACGTTTCGTATAAAAAGCAAAAGTTCGTAGCAATATCCTTGTATTGTGTGTCATTAAGTAGTCACTAATGAAAAAAGATCAGGAAACCATTTGTAATATTGCTGACATTTATCTAGGTAACGTATTGTTGGGAACTTGATCCTTTGGGGGGGGGGGTCCAAAATGATCAAAATTTGTGTTACGTAATACTTGAACTTTAAATTATCAGCCCGTGTACATTTATTGCAATTTCACAAAGGAATTCTTCGTTATTTGACTGGACTAAAAGTGAAACAAATGCAAATTTTGAAGTCTCGTTTGATAAAGTGGAAACGTTTCGTATAAAAAGCAAAAGTTCGTAGCAATATCCTTGTATTGTGTGTCATTAAGTAGTCACTAATGAAAAAAGATCAGGAAACCATTTGTAATATTGCTGACATTTATCTAGGTAACGTATTGTTGGGAACTTGATCCTTTGGGGGGGGGGTCCAAAATGATCAAAATTTGTGTTACGTAATACTTGAACTTTAAATTATCAGCCCGTGTACATTTATTGCAATTTCACAAAGGAATTCTTCGTTATTTGACTGGACTAAAAGTGAAACAAATGCAAATTTTGAAGTCTCGTTTGATAAAGTGGAAACGTTTCGTATAAAAAGCAAAAGTTCGTAGCAATATCCTTGTATTGTGTGTCATTAAGTACTCACTAATGAAAAAAGATCAGGAAACCATTTGTAATATTGCTGACATTTATCTAGGTAACGTATTGTTGTGTTTGCAAATACAATTGTTTAATACACGGCATATTCACACTAGACCAGTTTTGAAATACGTAGGTATCCATTGTCTACTTAAATTATGTTTCTTTTAATCGTAATTTGATGTAATAGTGACGTTTATGCATAATATATGGCATATTTTAAAGGTTAAAATTATAATTATAAAACCTCAAGCTAGGCAGATTTTATGATACACAGAAAAACAAATAATCTGGTTGGGGCTGGTTAAATAGTTAAATATAGAACAACTATTTTGTTTGCTGCAACCCGAAACCTGGTAAGGGCAACAAACAGTTACCAGATCCTTAAAACCCATAGACAAAGAACATAGATGAGCTGTCATCTCAAATCTCAAACAAATTTACGAGTCCTCCATTCGTAAGTTACGTCAGAAATCAGCCGGGAAATTTAAATTAGTGGGTAAAATGTAAAAAAATAAACGACATAACCTTACTTTTTAATGTTTTCTTATGTTATATTAAAAAAAATCAAACTTACCTAAAAAATATGATACTGCTGTCTGCAGGTAGCAGTCGTTTTATGTTTCTACAACTTTTTATAAAACACGTCATTGCAAAGACTTTACTAGTTCTTTGAAAAAGCACTATAAAATATACAAAAAACACAGAAAGACTTTAAAAGTTCAAAAACGCTATTATATAGTCTATAATAAAATAAAATGTTCACCCTTCTAGCACAAAACGCGTAGAAAAAATAACAGAAAAAACCTCGAAAACAAACTCAAAACATACATAAATTAGGTTATGTTAACCTGTGGCACGAATATGTTAGAGGTGTGTGCGAAGAATTATATTTTTATATTTAAATTACTGGTAAAAATAAATAAATATCTGTGTAGTATAACATATTGATTTAGTTTTTACATATATAACAAACTGTTGCAACAAAACAACGACAAAAAGAAACTTTTACTGACTACTGAAGTGAAATGAAAATTTTATTTATTTTTAGCAGTGTATAGTCTTTATTTTTAATCGAGTTAAATTGGTTTAAGTACTATAATAATTTACTAGATTAGAAAATTTAAATCAGCGTGCCGCCATGGCTTCTATGAAATCGTGAGATAAGACTATGGGAATTTCAGCTAATACTATTAGCTTAATAGTTTCTGAAAGTGGAAACAACTAAGCATTCAAACGAATTTTTTTTATTCGTATTAAGAATTTTGATTGGGCTATTATTATACTATTCACAGCGCTTTAGCGCTAGAATAGTATTATACGGTAGTTTCGAATTTCCCAAAATCGCCAAAAAACGTCCTAGACAAAAATTCTTGGATGGAAATGTGTTTCATGAAAAAATAAGAAACTTTAAAAACTTTGTCCAAAATCAAAAAAAATTGTACCAAAGTGCCATATATACCAACTTTTAAAAATGTCCGTCCGTCCGTATGTGTTTTCTAGTCCGTACGAGAACTCAAAAAAAATAATCCGATCGACTTAATTTTTTTAGAAAAAACAATGTTGAAAGGGACACAAAGCCTAAAATAAGAAAGTTATGGGGAGCACAAACAAAAAAATCGAAAATAATGGAAGAAAATCTCCGATTAATATAATTTTTTTAAAAAAACTACCTACTTTTATGAAGCTGAAGTTTGCAACGTTTTTTTGCATCGAAAATTCAAATAGTATAAAATTAAAAAACAATCCCTTAAAAACAAAAAAGTTATATGGGGCTAAAATTAAAAAATGAAAAAAATAGAAGGAAACGTGTTATCAACCAAATTGAAAAAAAAATCCATTTAAAGACAAGCAAAACTTATAGGGAGCACTTAAAAGTTAAAAATATCCCAGTACAACTTGATAAAGTTTAATCTACAACTTTACCACTATACCACTATACAATAGAATGGAACTCATTAAACATGTATATCTTCACGGCTTATTATTAAGCAAGATTTGTTTATTACAGTTTAATTTTATTTAGTTAACAAACAACAACTAATTTAATAAATTATATTTTTAATTAAATGAGTTTATGCTATTAACATTGTTAAAAAAAATTAGAAACATTAAATACATACAGCAGGCGTGTCCATAGGGGGAGATGGTCCAGAAAGGACATACCAGGGCATATGAATCTCTTTGACTTCCCTCCTGACCAAATCTAAAACGGCGCTACTGGTTCCAGAAAAAATAATATTAAAATGTATTGAACCGATACACTATGGGACGAACCGTGCCGTAAGCCGGACATCATACTTTTCTTGAAAACGATAACTGGGATTTTGATAAAATTTGGTATGCAGCCATTTTTAGGTACGACAAAGCATTTTAACTAGGTTTCGTTTTTGGGAAAAAATCTGGAAATCTGGAAAACTTAAAAAAAAATAAATTTATTTTTCTTTTATATGGTTAATTACCATTTAGTGTACAAAAAAGATATTTAGATATGTATTTAATACGGTTTGGAAAAAATCTGCAAAATGTGTGTAACTTGTAAAATTATAATTTTAGCTAATAAATTTGGCTTTTCGGAGAAAAAGTAAAACATTTAGCCAAGTATTGAGTATGAAAAAATTGTCGAAAAATTTCGAAAAAAAAATTAAAAAAAAATTATTTTTTCAAAAAAAAACATTTTTTCAAAAAAAAAAATTAAAAAAAAATCGGGGGGATTATTAAAAAAACAATAGGGATCATCCCCTGATAGAACTTGATTTTTCCTGAAAATTTTGAGTCGATCGGATTATTCGTTCTTGAGTTATCTTGTCCACAAAAAAGTGACATGGCACGGACAGACGGGCGGATGAACAGACGCTTACGGGCTGTGAATAGTATAATAACGTAATTTCCCAATAAATTTATCCACCACAAAGAATATCTGTAAAAGTCTATGTAAAAAGTAATTTTTTTTTAGTTGTTTTTTAACACAAAAATTTAAATTAAAGGGGTTCTGGGGTCTAATCTCTACATCATTTTTTTCCTTACTTAGTCCACTATATTGTAGTAATAACAAATGTGCGGGACTTTAACGAAAAACATTTAAATGTCGGAAAATTAAAAAAAAATCTATAAAACAAAAAACAGGAGATGTACATAATATTTTATTTTTTTTTATATAATACACTTTAATGTTGTTATTATTACGCAATTAATAGGAAAAGATTATATTGTATGATAAGAAAAAAAAAAGACTACAAATTTTCGTAGGCATAATTTAGACATCTATATAAGCGCTAATTTTTCTGGCTAACCTTAATTATACATGAAAATTTTGCCTGCACTCAATGTATAATATGATTAAATATAATAAAACCAAATTTAAACCCCTATTTTTGAATTTTTGTTTTTTACCCGATGTCCAACCTATGGCCCGGTTCGTTCCATAGTGCGATATATCAATATACTTAGTGAAAGAAGTATTATTGATAAAATAAATTAATAATAATAAGATATTAATTAATTTGTTACTCATGCATAAATACACTTTACTAGTATACATAAAGGTATTATCTATCATATATAAACAATGTTTATTAAACAAATTATGAATAGGTATTTCGTTTGAGAAAATTGTACAATAAGCCTTTTCTTAGAATTAGATCAAGAACGAATAATATTGTTTATATTGTGTAATATTTTCAAGAGATTATTTCTGCAATAATACATTTAGCACAACTTAAAGCAAATAAGAAAAATATATTATTAATGTCACTAGTAGGATAACACAAATTTGGTGTAACTTTAAACCCAAAAATTTAAGTTTAAAAACTTCGAAGGATTTTGGCATGCTGAATCCAAATTTAATGACAAAATTACCCTGACTTTTATTTGTCATAGAAATTTCACGATAGAGTGGATATGGGTCTGTCTTAATTTGTATCCGAAACTATCTAGAAATGGCTTTTATGCACTTTTAAATTGAGATTCCTCGAAAACCTGATGCAGTTTGGCAATTGATTTGGATTCATCACCCACAAAAATCCTTTGAAACTAAACTGTAAAAAAATTGGGGTAAAATTAGAGTATATGTACATAATATTATTATATTAAGATTAAATTGTAAAATAAATTTGATTTAAACCGAATTTTATTGTCTTTTATGAAATGTAATGGATCTTTAAATTTACCCTTTAACTTTACGATGACAACGCAACATCAAAGTTTTATCGTAAAATTAAGTTTTAAAACACAATAAAGTCCAAAGCTAAAGCAAAAATGTAATTTTACTGTAAAAATATTAATTTATTATTCCATCAATCTATTTTCTAATCATCGTACAGAGTTATATTGGTATTCTGACAGTTTCGGGCTGCTGGTCCTCTTCAGTACCAAGAGTCAATTCTGTACGCTGATCAAGAAAACATTTTTGACTTTATTCGCAAAAGAAGTAAAGTCATTAGATTGATTTATACTCGTGTGCCATCTATTGCTAGATGTAGACAATATCACTCTGTACGATGATTAATGGAATAATAAATTAATATTTTTTTATATTTTGCGACTCTTCTAAGCTCATAATCACACGCATTTTGCGTGTTCTTATAGGCCCATAAGAGGTCTGTACTTTTTGTTCTTTTGGGTTGGCAACAGACCTGGCCTATCGCTTGACGTTTTCCGTGCAAATGTTAATGTCGCTTTAAAGTTGAATTTTCTACAAAATTTTGTGTTTAGGTTATTTTTACCATGTTAAAATTGTGGCTTGGTTAATTGCAGTAAAAAAGAGAAGAGATGACTATAAAATATATCAAAATATCATTTGTTCTTAGAATTTTAAACATGGTGTAAACTGTAATGCCAATCCAAAACAAAAATCCCTAAATCAGTCATCAATTTAAATGTAAGTTTTTTTAAATTTTAGAGCAAAATAGAAAAAATTGTGTAACGCACTCGTTTCATAACACGTTTTTAGCGCACTAGTACTTTAGACAACTCTCCGCACGCGGCTCGTTTTCTAAACTACTCGTGCGCTAAAAACGTATGTTATGAAACTAGTACTTTAATATACTATAATAATTTTGATTAAAATTAAAATTTATCTCCTTTACTGTAAAATTTAAAATTTACAATTTCTTTTAAAATTCTGGTACCGTTAGCCGGTAATTAATTTACAGGTTACTCGTACCGGAACCATTTTTTAAAGTGTACCCTGGTTTCTGAGTTCGGCAAAATATTTTATTTGCAGACCTGTGTATTATGCTCTTTGATCTAACTATTACTCCCAATTGTTGCTCAATGTCAGTATGGAAATACCAAGAATATCTGTTTAATACCTAAAGCATTTTCTAATAAACAAGTAAATTACATTATTGCAGTACTTAATCGTTTTGCTGATGAATAGGCCAATAATTGTCGTTGACGCACCTAATGTAACTTGTTATAACATAAATGTACAACAAAATTGATTTTATTTATTTCAGATTATATACCCAGAAAACCAGCTTGAGAGTCTAGTATATAGCATCCTAAACTTGCTTTCATATAGCAAGAAAAATGGAAGAAATTATTGAGACGTTCAAAATATTTCTCATAAGTTGAATGAAAAATGGACGCTATAATTGTACGTCTAAAATAAGTTCCATTTTTAATACTATATGCTCCCTAGTTTTAGACGGTAAATTAATAAACTATTTTAGGTCGATAATATACGCTTTAATTTGATTAAATTTAGGACGACCTAACAATGACCAACTTTATTTCGAAAATATATTGTCAATATTGGTTTAATTGAGAACGTGCTATAAATAAACTATTTTAGGTCCAAAATATACTGGTTATATCGCCTCAATTTAGCACGCTAATAATACTTCTATTTTCAATTTTTCGTATTTTTCAAATAGTGCCAAATTCAGAAAACTATTTAAAAAAATATATCCATATCCAGATACATACTCCGTCCAGTTATGCAAGATACTAAGGGATGCGGCACGTTTTACAACACGGAGCGCATAAATAGCATAATTATGCATAAATTGTAGTGTATAAAAAATTTAACAGATGTCGGTACTGTTTTCCTGGAAAGGGCCTATCCAAAGACTCGTATAACAAGTAGTAGTACATAGTACATAAGAATGCGTGTGCCAGGATTGGATTGATGTGTCCCCATGTATCTTGTAATGGTTGTTGCGCAAGCCTCTGGATAGGCCTTAAGTTGTAATTGTAACCTAAAAATTTGTCGTTTTCCTTGGGTTCAATATAATTTACGTTTGTATAATATGTAGAATATGCTAATTTAGTGTGAGTTAGTATAAACCAAAAAAGTACCTTTTTCAATACAATACAAAATAACATTAAGTATAACCATTTTTGTATGTAACTTTCTCTTCTTTTATTAGCTTTAACCACCCGTCAATCATTGTCATAGACAAGAAATGTCACAATATTTTATATGTTAAAAGGTACGACTTTTTAACCAATGATGTAGCTTAAAAATCGCGGGAATTTTAAACTACTATCTTGCATAATTGGACGGACTATACATCTGTTGTTTTATTTATTGGCTTTTGTGGTAGGTACCATTCAAGTAGCATTCGTTTGTTCTGATTGACATGATTTCACCACTTCAGGTTATCACAGGAAGTATCTGACAGGAAGTATTTACCTATAGGTAAATTTGATTTTGCTTTTAACTCGTTAAAGGGGAACAGTGGTTTACTTACCTGATTCATTGTTTTATCTGATGAAGGTAGTACCTTTAAGGTACTTTAAGCTATTACTAAAGCTAGTCTTACATTATGGAATTATCATTATAGGTATGTACTAGTTTGTAAAAAGACAAAATTGATTGTAATTAAATAATTTCATTTTGCTAAAGTTCGTAGTATGAAAAAATTGAAAAAATGTAAGAGGTATGAAATAGCTAGATGTCCACACCCCGGCAGAAATATCCCCCGCCCTAAAGTGTCTTCACCTCAGATTTTTTAACGTTTTCTCATTGTATAGTTCTATTAGGATACAAAAAACTTTTATTTGAAATATTTTGTCGACCTTTTTATTTAATGGTAACGAAATTCATAAAAATTCATAAAACTGGAAAAAAAAACAAGAAAATAAATATTTTTTACTCTAAAACGAAGTTGAATATTTATTGTTAAATATCAAGTTAAATAATATGTATAATAATTAAGCGAACAATAGACTTGAACTATACAATGCTGTCCAAAAGTCACCCCCCTCTTAACTTTTGAACGAGTTGAGATATCGACTTCAAATTTAGAGCTTTTAGATAAGACAACTTAAACTATCTTTTAGCCTATATTTGATACTTTCAGCTCTTAAAATGTGGGCAGGGGGGACATTTTTTTTAACGGAAAGGTGGGTCGTGTGATACATCATTTTAAAGCAAATAAAATTCTCTATTGGACTGTATATTTTTTAATTTTTTAAACAGTTGTTTTAAGGTTTTGATTTTTCATTTTTTTGTGCTAAAAATGCGATTTTTTTAAGTTTTTTTTATTGTAAATTTAAATTTATGTCAATTAAAATTGTTTTAAAAGTATAATTTACGTTTAGTCATCATTAAAAAAAGGACTACAAAATATTTCAAATAAAAGTTTTTTGTATCCTAACAGAACTATACATTGAGGAAACGTCAAAAAAACTGAGGTGAAGACACTTTAGGGTGGGGGATATTTCTGCCGGGGTGTGCGCCCCAGAAGACTGGGAAGACCGGCGTCTCTCCAGGCCACCCGACCCTACGTCACTGGACGCTACCATATGATACCTCCCAGTTTTCTGGGGCGTCTAGTATAAACCTTGAAAATTAATACAGAAACATACACACACATAGTATGTCTGTGTACTGTTGTCAAAATACTAACTGGCACCTGTGAGCTGTGGCAAGGGGAAGAGAAGAGGTAAAATATAGCATGTATAGTATAGGTTCATAAAATGTACACAGTATGTATCCGTGTTTTTTTCGACGTTTATGACTCAAAACCTTTATTTTAGTAATTTTTCTATATTTTATGTTATTTTTGTAAGATTTTTCTGGGCAAAGCACACATACATGTGTACACAGTTAATTTTTGGCGACTTTTTAAAAAACTAAATATATGTTTGACAAGACCCATTTTTTTACTAATTAAGGTGTACTTTTTAATATAAAACCAAATTTAAAACTTTCTATTTAGCCAAAAAAACTATTTTCATTTGTTTCAATAAAAAATCATATCAGGGCTGATTTTACGCCAAAAAGTGAGACAAAAGTTTATATAAACTTTTGTGCAAAATTAAGGAAACTAGGCCTTTTTTAAGGGGCATTTTTAGGCATATTTCTCAAGTCTTAACTGAGCAACTGTTTGAACTATGAATTTTTTTTAATAAATATATTTCAGAGGGCAACTGAAAATACGCTCAAGTCTAATGTCTGAATAGATTGCATAATATAAGTGAAGCTGATACATGATGCTAATGAGCTTCTCCGTGAATGGAACGTTGTTCACCAGCTTGTAAATAATGAATACTAAGTATAGGCCTTCATTTAAAATATATATGAGAGATACCAGTCAAGTTATACAATATCAGCGCGGGCATTGTCCCGTCACACGTAGAGGTTATTGAAATTAGAACGGTGAAACCTGATGACAACCAGGCGTCTCGCTCACTCTGAAAACTATTTTTTACCCTTTTTAAAAAGCAGTATACTCTTTAAAAATCAGTGAAAACTCTGTAGGGTTGCTATTTATTTTTTTAATTTATTTTAGTGGTTATATCACATGAAGAGCCCTTAGCTCTTAGGGGTGGGAGGGGTTGAACTTTTTATATATAATTGTTTTGTCAACCGAGCAAAGCATGTGTACCAAATTTCAGCTTTCTAAGTACATTCTAAGTGGATGAAACAGAGATGGGGGTTAACTTAGCCTTATTTATTTATTTATTTATTTATTTAGTTACACCACCCAACAGCTTTCGCCAATTACAGGGTGGGAAGGTATATACAAAATATATACAAAATTAAAAAAAAAAAACATAAAATACAAGTAATGACCTAAACTAATCTTAATCTTTTTACAGCATTTAAAGTACAATTAAATATATCCAAGCTATCTTGCAGGCTGTTATAAGTATTGCAAATAAAATGAAGTGGGGAGAAACTTAATAAATTTGTTCTAGGTTTTGGTAAATAAAAAGTTGTGTTATCTCGAGCAACTAGGCGAGGTACATGTATAGGTATTTTCTCTAGTACGCCTTATATTTTATTATCACTGAGTATGTAACCTAATTTTAGTTTTATATTACCTTAAGTGGATTTTGGATTTTTTTAATTTAGGGGGGGTGGGGTTGGGGGGTTAATTTTTATATAAAATTGTATTGCTAAGCATGTGTACCAAATTTTAGCTTTCTAAGTGGTCGAAAAAGCCTTTGGCAGATTTGCCCTAAACAAACAAATAAATAAATATCCAAACAAAAGTTAAATAAAAGCTTGTAAAAACACATTATTTTTTATCTTTACAATTTTCTGTAATATGTTTATTTCTAAATAGCTTATTTCGTACATTATGGTGTATTGCATACGAAATAATAGTAAATAGTGTCAAATGCATGCAGATTGCTTGTTTTCTATAAAATATTTTTATGCAGGTCGAGCAGCATATAAATTTTATAGTCCTAGGTTTATAACGCCACTCCTTGGTTTAAAATGTGAAAAATATTTGAATGTATAAACTAGATAAAGAGTTGCATACGTGCCACCTTATTAAACATCAAACGCTTTGGACTATTTCTTAAATTTGGCATAAGTCTTAAATTAATTAATAAATCTGAAAAAATATAGGGGAGACTTTTGTACCTTGGATAACAATTTACTTTTATATTTTTTTAAAAGCTTTTTTTTAAAATATAACAACGGAAAAAGTCTCTCCTGATAACACCATTATTCCTACACAAATATTAAACAATTATAGAAAAAAAATATTTATATTTTATTGTAATGGTACAAGACCATAATGTACCATTGATCACCTCCTAGTGTACCTTGGATCATCAACGTTATGTACCTACAAGGAAGATAATATTAAAAATTATTAAAAACAACATTTTTATACAGAAATATGTATTTTATTGTTTCATTACAAAAAGAAATAAGATTGCAATATTGTGTTAAAGTATACCCTAATTTTTATTTGTATACATGCGTACAAGAAGTTATAATATGAAATTTATAACTTAAAATTAATGGGCAATAGAAAAATTAGGTATGTAAATTATGGGGGTGCGTTTTTTTAAACGTAACCTTCTCAACATTCTGGGTTATGTTTAAAACTGAAATATGGCATAAAAAATTACTCAACAATAAGCAGTGATTCAGGTAGAATGTGTTTTAAAACACAAAACACAATCATCAACTTGTAAAAAAATAAACAGTAAAACCAAAAGTTATTACTTTCTGAGCTAAAAAATTCTTATTTCTATTTTACTCGAAAACAATAGCACCTGGACAACCAATCTCCCGCTTGCTTGCCCTCTACTGAGTAAACATTGTCTTAGGCTGGGTTTATCAAAGTGCAGCTAAATTTAGCTGACACGTAATAACCATAGCCACTCCAACCAAAATCCAGAATTTGCTCTTAACTGAGACTTTATCTTTTAGATAAAGTTTTAACTGTACACTGGGCCTTACAGTACAGTACAGTTTTGTCATGTAGATAGCAGTATCTGTCAAGAAATTAAGGGTGATCCAAGGTACACTATGATCAAGGTACCCCAGTCTCCCCTACTCTTCATTTAACCATTTAACCAAAATCTAATCAGCACTTTCATCAGACAAACCAACAACCATCAAGTGACCCTAACCAGTACGGGTCTACGTGCAAAATGTCTGATTTGAAACACTTGATTATAAATATTTTAAAAAGTATATCTCTGGTTGATTTACACTAAACTAACTGAGAATTTAACCAATAATATTTCTTAAATTTCATTAGTAATATTCTTAGTTTAGTGTTAATGATTAAACAATCGATTAATCTTATTTTTATTTTATTGAGTTTAGTAACCTTTGTTTATAAAACCATTTAAAGCTATTTTTTGCACATTTTATCGTGGTATGCGAAATTATCAAAGCATAACAATAATTAGAAACCATAGCATGCAATTTGAGATTACATGGGGACAAATTATTCTTATGCTATCAATAACAGTAAAAAAATTAAAAAAAATAAATAAAAAAATAATTTTTCAAAATTTATTAAAAATATATTTTATCCAATATATACATATAATGAGACAATTACCAGCTTTATTTTAAATAGATAAACTCAATAATAACCCCCGCGTGGCTTTTACTTTATTGAGTGGATAATTATTTATTTTACCCACTCAACTGTCACTTGTCAAATTATTTTCTTGTAAATGTCATTAAAATTTTTAATAAAAATATTAATTTCTAAGCTATATATTGGATAAAACCTTGTATGGCACTCATGGGTAAACCGATATTGCCCTCTCGAAAATTAACCTGCTTGGCTGACGCCTCGCAGGGGCAATATCTTACTTTACTCACTAGTACCATAAATAACTATTTTAATTTCCATGTTTAAAGGCTTCTATACATACAGGGAGTCCCATTTACTTTCATACAGTCATTATCTTGAAAACTGTAAGAGAAAATCTAAAAAGTAGGTCAATCAAAAGTAGTTATGTAATCGCTGAAGTTCTAAAACTCATCCCCTTACTTCCAGCACCCCCAACTTTAAAATCTCAAATGGCAATATGGGTCACGTGACGCATTATTTGAAAGGTATTTTTATTTTGATTAAAATACATTTTTAATTTTTAAAATCGGATAAGCCGTTCCATTAAAATAATTTTTAAAAAATTAAATAAAGTTATGCTGAAAAAATATTATATTTGAAAAATAAAGGTATCTCAATTGTGTTATTCTGCCCTGCTAGGCTAGAAAGCAGTAACTCAATTTGTCGCCTAGCGATGTTTTCACGTCAACTCTGAAGTAATATTTTGAAAACGCTGCTATGCGACAAATGGAGACTGCTTTCTAGCGTAGTAGGGCAGTACTTTCCCAATTCTAACATTCACTACATTCATATGACATAAAATGCTCGAAATGACATCAATTTTCAACTATGCACTGTTCAATTCTTGACATTAAATTTCCCTTAGGGCTCATTTCCGGACCAACCTTTATAGGAACTTTTTTTCGTATTTTTGGACCTAGAATCGCCCCTTAAAAGTTTGTAACTTATTTTTGAATCACCCTGTATACTGGCTGAAGGACTTATTTTTATATTTTTATAATGTACAATTAATATGATGCCTAAAAAATACATTAAAAAAATATTTATATCTAATAATATAAGTCCGTCCCTTATTATTCTTTTTACATCGGCACTTAGTGCTACTAAGAGTGCCGATGTATTAAAATCTTCGCCGAAAAGTCAAAATCTTTGACCGCGTTTTTTTTCACATTTCTCGACGTTTTAGACCATTCCATTTCTACATGAGATATCGACTTGAGGTTTTTTGCATATTGTTTCTTATCGTATTCCGAAGAGCTGATTAGATTTTGGGGGTAAACGATTGGGGTAAGGGGGTAAAAATAGGGTAAAACTCCTATTTTTGTTTATAATTAAGGCAATTATTAGTGTATTTGGTTAATTTAGCACTTATATAAAAGATAATTTTAAATTGGTCAAAAAATGTTATAAACTACGTTTTCCTAAAATGCATTGTTTTCGAGATATTGGCGTTTAAAGCAGTAAAAGGTTTTTTTTAGCATATCTCACATATTTATAACCCGATTTCAAAAAAATATATTTTAAATAAAAGCTCTTTTTAAGCCATATAAAAAAATGTTATATACAGTTTTTTGCTAGAATATAATGTTTTAAAGATACAGAATTTAAAATAAAACAAAACACCTAGTTTGAAATTTGCAAACTAGATGGCTCTAGTGTAAAATAGTGCCGATGTTTTGACAGGGTGCTTGCAACGTTTCATCTAGTTTTTTAAATAAAATATTTTTTAGTCATAATTATTATACAATTTGGAACACATATCGTGGGCTACCCTAAAAATCCTATTTTCAAGGACCAACCCTGCTGATAATTTTTTAATTTTTGTAATTTCTTAAGGGTGGTCAAATTATTCAACCCTGTAGCTGAATTATTGTAATATATAATTAACCTAAACAATTTCTTTTTGTTTTAGATGCAGAGTACTTTTTGCAAAACAACCAAAACAACTACATGTACCTGGAAACCATCCAGGAAGAAACATCAGACGATCTTCGATCAGAAAGTGATATATCCAGGGACTCTCCCGTGGGATGGCTTGCCACGGATTCCGAGAGTGGATCCGTCATTTGTATAGAAGGGCCAGGTAAATATTATTTTTATTATTATTTATTGGGTTAATAAACTACTTACGTTTTTACAAAATTATATTTTACAAAATTGTTATAAAAAATTACAAAAATGGTTTGGAAGCAACGTCTGGAAGCAAAAAACTCAAAAAAAGGTTCCCATTTGGCACGCCCTGATTAAATACACAATTTAAAAACACTCCAAATATGGCCTTTTACAAAATTAGAAACCTTGCAAAAGGTCATTTCTATATCTCCAACTTTTTTAGGATTTTTAATCAAAAACATAGCTTTGTGCACCTTCAGGCTTATTAGAGGCCGCCTGTCGGTCTTTTAGGAAGATTTGCTGACCTAAATTAATACGATTTATTTTTATTTTTTAATGACCAATCAGCAATCGAAGTTTGTGACCTTTTTTCGAAGTCGAAAATGTTGACCCTGGCGGTATAGTTTGTGTAAATTGCATCGCTTGCAAAACAAATTTAAACTACGATATTTCAAAAACGATTTGACCCAGAGACTTGAAATTCGAAACAAAGATTTTCAAAGTAGTAGAATTTCTTTTTTAATTTCAAGTCTCTATGTCAAAGCTTTCTTGAAATATCGTAGTGTAAAGTTGTTTTTCAAGCGACTTGCACCTTTACACGAACTATATGGTTTAAACCAAAGTAAAAGAAAAAGGACAAAGAAGAGAAGAAAGTCGAAAATTCATATATACATTCATGAAATTAGAACGAGATACAACACATCATGCTGTCAATCTTTTCTAGTGTCAGCTTCAGCTTTTATAAGTAACCACAGATTAGGTGCCCACCACAAGTAATTTCAGCAATATGTACTTTGTTTTATAGTTGTAGTAAAATGACAACATTTTTTTGGGCTTCTCATAAAATTTATTGCAATTTTTTATTATGGATCTCTTAAAAATAACTTCGAGAATGACTTAGGTCGCCTTGAAAGTTTGTTTATTTTTTAATAATAATATATTACTTTTGGTTAGACATTGACATTATCTTTTATATAGTGACGCCTTCGCCATAATTGCAAATCGTCCACTAAAGGCTCTAGTTGTCTAACTCCAAATTTTTCAAAAATGAGATTTTTATCAAATATGCTTCATTATCTGATTACCAACATACTTCAAAAAAAAAAAAAAGTTGCATTAAACCAATATCAGCCTCAAAAAATGCAAAAATGTAAATATATTAAGTCGCTAAGTGTCTAACTCCATCATATGATTGTGAGAAAACAATTAAATGATGTCACTAATGTCAAACTATTTCTCGACAACAGGGGATCCCGTTTCAAATATTTGTTAATTTACTGCTTGATGATAATTATAATTATTGCCATTAATAATGTATATATATATATATTATGCCAGCCTAGTAGTAATATTATATATTAAATATAAAAATATAAATTTTTTGTAATATTACGCGATATAATACGATAGGTATCCTCTTTTATCTTCCCTTGGAGTTAGACCATTAGTGAATTTAGATTCTGTGGTTAAAATTTAATTTTCAAATAATTTATATAAAATAGATAACAATGAAAAGTTTTAAATACATTAACACATTTCAAACATTTTTACCTGTGAACAAGCTAGTTTTAAAGTTATAAATTGCTATAATTAAGTTTTAAATCGTTTTTTACGTCTCCTGAAAAATATGACGTTTTGGAGTTAGACCGTTAGAGCCTTTAGATGACGAAATGTAACGTAAAGTGTTAAAATTATGGCGAATGCACGACAATACCATGCCTAATCATCAAATACAAACTGGGTATACATTTCAGTATTTTTGTAGAGGTGAATTACCTTTAAGAATAATGATAATACTTATTAATATTATTATTTATATTGTAAATCATTATCGTGTATTAATTGCAATATAAAATTGATTAATTTATTTTCTAATTTTATATATTATAAATAATTGATAAATTGATTAAAATAAATAAGCCGCAATACGGTAAAACCTTGAATCAGTATTAAAAGATCAGAAGCTGATGATTAGTTTTATTTCAAATTTCTAATTTTATTGTATTGTATGTATTTACAATAAGTTTACAACTAGTTGTTGTCAATAACTACTTTTTATAGATTCTTCTTTTTTGGGTTTAAACTGAGTGGTTGATTTGAGACATCTGCAGGACACTGCGTTTTAGATTGTCGATGTTATTTATCTTGGTAGTCTTAAGGATCAACGGATAAATAACACCGAAAATCCAAAAAGCAGTTCCCTGAAGATGTCTCTAGTATATGAGTCGAAACGTCGGACAGAATAAATCAACCATACAGCCTAAACCCGAAAAAGATGATTTTTTTTAACACTATTGGCTGTAAAAACCTCAATTATTGAAACTACTCTTTATTAATATACGGCCCAATTTAAAAAAAAAAATAACGTACACTTGCAAAAATTTTCACTAAGCATTCTAGCCTCGATTCTAGCTTACTATTGGCCGTGTAACAGGTATATTTTATATCAAAAAAAGCTTGAATACCTGTAAAGGGGGAAACTGATGAGGAACTTTGCTGGTAAACTTTTTTTAGTCTTCAACTTTTTGTTTGGACGGGGCGGAACCTTATCTATTACCTAGGGCGCGCTCGGGCGGTAACCTGAGTAAATCCGGCCCTTGCATTTAGTTACAGATATGAATATATGACTTCAACGGCGCATGCCAACCATCTTTAAAAGTTCATAAAAGTTTTACAAGATTTTTCCTCAATTGTACATATAGTCCCCTATCTCACGTAACGACATAACTGAAAAAAATTGCAAAAGTGAAATAAGCCGTAAAAAATGATCCCTTAGGGGAAATTATTTTTGCAAGCCCGTGCTTGCAAAGCGGAAAATGGACGTCATTTAAAAGACATTTTTCATACATAGTTCAAAAAAATAATTCATTTCCTGTAGTCTTTATTGTAAAAGAAATAAATAAAAAAAATTGACAAACAAAACCCTGTATAATTGATTATAAATCGTTTTAATTTTAATGAGATAACGACAATTTAAATGAAAAAAACGTAATTGTAACTGGTATTTTTTCATTATTTCCTTCATTTCTATCAATCTAATAATTTTAAATAATAATGTTATTAATCTTTATTGATTTTGAAGACTCAAAAACTGCAGGGTTGGTTGGTTCGTTTGGTTGGTTAGTTGGATGACATTAGTATCAAGCGTAGAAATAATATTTGGGTCAGACTATTATTAATATTTACCTTTTGTTTAACCTCGTACTATTCTACTTAATTAAGCATCCCCCAAGTCCAGGACTTGTGTGGGCTAGTAGTAGAGGGAACCACCCGCTTTAATTAACTTTCGAACCAATTTATAGGGACTGTCCGCTTCACTTACGCCTTCGCCAAATTTCAATTATTAATTAACTGAAAAAGGCAAATCGGCGCCGGTGAGAATCGAACTCACGCTATTTTGGGTAGTAAACTCATCAAGTACGACGCGGTAGTCCACTACACAAATCCTCCCATCTACACCAATCTTCCCAATATATTTAATAATACTTATAATCAAATGACAATGATTATGTTTTTTTAAATATGGGTATAGAGAACTTACTTAAAACTGGATACCGTTAAATGAAAAGGAACCAAACGACATTGTTAACGAAATTTTCTTAGACATGGGAATAGGTTCTCTAAGCCTTTCGTTAAAAATGTCGCTTGGTTCCTTTTTGTTTAACGGTATTCAACTTGTGATAAAAAGTACAAAAAACTAATCTATACTCGATCAAGTCTTGATCATCAAGAAGCCTCGATTTTGAATCAAGAGTCTCGTCTTGTTTTGATTTTTTTGAATTACACCCTTGTTTTCACTTTTCCGAAATCGAGACAAGAAAGGACGAAAAATTTCGATTTCTCGCTAAACACGGTCTAAATCTAGAGGAAGAGGACGCCATAAAGGCTAACATTGAAATTCAATGAATAAATTATTGTTGTACAGGCGAGTATTTCCAAATATCGGTGTGTGTGATATCAGCTAAAAATGTTAAAAAAATGGTATTTCGTTCCACGCTAAGGTGTTATTACCTTACATTCACTGAAGCTAGGCAACCCAAGTTGCAGCGTTGTGTAAATACATTTGCCTATCGTTCAGCTTATTTGAATATACTCTCCGCGGTCATAGAGTTAGAAGAGTATTTATTATACATTACATTATACAACAGAATGCTTCTGATCGAATTTTGAACATCTTTCCATCCGTTCGTCCTTTTGTCGGTTTGTTCCGCTGTCCGCTTGTTTCTCCGTTCGCCCATATAGGTATCCGTCCGTCTATTTATTGCAACCATTATCATTAGCACAATAACTCAAAAACTATTTGAAATGTTTAGAAAAAATAGAAAAATAGAACTTAATAAGTAATAAAACCTATTATTCTTGAATTTTCAAATTTTTTGCTAAAATATGTAGTTTTCCTAGATTTTTTTAAAAAATTTATTTTTATTATTGTGCCCCTTAAACATACTAAATATACACCAAACTAGATGAAAAGTTGCAAGCACCCTGTCAAAACTTCGACACTATTGTACACTAGAGCCATCTAGTTTGCAAATTTCAAACTAGGTGTTTTGTTTGATTTTAAATTCTGTATCTTTAAAACATTATATTCTAGCAAAAAACTGTATATAACATTTTTTATATGGCTTAAAAAGAGGTTTTATTTAAAATATAATTTTTTAAAATCGGGTTATAAATATGTGAGATATGCTAAAAAAACCTTTTACTGCTTTAAACGCCAATATCTCAAAAACAATGCGTTTTAGGAAAACGTTGTTAATAACATTTTTTGACCAATTTAAAATTATCTTTTATGTAAGTACTAAATTAACCAAATACAATCATGATTGCCTTAATTATAAACAAAAAACGCTAAAAATAGGAGTTTTACCCTATTTTTACCCCCTTACCCCCGATCGTTTACCCCCAAAATCTAATCAGCTCTTCGGAATACGATAAGAAACAATATTCAAAAAACCGCAAGTCGATATCTCATGTAGAAATGGAGTTAGAGAGTTTACACCCAGACAGACAGACAGACAGACGGACGCAAAATTTTTTTTACTGATTTCGACTGGTCTAAAACGCCGAGAAATGTGAAAAAAAACGTGGTCAAAGATTTTTACTTTTCGGCGAAGATTTCATTACATCGGCACTCTTAGAAGCACTAAGTGCCAATGTAAAAATAATTTGAGTTCTGTTATTTAAGTGTTCCAGATTTTAAGTTAATATCTTAAGCTGTTCAAAAGTTAAAAGGGGGCAAACTTGACACTTGACACTTGACTTGACACGCGCAGTATAAGAAAATCAAAAAAGGATATAGAAAGCTAGTTTTGAAAAAATTAAATTGTAGGAGAGAAGCATTAAATATATTTACGGATTTTATCATTAAAGTGGGAAATTCATTCTAAATATTTTAATTTTTAACACGTTGCCTGCCGCCCACATATATTGACACTCATCCCAGGCTACTTTTGTGTAATGTCATTCAAATCTACAGTGAACCCACAAGGCATTGAATATGAGTCATTGAGGGACGCACCAGGTGGGTTGTCGGCAGCGAACGTGTTAGCTGAATTCAATTTCTTAAATTATTTTACTATGAATATAAAATTTTATACTAATAGTTGATGTTACCGTTGGTATTATATTTTAATATTTGAAGATTATTAATAAATGAAAAACCATATATCTATCAAAAAATTAATATTGTGCAATTTTTTGGCATTCAATCTTGGACAATAAAATTCTTCAAAATTGTAAGTTTAACAATTATTTTTAATTTCTTTTAGTTCTAAAAGTCACCCTATGTAACTAAAATCATTCAACACAAAAGTACTTTATTCGACACGAATTAGGGTTGTCATATAATTAGCAGGACACAGTCAAATGCTTTGTTAAGATCCTTAGTTCAAGCTGTAGGTACTTAGAGTCAGGTTTTGTTTATGAGGACGTTGATAATAGTTATTTATGGTACTAGTGGGCAATATCGGTTTACCCATGAGTGCCATACAAGGTTTTATCCAATAAATAGCTTAAGAATTCATATTTTTATTAAAAATTTTAATGACATTTACAAGAAAATAATTTGGCAAGTGACAGTTAAGTGGGTAAAATAAATAATTATCCACTCAATAAAGTAAAAGCCACGTGGGGGTTATTATTGAGTGTATCTATTTAAAATAAAGCTGGTAATTGTCTTATTATCTGTATGTATTGGATAAAGTAATTTTTCCGAGTTTGACATAAACTAGAGCTTTTTACTAAAACGCCATGTATCCAATTTTAAATACGTCGATCTAAGTAGGAGGAATAACGGATATAGGAAGGATAAAAGAATAAAAAATGATAAAAGGACCAAACGCATTAGAATCTCCTTCATAACACCCTTATTCTTGTGCTGATTAGAATTAAATTTGTGGATGTCCTCTTCCAATTTACGATCTTAGTTTAAAAAAATTTGACGTCATAATCCAATAATTTTGACCACCAAAATCTCACTTAAATAATTGAACCAAAATTTAAAAGGGAAAAACACTTGAATAGTTTTTTTAATATTTTTGCTAATTGTAGGCTATTAACGTCCTCATTACCACTCAACAGAATACTGAAAAATAATCAAAATTATGGCAACCCTGGAAAATCTATGTAGCGCACATTTTATTTATTATTTATTTTTGGATAATTTTGGCACAATATAACAATTTCTGGCATTTATACAAAACTATTACATAATAAAAACATGTCTAGGCATATGCTGTTTGTTTTTAAACAATACAACTAATTGAATCTATTTTAATTCTTTTTATCTCTATTTATTTCAGATGAAATAGACTGCGAATCCGACCGAGAACTCGCATGTCCTGCCAAAAGAAGGAAACACGAAAATTTGAACCTGCTTAGCTTGCCGGCATTCGACGATGAACAATCTTTGAGCAGATCTAGTAGCCTTTTAGCCTTCGAAACATTAGAAAAACAGTGCCAAGAAAATTTCAGCAGCAGTCCCAGCATCTACTCTCAGTACAGTTTTGATTCCTTGGACGTAAGCAGAAAAAATCAAGTCAGCCCTGACAGTTTAGACCATCACAGAGACTCGTGGGAGGATGAAAATGATTACTACAAAACTTTACAGATAGATGTACCTCGGAAAAAGGAGAAAACTCGAAGCAGAGATAGTTTACTGTACAATGTGAGTCGTTATAGCGGCTCGGATAGCAGTGACTCAAGTGAAGGTACTCTAGAAGCCTCAAGGTCGTGCGATAACTTAAAAACGTGGAGAAGTTTCGATAGTTTGCCGCTGGATAGTTCCGTATCCAGTAAAAAGGCTATTAAAGAAAAGATCTCAGCGGAGAACTTGAGCGAAGATAGTGGGTATAGTGATCATTTTATCAAGTCTTCCAGTGCATCAAATATTCAACACGTGGAAGAAATTGTGATGAAAACAAATGAATGTTTTAGTTATAAAACGCACACCAAGAAAAATTCGTATGTTGGATTTGGGGCTTATGATGGGGATGCTTTTCATCATATCAATGGTAAGTTTATTTTTTTAAGTTATTATACATAGTTTTAAAGTTAAGTATAAAAAAATCTCACCGTGAATTATTCTAAAATACCTTTATTTTCAATTTTGGTGAAGGCGCATATACATACATACAAAAATGATTTGGAACAAATATTTTCTAAGTAGTAAACAAAATTTGTTCCAAATTTCAAGTCTCTATGTCAAAGATTTCTTGAAATATCGTAGTGTAAAATTGTTTTGCAAGCGACTTGCGTCTTTTTCCCCTTCTATATGGCTGATTTTCGGAGAAACAGTATAAATGTAAACAGGGGTAAATGAAAACTATATCTACACACATAAAGTATACAGGTGACAAGCTCATACCTAACCTATACTTTCCTACTAAGCTAGAAAGCAGTCTCCATTTGTCAATAGCAGCTTTCTAGCTTAATAGGGCAGTAAAATAGTCATAACTCCTAGGTTAGGACTATACCTCGGGGATAAGCGAGCTGTTCTTTCGTTCATGAGCGTAGCAGAACTGATTAGAAGCGACCGCAAGACGCCTGTCCCCGCTCTACAACAACGCAACGCCAGTGTATCTATGATAAAAGCTAAAAAGATGACAAAAAAGGGACTCATAGCTCGCAACTCTCCGGGTTCTGGTTATGATTCATAATTTATGACTAGTGATTCGTACCTCGTTGAAATCTCCAGTAAATTTCAGCAGAGCCCAGAAAATATTTATCTTTTTAATTTCGAATAAAGCGATAAAACATGTAATATTTTAATGTGAATGTAATTAATAATTTAACTATAAGTATGTTTTTTTGACATTTACATCTAAATATTACATAATTTACCGCGTTATTCAAAATTATATAAATATTTTCTGAGCGCTGCACTGGAATAGCAAGAAGATACCGATCAGTGGTGATCCCCCCACCTGTATATTTTTTTTGATGCAGTAGAATCAAGTATCCACTACTAGTGAATACTGTTCTTTTTTTTTTCTTGTTTACAGTTACCCACTTTTTACCCTCGTTATTACCTAATTAATAATATATTAAAACCTTGATATATCGAACTTAAAGGTTGGTCCGGAAACGAGCCCTAAGGGAGCTGCGGACCTTCGAAGATGGACATATTGAATCGGGGACAAAAAAAGCACCAATAAAATTTTAATGTTTTTTTGTCATTTACATCTAAATATTACATAATTTACCGCGTTATTCAAAATTATATAAATATTTTCTGAGCGCTGCACTGGAATAGCAAGAAGATACCGATCAGTGGTGATCCCCCCACCTGTATATATTTTTTGATGCAGTAGAATCAAGTATCCACTACTAGTGAATACTGTTCTTTTTTTTTTCTTGTTTACAGTTACCCACTTTTTACCCTCGTTATTACCTAATTAATAATATATTAAAACCTTGATATATCGAACTTGACAAACACAAAACCTACAATACTGCCCAAAATATTTTCCTTGCTTTAGTTTAAAAACAGTTATTAGATTTTGTTATAGCATTTAATCCCTTTTAAAGGAAACGAAGAAAAAAAACAAGTTAATTCATATTCTTAAAATAAATACTATACTACTAAATTAGTATAATATTACCCACATACATGTATAATTATTACAAAATAATTATTGTTGGTTATTTTGGTTAATTTTAGAAATTTAGAAACACGTAAATAAGTTACGTGGCTGGCAACTTTTTAATTTTCATAAATCAAAATGTGACGTTGTTAAAAATAATCATACCAACAATAAGACAGTTTTATTTAAACGTGCCACAAATAAGCCAACAAGTAACTTATTAAAAAAATGAAAAACCCGACTGCAAACGTGCATACATTAAAGTGAAATTTTGTCGAAGAATCAGATTTTATTTTTCTTACGCATTTTTGGGCGCTGAAAACGAATTCGACAATGAAAAAGCTCGTTGACCCCCAAAAACTTAGTCCCCTTCTTATGGGTGAGTGATTTTAATTGGATTTGGTCGAATTTTGAATATGTTATAGTTCTCGTTATTCTGATCAAAAATGTCCAAGGGTACAACTTCCAAAAGCCAATACTTTAGGTGCTAGAGCACTTTGAAAATCTTGAGAATCGAGGTGCATCGGTCTTATGGAAAAGTCGTTTCGGTCAGATTTGGCTAAAGTTTGGATATAATTCTCGATTTTCTTTGCACACAACTTCCAAAATAATATAGAGAACTTTAAAAATCTGGATCTAGCTCGTCCAATATTCTTTTTTCCATTTTTTTAAAAAAGTTTTCAGCGCCCAAAAATATGCAAGAAAAATACAGAGTAATTCAGAAATAAGTTCGAGAAACTTAAGAGGATTCTACGTTAAAAAATATGAAAAAAAGTTCCTATAAAGGTTGGTCCGGAAACGAGCCCTAAGGGAGCTGCGGACCTTTAAAGATGGACATATTGAATCGGGAACAAAAAAAGCACCAATAACATTTTAATGCTGCAGGAAATTCTTCATTTAAAACTAAGCAAAAAAGTATTTTTCACCAAAACACCTAAATTTAATATTAAAGGAGATATAGCCTTTTAAAAAGTAACATTTTTAGTGGCACAAAATGTTACTCCCTCCTAATTGCATTTTTTTTAAACTGTTGTTCCTACAGTGTTACACTATATGACATTTTTGATGTATTTTTACTAATTTATTACAAAAAATCCAAAAAAAATATACACAAATAAGTTTGGGGCAAAAATGTGTTAAGCCTCACATATTTTGTCCGTCTAGACACGCCTCTGGATAAATTCAAAAAATAAATTAACATAAACTTATTCCCTTATTAATACTAGTATACCTACATGTAAAAGCGTCGTCTAGCTTAAAGGGTACAAGATTTATTAATTAAAAACCTTATTTTTATTACAATTTTAAAGAGCCGTAGCTCTTAGGACTTAGGACTCATTTTGGGACCAACCTTTATAGAAAAAGTCCAAACCTTTATAGAAACTTTTTTTCATATTTTTTTACGTAGAATCACCTCTTAAATTTCTCGAACTTCTGCCTGTGTTACACTTTTTTACCTTTTACTTAAATAGTGTTCGGGATCACCAATTATTTTATTATTATTTGGATTCAAAAACTATGGCAGAAATCGGGTGGGTGTATACACTGTATACCTAACTATAATATTTATCAAAATAAAGTTCTATTCTAGAATCACAATTCTCTATTAATACAAGACCGCTCTATTTTTAACCGGGGCTTAATTGCAATTAACTTTTCATACGATCCAATAAGAACAAATGCCAAAAGGCCATATTTATAGAGCGGATGCTTATTTTTAAAAGCTAAAAATATTTCCACGTCAAAAAACATGTCTACCTACATGTTTTAAAAATGTTTTGTAATAAGTTTTTAAAAACCTGCATAACTAATAAAAAAGTAAAAAAAGTCTTGCATAGGTAAGAAAATATTAATAATTGTTATTGCTTTTACGTTTTTTGGCGTTTTTTATGTAAAAAAACAGATTTTCTCAAAAATAGGGAACGAGAATTTTTTATTTTTAATTTAAAATAAAATGTATTAAAGTAAATCTTAATTTTTTTCAGAACACGTGCTACCTTATAGTCGCATAAGTTGGCAAACAAACTTCTATAAAACTTATACATAGCCATTGAGTTTAATAGTTTTGCAATAGTTTGAATATGAAACGGATATTTTCTGGATATTTAATTTAAGAGGCTATAAAATCGGTTTTATATTTTTATTGATTACACAGGCCCGCGAAATGTCAGTTGCTGTTAACCAGATTATATTTTTCTTACGCTGAACCGGCATGTTCCTATAAAGGTTGGTAATAACTTTGGTACCCTTTAAGCTAGAACAACGAGTTTTTGCATGTATACTAGTATTAATAAGAGCAATAAGTTTATGTAACCGAGGGGTTTATTTATTGGACAATCCTTGTACACCTATCCAACAATCTTTTACAATCCTTGAGAATTCATTCGTTCACAATCATCTGTAATCCTCCAGAATCGTTCACAATCATCTACAATCTTCCACAATCATCTGAAATCTTCCCATAATCTTTAACAATCTTCATTAAAATTTTGTAAAATCTTTTTGACAATCTTCCACAATCCTTTGATTCTCACAATCCTTGTACACTTTTTTTCAATAAATAATTAATACAATATTTCAACTTTCAAAGGATCTTAATTTAAAATTAAACGCAGCCAAAAGTAATGTTATTTTTTTTGGTAACAAGCAATCAATAAAATTTCTTGAGAATAACATGAGTATTGAGATCGATGGTGTTAGACTGCCTTCAACCAATGTCGCAAAAAATTTAGGGTTATTCGTGGATAATGAATTAAGATTTGTAGATCACGTTAATAGTTTAATAAAAAAATCAATGTCAAGTTTAAAACTGCTATATTCCAACAGACACATTCTTACCGAACATCTAAAGAAAAGTCTTTCAGAATCTCTTGTACTTTCCCATTTCAATTATTGCGATTTTATTTATGGTCCTTGTCTTGATGAAAACAGTAAATTTAAAATTCAAAAAGTGCAAAATAGTTGTTGTAGGTTTATCAAGGGGGTCAACAGGTACAACCGTATGTCCCCTATAATAACACAGTTAAAATGGCTAAAAATGGAACAGAGGCGTAAGTTACATCTTTTAGTATTTACTCACAAATCCTTACAAACGAACCCAGTACAAATTATTGCTAATAAATATGTTACTAGAAATCAAATTCATTCCATTAATACAAGAAATAATGTAAAACTTAATATGCCTACTTTCAGTAAAAGTTTTTTTAAACGATCTTTCAGTTATAATTCTATAAATGAATATAATAAGTTGCCTGAGTCATTTAAGTTGCTTAAAATTAACCCATTTAAAACAAAAGTTCAGCAAATTCTTTTTGAAAATCAATAAGGTATTTTGTATTTTTAAATTTCTACAATCAATAGTCTTTTAAGTGTGTTGCAGGAGTGTGTGTATTTGTGGTTAATAATTATAATTATCATTTAATTTTATTTTAAGTTAAAGTATTTTTGCGCCATGCTTAGGTGTAAGTTAGTATTAGTTTCAAATAAAAATCAATCCTATATTTAAAATGTAGTAAAACATATCTTGTGGTTGAGTAAGAGTAGCCTAGCTAGACTTCGCCGCTGGTTATGTATTTTTTATAAATAAAGTCTTTTTATTATTATTATTAAACCCCTCAGGCTTAACACATTTTTGCCCCAAACTTTTTTATGTGTACTTTTTTTGGGTTTTTTTGTAAAAAATATAGATTTCTTGAGTAAAAATACATAAAAATTTTTATTAAGTATAACACTGTAGGAGCAACCGTTAAAAAAAATGCAATTCAGAGGAAGTAACATTTTGTGCCACCAAAAACGTTACTTTTTAAAAGGCAATTACTTCTTTAATATTAAATTTAGGTGTTTTAGTGAAGAATACTTGTTTGCTCAGTTTTAAATAAAGAATCACCCTGTGCATTAAAATTTCCGGACCAACGCTTATAGAAACTTTTTTTCATATTTTTTGATCACCTCTTAAATTTTGGCATGGCAGTTACTGATCACTCTGTATGTCTGCGGGCACAACTCTCAAAATTCATTGATTTAGGTACTCTAGCACCTGGAAGATCTCAAGCTAATTAGCATGACGAATATTTGTCACTTTTTGTATAATAAACCTTGTACGAAAAGTTTAATTTTCGGCCTAGGCCGCAAAAGTATAATAGTCGACTTTGATTGGTTGATTGATATTAAAATTGTTGACATTTGGATTCTTACCTTAAAGTTGTCAAAAATACAAATGTATTTATTAATATATTACAATCGAATAAAAAATAGTGTTTGATACATGGTCGAAAACTGTTTTGAGGGCGATCACGGAGATTGCCATCCGAGCTCGGAGGGAATATTTTTCGTCCTTATATCATAAACTACTATTTTGCAGTTAAAAAAAATAGGAGTCGGCGAGCTTTTTCAATGTCATTTTCATTTTTAGCACACAAAAACATAGGAGAAATATGATAATGACCTTTTATTTTCAGGTCCTGTTCCTTGTTGATTGGCCAGTGTTAACTATACAAGACATGACATAAAAAAAGTAGTTTAATAGATACATTATTTGTGGTTCAACCACTCTTAACCTCTTCAGGGACGAATGTTTTGTTTAAATTAATTTAGCAAAAGTTAAAAATGCTATTTATTGTAAAGACAACTAAAAAAATGTAGATGTGCGAATCTTGGTCATTGAATGTCGCTTGTGATTGGAAACAAAGCAAATGGCAACATCTATAGCCACTGAGCGGTAACATAATAAATTCGGTGAATTTAATTTTACGGTATTTATTTTTAACACATATGTCGCTAAAGAGGTTAAAGTTAAAAACACTGTATAACAGTATAAATAAAAAACTACACAGGTTGAAGTGTATGAATTTTGGTACATTTTGCGTTACGTAATACTTAAACGTTCCCTAAGGGCGTAAAATAAGGATTCATGTTTTCGAGAACGCATTTAAATGATTAAAATCAATTTATTTTAAGTCCAATAATAATAAACAGAAAACGTATAAACATCGAATCACTTTTATAATTACACCGTATAATTTCATTTAAAATTAATTTCAACAATTGATTTTAAAATCAATCAATTTTTAATTGAAATTCTTTGTTTATTTATCGCCTGTCATCATAATACATCAATTAAAATAGATTTTTTCTATTTTGCGACTCTTATAAGCTCATAATCACACGCATTTTGCGTGTTCTTATAGGCCCATAAGAGGTCTCTACTTTTTTTCTTTTGGGTTGGCAACAGACAAAAGCCTATCTCTTGACGTTTTCCGTGCAAATGTCAATGTCGCTTTAAAGTTTAATTTTCTACAAAATTTTGTGTTTAGGTTATTTTACTGTGTTAAAATTGTGACTTGGTTAATTGCAGTGAAAAAAAAGAGATGTTTATAAAATATATCAAAATATCATTTGTTCTTAGACTTTTAAACAAGGTTTAAACTGTAATGCCAACCCAAAACAAAAATCCCTAAATCAATTTAAATGTAAGTTTCATAACACGTTTTTAGCGCACTAGTGCTTTAGAAAACTCGCCGCAAGCGGCTCGTTTTCTAAAATTGTACTCGTGCCCTAAAAACATATGTTATGAACACGGGTCGGATCAAAGTAGCCATTACCGGGGACATGCAAAAATTAGAATTTAAAAAAACTCTTTTTTCAAGTAGACACTTTAAACTATTGTTCACCAAGCGGAATATCATGTCGACGCTGTTAATACTCAGTGTCATGGTCCATGACTCATTTCGACTTTTTTGGAGAAGGACTTATTTATTTATTTTTTTAATTGTTTCTCTTTTTAAAAAACGAATAGTTAATACAAAAATATTGTTTTTTTAATCATTCGTTTTTTGAAAATGGAAACAATTTTCAAAAAAAAGTCTTTTTCTAGGACCTCTATTACATGACATTCCGCTTGGTGAACAATAGTTTAAAGTGTCTATTTAGGTACTTGAAAAAAGAGTTTTTTAGAATTCTAATTTTTGCATGCCCCCGGTAATGGCTACTTTGATCTGACCCGTGGTTATGGAACTAGTACTTTAATATACTATTTAGTTACACCATAACTTTAAAGGTGCATAAAATAAAAATCTAGATTGGAAGTTAACGCCAATTTGGTACTAGAAAATAATTGCCGGAGCGTAAATTTGTTCGACCGGTCCACACAGGTCCAGGATCGTTTCAAAAGTGGCAAAAAATAGTTTTCGTTAATTTCTGGTGATGTTTTTTATGAGGATCTCTTATTTAGACATAATATAATGTATTTTAAATAAATAAACCGATATTTGCGTCTATTTATAAATATATAATGTGAAACAGAAGGTACCTAATAAATAAAAATAAATAATTATTTTTTACTTACTCAAAGATGTTTTGGAGAGTGAGTAGGAAGTAAGAAGAAAGGTCTTTAGACGTCTGAAATGAAATACTGTATACAAACAATAAAGGGAGTAGGTGATGATGAAAATGATGATGATGATGATGATGATGATGATGATATTATTCTAATATATGATTGTAATTTTTTTTGTCATTATTTTGTTTAATCACTTTCACTTCCGGATTGGTATTTTGTAATCGGATCTAAAAGCTCCAACATTTCTAAAAACAATATTTTACTTCTCTCTAATACCCAATAGACCCAAAATACTTACCATTGTATTTTTTATGCATTATTATAAATAGTTATTTATAATTTATTCTTAAAATAATATTTAATACGTATTTTAAATAGATCACAACATGAAATGACAGATTGTCAAATATAAGTAGTAAGTTTTTGACTTTTATGTAATAAGTAAATACCTTTACCTAATTTTAAATAATACATAAAAAACTCGGGCTGACTAGCGAAACTTTATATCTCTTTTTTAAAATTATATATTTTTTTAAAATTGACAACTTGCATTTCTTTGAATATATCAGATTATTATCTTTATTGTGACCATTATTACAGTTTCTATTGTAGTTATGAAAAGTAAAAGGTATAACTGCTTTAACATATAAGTATTGATTTCCTATATAATCTAATATATGAGATATTAATTTTTAAAAACACACATGACTTTTTTTTTAAATCCATACTTCAGATACTTATTAAAACAGTTTTACGCAGTTTATCTGTTTATATCATAAATTATTAACTATTTTTCTATCATTTAATATAAATTTTGGTTTAATTTGATAAAACATATTTGCTGAATATTTGCCACTTTTGAAACGATCCTGGACCTGTGTGCGGTCGTGCGAATAATTTAACTAACCGTTAAGTTAATTGTGCGAAACTATAGTAGTACTACCTATTAGAGTAAAAAAAAGTTAAGATTCTTCTGTCAGAATGATAAAATGGGCCAATTCCCAGTTGGGAGTCATTAAAAACATACAGTGCGGTCCAAGAGTCACCCCCCCTCTTAACTTTTGAACCAGTTGAGATATCGACTTCAAATTTGAAACTTTAAAATAAGACAACTTAAACTATCTTTTAGCATATATTTAATACTTTCAGCTCTTAAAATGTGGGCAGGGGGGCATGGGGGCACATTTTTTTAAATGGAAAGGGGGTCGTGTGATATATCATCTTAAAGCTTATAAAATTCTCTATTTAAACTAACATTTTTAATTTTTTTAAAAATGTTTTTTAAGGTTTTGATTTTTCAATTTTTTGTGCTAAAACATTCGATTTTTTAAGTTTTTTTTTTATAAATTTTTATTTATGTCAACTAAAATTAGTTTTAAAGTATAATTAACATTTTTTTATGATGAAATTAGGCATTTTTCAAAAATTATTTGTTTTTTTTAGAGGAATTTTGACATTAATACCCATTTTCAACCCCATTTTAAACCTAAATTTTTTTTTTATTTTTAAATTTAAAAATATGGAGTTAAATGGAGAATTTTATAAGCTTTAAAATGATTTATTACACGACCCCCCTTTGCATTTAAAAAAATGTGCCCCCATGCCCCCCTGCCCACATTTTAAGAGCTGAAAGTATTAAATATATGCTAAAAGATAGTTTAAGTTGTCTTATTTTAAAGTTTCAAATTTGAAGTCGATATCTCAACTGGTTCAAAAGTTAAGAGGTGGGGGGAGTGACTTTTGGACCGCTATAAGCGTTTCGACTTCTCCAGAATATATCGATGCCCCTTAAATAAGAAACCTTCTACTCTTTTTGCTTTTTGATTTATTTTGCTCAAAAAAATTCATGGTTAATACTTATTAGTTTTTACGCAAAAATTATTTTTTTGTATTTCATTTGGGAAGGAGGGAGGCTTTGGTCGGCAATTTCCATAGCAACATATGTCAGTGAAAAAGGTCGTATGTCAACGTTTTACTTCTTTGTTCTAAATTGTAGGAAACCTAAATGAAATTACGTTATACTTCACACTTCACACTTCACACAGTGTGAAGTTTGATGTTCAATCTATTCAGAGACCATACGAAAATTTTGACATACGACCTTTTGCACCTTTTGCATAGTGACGATATTTTTCCGACTTCTAAAAAAACGTCTGTTTTTTATGCTTTATAATACAGCTTCTGTTTATGAGAATTCGTTGTGAAATTAATGAGTTTTTCTCAGATTAGTAATTTTATTTTAAATTAATGACTTGCTATTTATTCTTAAAATATAAGACAGAAACGTTAAATTTCTGTTTATACGCCCCAGTTTGTCTTTGGAAATTTAAAAATTCACTGACTCTGCCAAAACAAAAACCGCATCAACTACATTTTAATTTTAATCAATTAAAAATAAATTAAAAATCATCTTCAATTCAATCAATTTCCAAAATTTATTAGTTAGCCCTAGTTCCTTCTTAATAAATCAAATTTCTAGAAACAAAAGTATAGTTAGGAACCTCCCTAATTTAAACAGTTCTAACTATCCAAGAAAGTTAAGGTTTGAAAGAAGTAACTAAATCAAATATTAAATATTTTATACTGTCAAGTTATAATGAGATTCTCTTTAAAAGGGTTTCTTCACTTCGAGATTACCAAATGCATTGGTAAAGTGGTGTTCTGTAAATTTTCTTGAACTCAATATTGCTAAATGTAAGGTAATATCTTTTTCCATGAGGACAATGGCCTGGAATTTTAACTATTCTATTAATAATAATGAACTTGAAAGAGTGTCGTCTACAGTAAATTTAGGTGTTTTGTTCGATACGAAATTGACATTTATTCAACATATTAATAATATTGTTAACAGAACTATGAGAATGTGTGGTTTTATTATTAGACAGTGTCAAGATTTTACTGATATTGTTATTTTTTAATAGCTTATCGCGTAGTATACTTGAATATGCTTGTGTTATTTGGAGACCCTCTCAGAAATGTTATATAAATTTATTAGAAAAGGCTCAGAAGAAAATTGTCACATTTTTGTTCTTTAAACATAAAATACCTAATCTAATCTTTTTTTTTTAGTAATCAGTTTTTTTTTATACATTTTTTTTCTTCATGTCTACTAAAATGTTCATATTTTATAACTGAACACACTAGTTAGAAGTGATATATTTTTTTACAGTAAAAAAATGAGTTCATTGTTGTACGCCGTAAAAAAAAGTTACTTGGTTTTGATGACAGCCAGAGAAGACATTTTTTATAGCTGAGAAAATTAAATCCCGAGCTGCGTGACATCAGTTGGTTATAAAATTTACTCCTACTAGGAAAGAAAAATTTTTTATTGCTATAGGTGAAGAAAATTGATTTTACAGTCTGAAAACATGTTAAATAATGGTATGTTCTAAAGCTAGTAGTGAAAAAAAATAGTATGTTTCACTCAGAGGAAAAATGCTTTTTTTACTCGGCTGTAGTTTCCGGACTCCGCTACGCGTCGTCCGTAAATTCTACAGACTAGTAAAAAAAGCTTCACTTTCACTCTTAGTAAAACAATATACTATTTTATCGCCAGTCGGCAAATTTGGTCTCCACCTTCCACGATAAAAACCTCGGAACTCCCCCACAATGGCTCTTTTTGCCATGTACCTAAATAGTTTTTTTTTGTTTCAGGAAACTTCGGCGTAAGCTACCAAGACCTCAGCATTTTCGAAAAATACGAATCCGTCGAAGAAGCACGTAGTCCGCTGATAGAGCGTTTTATGAAAAACAAACGACGACAATCCGTGACGACAACGAAAATAGTAAATATAGACACCGACGGCCATTCTAAATATACACAGGCGTCCGCTAGTGAACCCAACTTGCTGCAAGCACTCAGTGTATCGTCCGACCATACGGCAGCTTCTTCGAATCCCCTCGATTGTGTCAGTGTTCCGAAAAATCTTAACCTTATCAGTGATTTCGGTGTCGGTACCGGTAACGCGAACGAATCCGTGGCGGTGAAAAACTGGGACTTGACCGATATCACGAACTTTTCCGGTGATTTTCAAAGAGATAATGCTATAATAGAGTTCGAAGAAGAAGAAGAAATGGCTGCTAAAGTGAAACGTGAAGGGAGTTACGACATGGCGATGACCAATCGCGTCGATCTCAGTGACGAAGAGGGCAGTTATTGTTACAAAAAACGACTCCCGAAAACACCAATCGTGGAGTTTGATAAAAAAGTACTTCAGGCTATATCAGAGACTAGTATTCAGAGCATTTTGAGCAGCAACTCAAACCTGGAGTACCAGGAAAAGTACTTAAACGACTTGTATTCATCGACTCCCACGAACTACAATGTAGCTAAAAGTACTCCGAATTTAGCGATAACTCAAAACGAGATAATAGACCGTTATTTGAATGACGAGAGACGTAAATCAAACTTGGAAATCAACAGAAAAAATTCTATAATTAAATCGTCAACGAGCACAAGTGGAATGTCGGACGAGGACAAAACGATAACTTCTCTCGGGTCGCACCATTCCAAAGAGGTCCACTTCTGTCCGGTTGTTTCCGAAGTGAACTGGCGCGATGACAGCGTCTCGACGGCGACGCCAGAGCGCGAGAGCAGTTACAGTTTGGAGAGCACACCTGAGAGAGAGATCAAACTTGTTAAACCAAAAGCCAGGCTTGCCTCTCCTGCGAGGAAAAGGCTGAGTATGTCGCAACCAGATTTGAGTGATAATGACTCATGCAAAAGGGAGTTTAATGATTCTTTAAAGAGTTTGAGGACGGATTATTCGAAAAGTCAGCCTGATGTTAGCAAATTGAGGCGTAAAGGTTAGTAGTTTGTTTCCGTCAGGTTCATTTAGTGAATATTTACACTTTTTCGATAAAATAATCCGACAGTTATCATTTACTAACTTAAAATAAAGTTCGCATCGTATGAGCAAAAATAAATTCCTTGCTCCTCAAATGTTTTAAGTTTATAATAATATATAATAATTCTTCATGTTTTCCAATCGTTTTCAGTTTAACAAGTTTTTGTTAAACAAATTTGTGATTCTCCTCTTGAAGTATGCCGCAAATAAATTTGAGCCAGAATATATCATGCAAAACTTTTATAGCAAAAGGAAACTTTTTAGATTGAGGTCTGTTAGAATGTTAAGGGTTAAAAATAAGTCTTGCGCTGCATTTTTGAGAAATGGCTAAGCCAAAAGCTAGGTTTGACTCGCCTGCAGAAAACAGTTTGGGTTTGTCACAACCGTATTTTAGTGATAATGACTCATTCAAACGGGAGTTTAATGATTCTTTAAAGAGTATGAGGACACATTATTTGAAAATTTCGGCTGGTTAACAGATTAAGGTAAAAAGTTAGTAACTAGTTTGTTTCTCTGATTTATGTATTGTATATTCATACTTTTTCGTTAAAATAATCCAACAGTTAACTTAACCATAAAACAAATAAAAAAATACTTTCTTCCGAGTTTCCTACTTTATGATTGAAATAGTCCTTTGCTCCTCAAATATTTTTAGTTAAAAAAAAAAGATGCTGTTAAACGAATAATACTTGATGTGGTTTTTTTTACGAAAATGCATTCTCTTCTCGTGAAGCATGTTACAATTAAAGGGTTGAAATTATGCATACCCTCTGCAGTTAGAGAAAATTAAGGATTATGTATACGGTTTGGAAAATACTCCTGAAAAGTTATAAATAATAAGTATAGAAAAAAAAACTTTTTGGTAAAAAATTGTATATTTTCTCTCTTGACAGGATCAAATATTTCGCAAACGGAAGATAATGAATCATTTAAAAAGGAGTTTTATGGTTATTTAAAAAACATGCGTATAAGCTTTTCCAACGATCAGCTTGAAGGTAGTAAATTTAAGCGTAGAGGTTAGTAGTTTTTCCCCTGGGGTTTAGATGGTCTAAATTGCATCGATTGAAATCGATTCTGTTCTTGCACTTTGCGATAAATGATTTTTACCGGTTAAAACCATTGTAATGAATTTTAAGTAACTTTTAACTTTTTTTTCTCAAAAAAATCTGAGCACTTAACTTTCAGCTCTATAGGTACTTGTAGAATATTGCCATACAATATGACTCGCTCTCCTTAAAGCTTTTTTTTTAATTTAACATAGATTTTTTCGACAAAATTGATGTTTTTTTCTATCTTGACAGGTTCGAGCTTTTCGCACCTGGATTTGGGCGATAATGACTTATACAAAAGGGAATTTAATGATTATTTAAAGAATATGCGTATGAGTATTTCCTATAGTCAACCCGAAGTTATTAAATATAGGCGAAGAGGTTAGTAGTTTTTGCCCTGAAGTTTATGGTAAAATAATCTTTCATTTTTTTTTTTAATATATTTTAAACTTCTTACTTTGTGTACATGGAGCTTGTGGTTTGTAGTTTATGTCCCCAAGGTTTATATTATTATTTGTTGCTTCTATTCTTTCACTTCCACGATAAATAAATAATCTGATCCCTTTTAGTTTAGAACCAGTGTACTGCTTGTTAGTATCTTCTACTTCTTTTCAAAAAAATCTACTAAAATTCCTGCTTTTTGAACACGTGCCTTGTAAAATACTCCTAAAAGCTTTTGCCCCGAGGTTTATGGTAAAATAATCATTATTTTTCTTTAAATATCTTTTAAACTTTCTACCTTGTGTATATGGTCTGTGGTTAGTAGTTTCTGTAGGTTTATAGTTTATGTAGTAGTTTCTGTAGGTTTATATCATAAATTGTTGCTTCTATTCTTCCACTTCCACGATAGATAAATAATCTGATTCCTTTTAGTTTGGAACCAATGTACTGCATGTTAGTATATTTAACTTCTTTTCGAAACAGTCCACTAAAATCTCTGCTTTATGAGCAATTTCCTTGTAAAATACTCCTGAAACTTTTTAAATTTAACAGATTTTTTTCTACAAAATTATATTTTTTCTATCTCTACAGGTTCGAGCTTTTCGCACCCGGATTTGGGCGATAATGATTCATACAAAAGGGAATTTTATGATTATTTAAAGAACATGCGTATGAGTATTTCCTATAGTCAACCCGAAGTTAACAAATATACGCGAAGAGGTTAGTAGTTTTTGCCCCGAGGTTTATGGTTTTTAAACTTTCTTCCTTGTTTATATAGAGCCTGTGGTTATTAGTTTATGTCCCAAAGGTTTATATCATGAGTTGTTTCTTCTATTCTTTCACTTCCAAGATAAATAAATAATCTGACCCCTTTTAGTTTGGAATCAGTGTACTGGATGTTAGTATCTTCTTTTCCAAACAATCTACCACACCACCTGTCTTGTAAAATTCTCCTTAAATCTTGGTGAAATAATCTCCCATTATCATTTTGCAAAATAACTTCTAAAATTGCTCTCTGTGTGGTTAGTAGTTTATGAAACTTAAATTAAGTCCCCAAAGTTTATAAGTAGGTACTGTACCGGGTGTCCCAACTCTATTTACCCAGCGGTTTTCTCGTAAACTAAAAGAGATAATCAAGTTCTGAGAAAACCATTTTAATAAGACAACTTAAACTATCTTTTAGCATATATTTTATACTTTGAGCTCTTGAAATGAGGACAGGGGGGCATAGAGGGACTTTTTTTAATGGAAAGGGGGGTCGTGTGATACATCATTTTAAAGCTTATAAAATTCTCCAATTAACTATTTATTTTTTATTTTTTTTTACATTTTTTTTTGGGTTTAAAATAGGGTTAAAATGGGTATTTTTCTCAAAAAAATAAAAAAAAATTATAAAAATACTAATTTCATGATGAAAAAACGCAAATTATACTTTTAAACTAATTTTAATTGACATTGTAAAAATTTACAAAAAAAAACTTAAAAAATCGCATTTTTTAGCACAAAAAATTAAAAAATCAAAACCTTAAAAAAATTGTTCAAAAAATAAAAAAATATACAGTAAAATAGACAATTTTATTTGCTTTAAAATAATATATTACACGACCCCCCTTTTCATTAAAAAAAATCTGCCCCCCTGCCCACATTTAAGAGCTGAAAGTATCAAATATAAGCTAAAAGATAGTTTAAGTTGTTTAATTTAAGATGGTTTTCGCAGAACTTGATTATCTCTTTTAGTTTTCGAGAAAATCGCTGGGTAAACAGAGTTGGGACACCCGGTATATTAGTACTGCATACTACTACTGCTTATTAGTACCTAATAACTTATTTTAAAAATGTTACTAAACTTCCTTCTTTTAGATTGATCACAAAAATTATAAATAGTGGTGCAAATAACATACATACTCGCCAAATCCTTTTTTGTGTTTCTCTAAAAATTTAAAAAGTGTTTCCTCTTTTGACAGGTTCAAGTATTTCGGAAACGGACCTGAGCGATAATGACTTATTCGAAAAGGAATTTTATCGTTATTTAAAAAACATGCGGTTGAGTTTTTCTGACTATCAGCCTAAAGTTAGTAGATTTAGGCGTAAAGGTTAGTAGTTTTTGTCCCTGAAGCTTGGGTCATAAATCTAGTGTCCCTACATAAATCCTCCCACTTTTTTTGAAATAGTTTTATTATTACCATTTTACATTGTATCTTTTGGAATTTCCAAATTGGAAATTGTCTTTTTAAAGTTGCTTTCCTTGTATTATGTATTAATGGAGTTATGAATCTTGGTAGAGTTGTGTGTAAAATTAGTCCATGAATATCTTGAGCTATGAAAAAAAAATGAATCTATATTTACTTACTTTTTACATTGCCATGAAATAAATCATTAACAATTGTTACATTAATGTAAAAATATTCTAGTAATTACTAACAGAGCCGGATTAACAGTGCAGTGGGCCCTGGGCCGCAAAATTTCTGGGGGCCCCTATTATCAACTTTTAAACCCGTTATAGTTGTTACTAAATAAAAATTACAGTATTTTAATTTTTTTTATAAAAAACAAAGAATTTGATTGCCAGATAGGCGAACTAAAAGTTGCTAGAAAGTTACCGTGGGTGTTACTGTAAAAAATATACAAAAAATAATTAATTAATTTAATTTATTAAAAATGCAAGAAAGCTATATCAAGCGATCGCCGCTGGTGAAAATTTTTACAAATAAGTTTTACAAGCTCCTAAAAACGTAAAATTCTAGAGCCATAGGCGAAAATTAATACAAATTTGATTCTTAATTTTATAACATTGTTACAATTTAAAGTTTCACAAAAAAGCAAAATTTTTACTATTTTTACGTTTAAAATCTTAAATAAAATATAAAAAAAAGCGTAAAAAGCCTAGCGCCGTAATTTTAAAACAGTATTAGGTACAATTTAAAGTTTGATAAAAATGCAAGAAAGCTTATTGCCACAAGCGCCGCAGGCGAAATTTTCTATAAATTTCACGCTTGAATTTTAGACTCGAATAAATAAAACAAAAAAACATACAAATTTGATAGACAATTTTAATTTTAAAACAGTGTTACAGTTTAAAGTTTCATAAAAACGCATTTTTTTATAATTTTTACGTTTAAGTTTAACAATCTTAAATTTAAAAAAAACTAAAGGAAGCCCCAGCGCCACAGGCGAAAATTTGTACGAACTTGAGGGTCTGTGGTACATTTGGAGAAGGTGCCCTTATCGTTCTGGGGGGATTATATATAAATAAAGTATAAACAGTTTATAATAAATTAAAAGAAAGTGTAGACGCTGGGAGCTCCTCAAGGGCCCTCGTCCAGTGAACAGTGGACCAAGGCAAACTTTTCTGGAAAAAATATTTTTTTGCTGTTTCAAAGCAATATGTGGGCCCCCTTGTAGGTTTAGTTGGCGTTTCTGTATCAGGCTTTTTTATAGTTGGGAGCCTATAGATGGTATGCTTCGTTTTAGATTTTGTGCACAAGAATGGTTAAAATAGGCCCCTTGAAGGTACAATTCCCGAGTAAAAAAATAACAAATGCTATTTTGGTACATATTTCCATATTTCTTTAAGGGTATTTTCTGAGCGTTGATGATCATGATGATTTTATGCATTATTACTATTTTTATATATTCAAATTTTTAACAAATAACAGTCTTGGATGGGCCCCCCCGGTCGGTAGGCCCTGGGCAGCCGGCCCATCCGGCCAAATGGTTAATCCGGCCCTGATTACTAAGAATCACTTACTTTTTTATCGTTGCTAGCATCGCTAGCAACGTAAAAAAGGTAGATCTGGTACCTACGATATCTCTTGAACATGCAAGTTTCATTTAAAGTGCGAGGTATAATTAAGCTGAAGTTTGCAATTTTATTCTCCATAATTCCCTCGTAACAACAAATATGTATATAGCACACAAATATTTAGCACACGAAATTGAGATTTGATTCAAAATAAATAATAATTTAAAATTAAAAAAATGGCGTCGCATATAATTATAATTGACAGCTGTTTTACGATTGACGTGCCGGTTGCCTACACTGTGCGCGCGAAAAAAATTACTTTTCTGCTTGCTGTCATGGTAACGAGCAGAAAAGTAAAATACTAAGAAATTAGTTATTTTCTTAACTAGTGTATTAAGTGGATAAAATCACTTAATACACGAGTTGAGAATTTAATTTTATCCAACACCTTTTATTTTTAAATAAAAATCTATAATTTTGCGAAAAATTATGTCAAAAATATTCAGATTAAGTTTTCTTAATACTAAAATAATAGGTAGCCATGGCCTAAGTATGCCTATTAAAAATAAACAATTGCTAGTTTTACATTTCTTACAAACGTCAAAATGGACGTGGTGATGACAAAATTTTTAATAAAAACAGTATTTTATTCAAAAACTAAAGAATAATTTGGGGTTTTCTTTAATTTTTATGGTTTAGTTAACGTGCTTCTATTTATAGAATAGTTATAATACTTAATTAATAGGGTATGTAACTAATTTTGGGTGAGTTCAAAAGCTGTACGTAAAAGAGTGGGTGACAAATTTTAGTCACTAGTGGAAAAAAACTCACTTTTGACATTTAAAATAGTGCTCAAAACAAGTATTTCTGTGAAGGTCTGGATAAAGGTTATTTTGAAGTCTGAAAACTTCATTTGTTTTTGTAGAAATGTTAACTTTTCTATTAGATCGTAGAAAACAATAATTATTTACTCTTGACAGATTCAATCACATCTGAAGTGGAGTTAAGCAATGATGACTTATGCAAAAAGGAATTGCATGACTATTTAAAGAATTTGCGGAAGAGTATTTGCCAAAGTCAGCCTGACATTAATAAAATTAGGCGTAGAGGTTAGTAATTTTTGTCCCTGAGTATCGCAGTTTTTGTTTTTTTTTACTTTCCCCTAACAGATTAAAGGGAAAGGCCTTTGTTAATAAACAAAAATTAAAAATGTTTGCCTTTTACGTTTCCTAAATGAAAAAAGGAAACTTTCGGTCGATCAGTCTGTCCGGTAAATAAACCACGATACGTGAGGGTAAAAAACATTTTTTTCTTTTGTTTTTTTTTATTTTTTTTTTACTTCTTTTTTTTCAATTTTTTTGAATAATTAACTTTTTATAGGGGAAAGTACGTTTTTGTTGAAACATTTTTGATATACTTTATCCATTTTTGTTTGAGAAACAAGCAATAAAGCAAGGTCTTAGAGAGAAAATCAGGACCCGTGGGGACAAAAATTTGACAAAATCTTCGTTTTTGGAGGGGGGGTTGGCAATAGACGCTTAAAAAGAACAAATATAAATTTATATGTTTTGGCCAGTAATAATGCATTGAATAATTTACCGGTAATGCACTATGTGGACACTTTTTTTCTCAGTAAAAGGTAGATAAAGTATAATGCAATTTTTGGAATCATAGATTTGTTGCTAAAACCCTTTTTTTTTCTCTCTCAGGTTCAAGCATTTCACAAACCGACTTTAGCGATACTGATTTAAGCAAAAGGGAATTTAAAGAATATTTAAAGAATGTTCGGATGAGCATTTCCCAAAGTCAGCCTGAATTTCGAAAAATTGGGCGCTCCTCTACGCGTAGAGGTTAGTAATTTGTGTCCCCGAAATCATGAGTTGTTGATTTTTTCATTTTTATGATAAAATAATCTGATCATTACCATTTAGTTTTACTAACTTAAACAGAGAAAATACTAGAGATGTCCAAAAACACTATAGAATTTCACACACAAAAAATAGATTTTATTTATAAAGTACTTAACTTTGCAAAGATTCTTTGTTCTTATTCATGGATAAGTTTAAATATGATTCTGTTGGCGATAACTGTGTACATAATAATACCAAATAAATAAAAAATTTAAAATTATGGTTCAAAGCTTCTTTCTCCATTTCATGCTATGTAGTCAACTGCTTGGACCTCAGAGTCGGTACATTTTAAAATTATATAAAGCCACCCAGTACTCTTCGAGCGACCGTCTATAATTTCTGTACCTCTCTGATTATAGTCGGACCGATATATAACTTATCTTTAAATAGTAACTGTATCTGTGAAGACTACAGTATATATTTAGCCCATATTCAAAGTTGATTACTTTATACTCATAATATGCTCATCAATCAGTTTTAATTTAATGTAGAATTGTAATTTTTTTTCAAGCATACTGATTGGGTATTATTACTAACTTGTTTTTTTAGATCAGTTTACAAAAATCTCACCTTATGACTGAGAATAGAAATAATATTTTACGTTACTTGTCGGTGCACCCATGAAAGAAGATTTCCACACTAGTTCGGTAATATAATTTTTACGCATTCTTGGTGGCGGATCCAGAAATTAAAAAAAAGAGGGACAGACACTAAAATTCTAAAAAAAGTGTTGCACCTGCTCTTACTTATATCCTTCTACCCTATAGGATTATCCTGACTAAACACCATTTTTACCTTAATAAGGTAAAAATGCTGCGTTCTGATTGGTCGACCGTCAATTTAGTCCAAGTTTAACGGGTTAAAACAACAAGGCATTGTCAATATTTACCACTGTTATTTCTTTTAAGATAGATAATTCATAAAAATATTCACGGTATTTATTTAAGTCATAAATAAGTACCGGTAAAATAAATATTGTTATTGTGCGTTTACAATGTTGGCACTTCATCCGTTTCGTTTTTGCGATTTTCTCACACAATTCTATTATCACTTATTAAACACAAGATATTTTGAATTATAAAGGTAAAATAATATTTATTACAAAAATCCCATTTTAAAAATTATTTATTTCTTTTTTTATTTGCCCCGGACAATTTTTTATTAAAAGAAGAAACACAAAAAATACAAACTACTTTACCAAGGTGTTGAACTTTATTGGGCCAGTTCACCTGCTTGTCCATTATAATACCCAATTATTATGTTACCGACCAACGAACTAATATCTTTTCTCAACATAAACATTTGTCTGTCTTACTCGCACATATTTGTTCTAACAGAGACAACAATACCAGTTACTGGTAATTGTTATTGTTCAGGCCTGAATATACCTACTATTTGTTTACAAACAAACCGAGATGTTGGCGAGACTTTATTTTAACGGTATGCCTATTCTACAAAGAAGAGTTCTTAGTTCGTTGTTACCGACTAACAGCTATTTATAGTTAAATATTGAAAATCATAATACAAAATTAGTTTTTTTGCTTTGTTGGATGAGATATTTTTTTCACAACAAATAAACAAAAGTACCTACCTATTTCTTTTATTTAGGTAATTATGGTATCCTTGTATTCTTAATATAGATGTTATAAAAAGAATAAAAAGTAATTAATATTCGCAAAAATAATCTCATAAAGCTTGCAGATTTTCTGTTTTTGAGACAACCTTCAAGCATCGAAATATTTCTCTGTAGACTAGCCAAAAATACTCGCCCACGAAGAATTTAAATTAAGTACAACCGTAAATTAAGACGCGTTGACTGTTCATTCATAATTTTATTGCATTGCATTTTTTAAATTTATTTAATAAAGAAATAGTTTTTTTTTTAAGTTATTATTTTTTAAAGCACCCACCCCATATTCGTGTGTGCATCAAGTGTGCATCAAGTTTCACGCAAGTAGAACTTGCATCATGAGAAAAAGCTATTTTTTCTTGAGCCCCCACCCCCAGAGGTTTTTTTTACAAAATCATATAATTTTAGTCTAGAAAAATTGCAACGTTACTTGCCCCTGAATTTGTTTACAAAAATAAGTTTTTATTATGAACTTTGGAAATATTAAAATATAATGTTTGCGCCTTCGCCAAAATTGTAAATATTTATTAGGTAAGTGATACAAGATAAAAATCAGTTTTAATATTTTGGCCCGGTACACACATGCGTTTTTTTGCCGCGCGGTGCCGCCGCGGTACCGCAATTGCGGTGATACTATAAATATAAATGGGCAAGACGGACGCGCGTTGTCGTAACGTCGCCGGAGGTATGTGTGCATTGCCCAATTATATTTATAGTATCACACACCGCAATTGCGGTACCGCCGCGGTACTGCAGTGGCTGCCGCAAAATCAGATACACACTGGGCAACGAGATTACTCTAGTACGCATTCTGTCGGTAGAAATAGATGTTGTTGTCCGCAACAAACGTGCAATTTTTGCTGTTATTTTCTGCAAAATGTATATTTGGAAGATAAACAGACGCGTTTGTACCGTTCTATTAACAACGATGTACTGGTAGCCGTACTTGCGTGTGCGGCGCCGCTGCGGTCCCAGAGTGAGTGGCGGCGAAAAATACAAGCAAGACGGATTTGCGTTGTCGCAACGTCGCCGGAGGTATGTGTGCATTGCCCAATTCTATTTATAGTATCACACACCGCAATTTCGGCAAAAAAACGCATGTGTGTACCGGGCCTAAATACAATTGGGCAATGCACACATACCTCCGGCTACGTTTCGACAACGCGCGTTTGTATTGTTAATGGAACGGTACACAAGCGCGATTTTTTTGTCGCCGGGAAAAGTTTAATGGCCGCCCTTTTTGAAGATTTAGACATAGAATTGCTTATTGGTGCAGTTCAAAAGCATCCTCGAATTTGGGATGCCGCAGAAAATAACAGCAAGAATGGCACGTTTTTTTCGGACATCCATTTTTGCCGACAGAATCTCGTCGCGCAGTGTGTAACTGATTTTACGTATCGCTTTTTACGTGTATATTGACATAAATTTTATTTCGATAACTTTAATAATAACGCCAAAAAAAAACGGTTGATCTGTCATAGCTGGGATACCCTGTATTATAACTATACATCCGTTTAGTATACACTACAAATTAGAATTTGTATCTCTCAGATGAAATCGGAATCAATCGTTCTGGGTTTACGTCGTGACCAAAGTCATTTAATAATATTACACGAGGGCACCTGATGTATGAGCTTCTACGGGCGGAGAGTGAGATAACTTATGCCTTTTTAGTGACCTAGTCGTGCGTCTTTACGACTGTAGGGAATACTGTATACCAAGCGCCTGACTGAGATACAATGCTACCCTGCCTCTGCACACACATCTTGTATGTCGTACCACCTTGTAAGTTATAGAAATTAATTAACCTTGAGTCGTGACAGATAAGTAAAAGGTGGGGTTTTCGATGGATTACCTGTATTTAGTAAAGTACCTTTTATTAAACATTATACATAACGCTATTTCCACACGAACGATCACTTAGCCGATTTAAATAAAAATAAAAACAAAAACTTTTAATTTAAAAATAAAAAGTACTAAAAATAAGTGTTAACAAGCTGCTTCGCATTCTATAGTATACTCCCCGCAGTTTCAAGTTGTTTATTTCTGGTGAAGTTTGAACTTAAAAATTGTAATGGATTCTTTTTAATTTTTTAAGTGGCGCCCTATAATTTCAATTTGGGTACAAATTTAATAAGGGCAATTTTTCCTAAAAAAACAATGTTGGTAGCACATTTCCGTCTATTTTTAATTTTTTTTTAAGTTTAGCCCCCTAAAACTTTTTTGTTTCGAATGGATTTTTAAAAATTTAGTTAGTTTGATCCTTAAAAGTAATCTTTCCCGAAAAAGTTGATCGGAGATTTTCTATTATTTTCGTTTTGTTTTTTAATATTTAGCGCCACATAACTTTCTTATTTTTGAGGATATTGTTTTCAGTTTTAATATGCTTCGTGTCCTTAAACTTTGACACACTTATCTGTGCCTACGGAAAATATGTGAAGAATGTGTGTGCAAGTGAGAGGCCCGTTGCAGGCACGCACGCCTTTAAGTTATAACGCTTTTGACGGAAAGAAGGGAGCGCGCATGATACCTCCCCCTTTCGTCGGAGACTTTGTGTCAGGTGGAGAACTATACCAAGATTATCGAATTATTCTTTTTCGAGTTGTCGTGTGGACAAGAAAACGTGACATACGGACAGACGGACATTTCTAAAATTTGTTTAAAATTGTAGGTATATAACGCACTTTGGTATAAAGATTTTTGATTTTGGACTTTTTCTTTTTTCGGGCTCTAAATAAACCTATATTACTTATCTGCAGTGACGCTGCGAGGAGTGTAATAATTATTAACAATAGCTAATTTTAATTATTACATAGTAATTTCTACCTTAATATTATTAACTATTCTAGAACAACGCTAGCTCTCTTATCATATTATATTTACGTTAATATACGTATTAAAGAAAAAATGAATAACAAGTGGTATGATAAAGTTAGGTTTTTAGATAAAGCCGTAATTTTTGGTTAAAACAAACTATTTAAATTATTTATGAATATATATACCATAGTGTGGTAAGGTGTCAATTCGTTAAATTGTAGTTATAAAATATGAGCTGCTATTTTGTCTCATCTCAAAGTAAGTTAATTTAAAGAGCTTTTTGTCAAATTAAACTAGTGCTACATCTAGTGGTTAATATCTCCAAAAAAATCTCCCAGAAGATAACACAAGCCAAAGATTACGAGAGATTACGTTATACAAAAGACAAGGGCAATCCAATGTACACCTACTTCCAATTTCTGGAAGTAGGGGAGACAGTTGTACCTTGATCACAATTTACTTTTATATTTTTCTAAAAGCCATTTTTTTAAATATAACAACGGAAAGAGTCTCCTGATAACACCATTATTCCTACACACTATTTATTTTTTGAGAATTTAAATATTTAACAGTTATAGAAAAAAAAATATTTATATTTTATTGTAATGTGATCAATGGTACAAGACCATAATGTACCATTGATCACATTCTAGTGTATTTATTTATTTGTTTATACTCATACATGGACCTTTATTTAAAGGTATTTAAACATTAAGAGTGTTACAATTATACAATAAAGCTTCTTCAGATTTCATTCTATACCTGTACCTTGTATCATCAACATTATGTACCTACAAGGAAGATAATATGTATTAAAAACAACATTTTTGTACAAAAATTTGTTGTATGTTTCATTACAAAAATAAATAAGATTGCAATATTGTGTTAAAGTATACCCTAATTTTTATTTGTATACATGTTTACAAAAAGTTACAATATGAAATTTATAACTTAAAATTAATAGGCAATAGAAAAATTAGTTATGTAAATTAAACTTTACTCAAAATTAGTTAACTAAATCATTTAACGTTAAAGCTAGAAAAGTCTACCTATTCATTGATGAAAAGTACAGGACGTTGGACTTGTAAAAACATAAACAGTAAAACCAAAAGTTGTTACTTTTTGAGCTAAAAAATTGTATTTTCCTCGCTTGCCCCTACTGAGTAAACATTGTCTTAGGCTGGGTTTATCAAAGTGCAGCTAAATTTAGCTGACACGTAATAACCATAGCCACTCCAACCAAAATCCAGAATTTGCTGCTAACTGAGACTTTATCTTTTAGATAAAGTTTTTACTGTACACTGATAAACTGGGCCTTACAGTACAGTACAGTTTTGTCACGTAGATAGAAGCATCTGTCAAGAAACTGAAGGGTGATCCAAGGTACACTATGATCAAGGGACAACAGTCTCCCCTACTATTTTACAAAAAAAAAATATTCTTAAAAATATACCTGGATCAATCTACTTTTATTCAAAGTTTCAGATTACTAGGTTTAACATATAGGTAATATATGTTTCTGAAATAAACGGCTGAGTCGGATGGACGGACGAACGGACGGACTGTTTCGGATTCTTATGTAAACTAGCAAAAGCTAAACTTTAAACGAGTTTTCTGAGAAAAGTAGTTTTGACACACTAGGTGGATTTCTTTGTGCATACACCCCATTGGGGCCGCCTCAGAACCTAAAGGTCACCTTTAAAATGTGCCACATTCGGAATGTGGCATTCCCTAGGTCCCTCCCTGTATACAAACCACAAAAAATGGATTTTTTGCTCCTGGATTATAATTAGGGGTTTTCTCTATAGAAAAATTGAGTGGAGAGATTATTTTTATTTTTGGTTTGGACTTTTTTTACTAATATTTCATCCCTAAATAGGAATTTTTAAGGTAGCGAGCATTTTAGTTAAAATCACTTCGAACGCACCGTGGCTAAGATATAAAAACTTGCACCCTCGTGAGGCAGGGGTAAATATATTCCGATATATTTCTTTCTGTGGGATATTTACTCCTCAAAATGAGATGAATATTTGTAGGAGCAACTAAAAATTCCAACTTTTTTGGTTTGAACCACCCTACTGTATACCTAAAGGAACGTTCAAGTATTACGTAACGCTCCTAGGGGGAGGGGGGGTCATTTTAGAGTGTTACGCTCATGTCAATGGTATAGGAAAATAGCGTTTGGACTTTGGAGGGGGGTCTAAAATGATCAAAATATGCGTTACGTAATACTTGAACGTTTCCTAAACCGCTATACTTCACACGATAAATTCCACCAAACAAAAAACACTCGTCATTAAACCGAATCAGCAAAATAGGTTCATTCATTACTCCTACCCAGCTTACACCCATTACCGCTACGTCCTTCCTCGACATCTCCGGTTTCGTAATAATGCTGACCTACCTTAATATGCTATAGGTATATCATTGTTCTCTTTTTTGTGGGCTTTTGCAGTTTTTTTTAATTTAAACAGGCTGGATTTTCAAAATGAATTTTATAAAATTTAGTGATCGTTTTTTTTTCCTTGAACAGATTGATTTTTTGATAATTTTAAATTACTTTCACTTATAGTCCAGTCAAATAACGAGAAATTCCTATGTTAAATTGCAATAAATGTACACGGGCTGATATTTTAAAGGGTAGTAGTGTATGGTAACTCCTTTTAGTTTTTCAACGGGTGCGTAAGGGGTGTCTGCTATCTTGAACTTTAGGGGTGAGTGCGGTTATCTCGCTAAATATGCATCTTACGATAAAAATGCATATAACCAATTTTGTTAAGGAACAAATTTCCAACAATTTTTGTTTGGATCATTTTTTTAATATTTTAATAACAATCGAGTTATAAATATTCAAAAATGGTCATGTTGGGGTGCAATTGGTTTTTTCGATTTTTTAGCCAAATTCTTAATAATAATAATAATAATAATAATAAGTTTATTTATGTAAGGGTATACATACATAAAAAGGAGTTAGCTCAGCTCTTTCCAAGAACCAAAAATGGTTCTGTTCATACAAAATTTACATTATAATTTGGTCCTTAGAAAGTCTGATCTTCCGCTAATCCAAAAAAAAACGTTAAATATAAAACAATGAGAGTTACAAAAAATAATAATAATATTAATAATTTTAAAATATTAACTAAAACTAAAAAACTAAAAAATAAAGCAAATTAAAAATTAACAATTAGGAGTTTTGTAGTATTTGCCTTTGATTTGATTTAAACCTACTAAAAGGGGTTGATCTAATATCATAGTCCAGTCCATTATAGAAGTGCACAAGGTTGTAATAGAAAGATCGAGTATAAAAAGCAGAACGATAGCGAGGCAAAGACAAGTTATTCTTCCATCGGAGGATAAAAGTGGATATCTTATTTAGAAATGGAGTTAGCGAGTTTACACCCTGACAGATGGACGCAAATTTTTTTTTTACTGATTTTGACTTAGGAAAGTCTAAAACGTCGAGAAATGTGAAAAAAACATGGTCAAAGATTTTTGACTTTTCGCCGAATATTTCAATACATCGGCATTCTTAAGTGCTGATTTAATAACCCCACATTTTTGAAATTTTGTTTTTTTAGCATTTTAGTGTTCCTTGAAACGTGAAATTTTAACTTCAAATGCATTTTTCTCTAAAACGGTTAATATTTCAGTATTATAACAAGGGTACCTTTTTTATGTATTTATATCTAAGAACTCACATTTTAATAAAAAAATACAAAAAAGTTGCACAGGAAAAAGTTTGGGGCAATAAGTGATAAGGCTCGCCGTTTCTCGCGCCACTGGTTAAAATAACTACATCAAAATGACAAAAGATAAAAGCCTTGCTAAGCTTACATCATGTGAAAAATCGAATTTTTACCCCTTTTAAAGGGGCGTAGCTCCCTAACGACGCATTTTTAGACACGTTTTATAATATAGGATTTTTTTTCATATTTTCTGATGTAGAATCACCCCTTAAAATTATTGACGGTTTGTTTAAAATAGGGGAAAGTGAATTTAGTTTAAACTAAACTCTTTCATTCATTACTACTTCCTACCCATCTCTATTAATTACGGTTATTTCCTCCCTCGACACCACCGATTTCCGACCTTCCTCAACCCACCATATCTCACCGTTCTTTTTTTGTCCGCAGGTAGTCAGCTGATAAAGAAAGACGAACATGGGGCCCTGGTTAAGGCCTACATCGACGGCGATGGCATCCAGTACAAACACACCCACCTGGACCTCGGTGTTTACAGCGCCCCTCCACAGCCGGCCGCTGCGCCGGCAGAGGAAGGGCCCGTAAATTCAGACAGGCGCAGTCAGAAACCTGCAGCCGCGATGGAAGCGTACGGTGCGCAGCGGAAGGACAGTGCGAACTCGAAGTCGCGGAATAAAATCGGTGGGTTTTTCTCCAGGTTGGCGAGTTTCCGGTTTTCCAACAGGAAAGGGAAGGAGGAACAGGCGAAGTTGAAGAAAAAACAGGATGTGGGGAAAGGAAATCAAGGTAAGTTTGATGGGTCAGTGAACGTGGTGTTTGTTGTGTATTTTGTTTCGACAACACGTGCATTTGTTTTTGTGATAGTGATATTCTAGCTGGCTGACAGAATCTTTGTGATGTGCTCCAGCTCTGAGCAGATGGATACGGTAAAATTATTCTTTTTTCACAAATGTATACAACATTTTACGGTAGAAATATTAATTTATATAATTTAACCTAAAAAATTAAATAAAACAAATCAAATTTGCGAAGTTTATAAAAATAAAAAAATACTGCTGCCAAAAAAATAATACTTCTTACTCTAGGCCTATACCTAGGTTCATTAACATAAAAAACAAAATAAACAAAAATCTTTCTTTTTGCTTACAACGAAAAATAAATTGAAACAAACATTTTGAAAAAAAATCTTTTTAATTCTTTTTTTTTTTCATTTTTCTCCTTACTGATGACAAAAAAAAAGCTCATTGCTCTTTAAAATTTTCTATGATGTCTGAATTTGCCAACTGGACCCCTCAAAAATTTCGAGACGATATTTATTATTATTTTGTTTTAATTTTGCTGCCTCCCTTAGGCCCGTCCCTGTAATTGGTCATGACTCTCTTTTCTGCTTTTTAGAAAAGAGGGTCATTTCATTCATTCAATTTTGATTTTATTTTTTTTTAATATTTCCTTTTTCGAAAAAAAAAAATGGTTTTACTCCTTTTTTCACCTCCCCGATTTTTACCAAAAGCAATCCTATCACTTGGAATTAGAAATATATGGTCTTAAGCTCAAAGCGTTTTTGAGTTATCGTGGTCACTTTCCCAGGCAAATAGACCGGCAGATAGACCAACAGACATTTTTTTACGGTAATATAATATTTTTATGAATATTAACCGTCGAGCAACGTAAAAAAACAATAAAAATTATACAGTTTTTTTACTAACTCGGGACTTTCCTCAGGGAAAGTAAAAATGTATCTACCTTTACTTAACTAAACATTTAACATTTAAAATTAGAAAATTGCCGGTTTCAAACAGGAAGAGCCCGTTTCTAAAAAAAGGGGCTTTAATTGTTTCAGATATGCGAACATGTGTGTTACAAATGTTTATAAATGTTTGAGAGTAGACCGGGTCGAAAAACTCTTTTTAAACCCATACTCATTTTGTACTCATGTACTTTATTTAAAACACCCCTGTCCCGAAAAATCACTTTCTGTTCATTTATTGGTATCCAATGGAGATTTCTCCCGTTAGATTAGACAGGGACAAAAGTTCTACCCAAAAAAGATAGAAGACATACATACACTCCCACTTCCACCCAACCAAACAAATTCTGTATTTGTTCTTTGTTGAACAAATTCAATATTTACTTGGCCGGGCGAAAAGTGTAACTATATTATTGGTATTAAAGAAATTACTGGCGCCATCTAAATTTTAGTAGAATTATCTTATTCTACAGATTCACATTAGCTATGTTTTTTTGTGCCGCTCAGTGCTACACTTTCCGGCCAATCAAATAAATACTTTATTTTTTGTATGAAAAACAAATACAGTATTTATTTGGTTGGCTGGAAAGTGTAGCACAAATGAGATAGAGATAGGGTAGACGTCTTTTGTTTCATAATTCTAGTTGTTGAGAGCTCCATTTCGTATACAATACATATTTTGTTTAATGTATAACTTCACAGATAGAAACAAGAAAAAATCAATAAATGTTCCTTAAGGTCTTTTAAAAAAAGAAATAGAAATAAAAAAATCAATTTTTTTTTCAAAACATTTATTTTTTCGTGTTTCAAGTGTCGCTAGAAGTGACTCACTATGCAATAACAGCGTTGATATGACATAGTTTAATAATTTACTTTAAAAATTAGTTTTTAATTTTCACGAGCTCTGCAAATAACCATTGAAAACCAGTGTAACCAACTTTTAAGCCTCCGTTTGCCATGTCTTAAAAAAGTGCCTTTTCGACCCAATCTATTCGAGAGCGAGATGTGAGGTAGGTTAAGAGGGTAACGAGTTTCTGCCCTTGCAAAGGCCTTGGTCAACTGGTATTTTGTATGTGAAAATATTTATGTAACAATAAAAAAGCTATTAAAAAAGATTTAGCAATAATTATGCGTTTCTCATGCAATTTAGAAGTAGGAATGGAGATTTCTCCCGTTAGATTAGACAGGGACAAAAGTTCTACCCAAAAAGGATAGAATACATACATTCACTCCCACTTCCACCCAACCAAACAAATTCTGTATTTGTTCTTTGTTGAACAAATACAATATTTACTTGGCCGGGCGAAAAGTGTAACTATATTAAAGAAATTACTGGCGCCATCTAAATTTTAGTAGAATTATCTTATTCTACAGATTCACATTAGCTATGTTCGTTCGTGTCGCTCACTGTTACACTTTCCGGCTAACCAAATAAATACTGTATTTGTTGTATGAAAAACAAATACAGTATTTATTTGGTTGAGATAGAGATAGGGTAGACGTCTTTTGTTTCATAATTCTAGTTGTAGAGAGCTCCATTAGTAAGTAATTCTTATTAGTAAGTTACTATACCTATACATGGCTAAACTGAAAACACAGATTTTATGAATCAAGCTAATATGACATTTATATTAGGTACGCAAACAAATGATGCTTTTAGTGCCACTTGCACCAACTCTTAAACTGGGATTATCTCAACTAAATCGAATTTAAGTTAAAAATACTGCATTCTGATTGGTTGACCGTCCATCTAATCCAAGTTTAAAGTTAAACTATCTTTGGTGCAAGTGGTCCTTAATGTATGCCAAATTAATGGCGGATTTAAAGTAATATAACGATTTCTTTGTAAATGCTTTCTCATTTTTCTTTTAGTTATCAACGAAATTTGAGTTTGAGCGATATCCGTGGATTTTTACTTAAATAAATTTCAAAGATTATTTTTTAACGTTTATATCAACCAATCATTTAACAATATTTCTGGCCACGTGTTTATTTTTGTCCAATCATATTATAGGTATATTGGGAATTTTCTACTGTAGAAAATTCTAGTGAGAATCGCTGTAGTATTTTGTTTTTCAGTATTTCTCTTTTACAACAAGATTTCATACCTAAAAATAATTAATAATTAAATATGAGTATATTACTATTTATAATTATTGTTATTAATTTATTATTTACCAAAAAAATACCTCAAAATATTCTTTTTATAGGTTGACTTTTATGAACATGCTTGCAAGTCTAGCGCAGTACCGCGCTAGTCAGTGCTGCAGTAGGTGACTAAACTATTGACAGAACTATAATTTGCAACTTAAAATTGGACAAAAAGTTTTAGTTTAGCAGTTGAGAATGTAAATAATTAACCAAATTAAAGAATATGCCCGTAAAAATATTACGATAAGTAATAAAACAATTTATATCAATTTGCGATGAAAAAATAAAAAAGTTGGTTTGACATATTATAAATCGTAAAAAAATAATTTTCCGAATTACACACGATTATTCGAATCATTGGGAAAAAATCAATTTTCATTCAAATTAGCTGTTTAAGGAAATTTTCATGAAAACAGCGAATTTTTCCCGCATAATTCTCAGCCTCTTGTGTAATTATATATGATAAAAAATCGGCTTAAAATGGCAAATAAATCAATTATTTTTCCCTTTTTTTTCAGTGTATTATAAGCTATTTATATAAATAAACAATATACCTACGTAATAAAAATGCAAGTTGTGTGGCAATTTGCATAGTTTATAAATTTATAACCATAATTGGATGCGCGACAAAAATAGTACTTAATAATGCATTAATTTACAATTTTTTATTTTTAATAAGAGTAAATATTTTCATTTTATTTGAATTTCTGATCAAAAAAACATTTTTAATTTTGAATCACATAATTAAAGTGTGGCACACGGATCTGTGGCAGTCAAAGGAGTGTGACTGAAAATTGAAATCGGAAATAGTTACAAGGTTCCCAGACTGTAAATGTAAAAAATATTTTATCCAATACATACAGATAATGAGACAATTACCAGCTTTATTTTAAATAGATAAACTCAATAATAACCCCCGCGTGGCTTTTACTTTATTGAGTGGATAATTATTTATTTTACCCACTCAACTGTCACTTTTCAAATTATTTTCTTGTAAATGTCATTAAAATTTTTAATAAAATTATGAATTCCTAAGCTATTTATTGGATAAAACCTATTATGGCACTCATGGGTAAACCGATATTGCCCTCTCGAAAATTAACCTGCTTGGTTTACGCCTCGCAGGTTAATTTTCTCATGGGCAATATCTTACTTTACCCACTAGTACCATAAATAACTATTAATCAATTGACTACCTTGCTACAATAAATATATTACATTATATTATTATATCAAAAGAGTTCTCCCAGGGGTAAAGCTTTTTTCAGAGGCGAGGACCATTTTTTACTTGGAAATATGAAATTGTCTTGGAAGTACTTGAAAAAAATTATGAAGCTGAAGTTTGCAACGTTTTTTTGCATCGAAAATTCAAATAGTATATTAAAGCACTTATTCCATAACACGTTTTTAGCGCACTAGTACTTTAGAAAAATCGCTTGTTTTCTAAACTTGTACTCGTGCGCTAAAATAGTATATTAAAGTACTAGTTTCATAACATACGTTTTTAAGCACTAGTACTTTAGACTACTACTAAACTTGTACTCGTGCTCTAAAAACGTGTTATGAAACGAGTGCTTTATACAATTTTTTCTATTTTGCTCTAAAATTTAAAAAACTTACATTTAAATTGATGACTGATTTTAGTTTTGGGTTGGCATTACAGTTTACACTATGTTTAAAATTCTAAGAACAAATGATATTTTGATATATTTTACAGCCATCTCTTCTTTTTTCACTGCAATTAACCAGTCCACAATTTTAACACGGTAAAAAATAACCCAAACACCAAATTTTGTAAAAAATTAAACTTTAAATCGACATTGACATTTGCACGCAAAACGTCTAGAGATAGGCTTTTGTATGTTGCCAACCCAACAGAAAAAAAAGTAGTGACCTCTTATGGGACTATAAGAACACGCAAAATGCGTGTGATTATGAGCTTATAAGAGTCGCAAAATAGAAAAACGTATGTTATGAAACTAGTACTTTAATATACTATTTGAATTTTCGTTTCAAGAAAACGTTGCAAACTTCAGCTTCATAAAAATTTGGAGGTACTTGAAAGTAACTGAAACTAATTTAAAGTACTTCCAAAAGTTGGAAGTAAGGGTTCATTTTTTGACGATTTCAGTAATTAGTTCCTATCAGATAAAATCAAAGCAACAAGAAAAGCTACTAGGCTTGCATTGTTGGTCTCTTTTAAAAAATGGTAGACCTTTTTAACATGTTTACAATAATTATCAGTAGACAAAGAGACCGTTTGTTAGTATTTGTGTTAACGAACAAATAAAATCGGTTTGAACTCTACACTCACAATGCCAGCTCACATAATGTGAGTCACATTCTTTCAATTGTAGAAAGCAATTATAGCATTTGTACACAAATACATCAACATTTTCTTTCACATACCAATTTAAACAAATTAAATGAGCCACCAGAGCCGGCGTCATAAAGCATACCAAAGAACTAATGATGCTTGGCATTAGGCATATTTTTTCTCTTAATTTCTTACTTTCACGACCATAAATATTGAAAATAAATGATAAATAATTATATTTTATTATTCGGATAGAAATATTGAAGGTCTTGCTTCTTTAGTTACTACTAATCCTATTCTCCGCCCAGTTATGCAAGATAGTAAGGGACGCGGCCCGTTTTACACCACAGAGCGCATAAATAGCATAATTATGCATAAATCGTAGTGTATCAAAAATTTTACGGATGTCGGTACTGTTTTCCTGGAAAGGGCCTATCCAAAGACTCGCATAACAAGCATAGTACATAAGAATGCGATGCCAGGATTGGCTTGATGTGTCGTCATGTATCTTGTAATGGTTGTTATGCGAGCCTCTGGATAGGCCTTAAGTTGTAATTGTAACCTAAAAATTTGAGGTTTTCCTTGTGTTCAATATAATTTACATTTGTACAATATGTACAATATGCTAATTTAGCGTGAGTGTATAAAGAATAAACCAAAAAAAGTACCTTTTTCAATACCATACAAAATAACATTATGTATAACCATTTTTTTTATGTAACTTCCTCTTCTTTTAGTGGCTTTAACGACCGTCAATTATTGTCATAGACAAAAAATGTCACAATATTTAATATGTTAAAAATCGCGGGAATTTAAAACTACTATCTTGCATAATTGGACGGACTATAGTAGTTATTACGTCGTATCAGAGCAACAAGGTTTCAACTAACATTTTTTCAAGTTTTCAGTTTTTTGCATTTTTGAATATTAATTATCAATTTCAATAATAATAATTTATGCAAAATATATCATTTATTTACAAATTATTAAAACAAACAGCCAAAAAACGTGAATTTAATGCAAAAAGGTTCTAACTTAACAGTCGGAACACTGTTGTACTACTACTTTTCATAGATTTTTGGGTTATCAGAGTTCCAGCTGATTATTTATTTTAGCTAATATTTAAAATATCAACAAAATGTGTATTATAGGTACTAATTTATCCTAATATAAGCCCATTTTTCGTGTTTAGCTCAGATAAGCGAGATATTAACAAGTTTAAAATAATATTTAGGAGTTTCTGAGGCGCGCCTAGGCGGTAGAATTCATTTTTTCTCGCTTATCCGAGCTGTTCAAAAAATCCCGTTAGGAGTGGTCTATGGGGGTTATAAGGAACACATTTTTGCAATTATTTCCTCATATCAAATTTGGTGTTGCACAGTGTTATAATTAGCTTAAAACGATATTTTCTCCAAGTGTGGATTGCTTGGAGTTATTGTTTCCAAGATTATTGGACTTAAAAATTCTTCCATAACTGTAAAATTGACAAAATTCTAGCACTAATTTTTTTATAACGCACAAGATATATCAGCTTGTATCCATTTTTTCCGCACATATTAAACATTCAAAAATTATTTGTACTCCACGTATATTTTAAAGGATTATGTCAAATAGATCATTCCAGAGTGTTGTACAATATTAATAGCAAAACTCGAACTAAATTTTGCAAAATCATGTTTTTAATTTGAAAAATGTTAATATCTTCAAAGGTAAAAATATAAACATTGATTTAAAGAGTAGTTATTTCATATGGCGATTTCTCCCGTTAGATTAGACAGGGACAAAAGTTCTACCCAAAAAGGATAGAAGACATACATACACTCCCACTTCCACCCAACCAAACAATTTCTGTATTTGTTCTTTGTTGAACAAATACAATATTTACTTGGCCGGGCGAAGAGTATTATTTTTATTGAAGAAATTACTGGCGCCATCTAAATTTTAGTAGAATTATCTTATTCTACAGATCCACATTAGCTATGTTCGTTCGTGCCGCTTAGTGCTACACTGGAAAGTGTAGCACAAATGAGATAGAGATAGGGTAGATGTCTTTTGTTTCATAATTCTAGTTGTAGAGAGCTCCATTAATTATTATTTTTATGGGCGTTTTTCAATAAACAAAACAGCATAAATATAAAATATCACATCTGTTCACTGTAAACCGTGATTATCATAAAGGCTGGTCGTAACAAATGAAAGAATGCTACAAAATTGCAAAACTGTTAAATTACACAGGCCACAATTTCTTTTTGTGAGTCTTGGAATCCAATATGATATAACTATGTATTTTTTTCCGCTGAAACTGAATCCGCAACCCGTTTAACCCCGACACGTCAGGATATTGACATAACCTCAAAAAACACCCGAAAAACTACTGAAACCGCTAAAATCATCTATGCCATACCACTGTCACCCCCCTGTCCCCAAATTGCTAATTCTATAACCCCAGAACCCCATAATCCCTAACCTCATAATACCAGAGCCGCATAACCTCAAAACCCCGTAACCTTAAGTAGAAAAATCTAGTTTGGGAAAACAGAACAGATTCTTCAGTTTTTTTTTTGTAGAACATAGTCATAAGTAAGTAACTCTGTAACCCCAAAATCCCCTAACACCATAACCTCAAAATCCCTTCACTTCGTAACCCCATATACTAATCCCCTATATCCCGTTATCCTATTCTGTGGAGAAGTCCGGTTAAATGACTTCATGACTTCACTCACAAAACTCTTATGATTTCGAGAACCGGACTTCTCCACAGAATAGGATGATGGGGTTAAGAGATTATAATATATGGGGTTACGGAGTGAAGGGGTTAGGAGGTGTGATGGGATTTTAGGGTTATACAGTTACTTATTCATAACTATGTTCTACAAGAAAATTTCACGTAATTGTTCTGTTTTCCCGAACCAGATTTTTCTACTTAATTAAGTTACGTGGTTTTGAGGTTATGTAGTAATGGTATTCCGAGGTTAGGGGATTATGGGGTTACGAAATTCCGAATTTGTGGGAAGGGGGTGAAAGTGGTATGGAGTAGATGATTTTAGCAGTTTCAGTAGTTTTTCGAGTGTTTTTTGAGGTTATGTCAAAATCCTGACGTGTAAGGGTTAAACGGGTTACGGATTCGGTTTCAGCGGGAAAAAATACATAGGAATATCATATTGGAATCCGAGACTCAATTTTTTTTTGTGGGCTTTTGTAATTTATTATCCTTATGGTTATTGTATTTTAAGAAATATATTGTGTTTTTTACCAGCTGTCAGTGCACTAACCTCAGGTTAGTAACCTGGCCCTTGGATAGGAAACGGGGGAAGAATGATTTTATCTCTCAGCCTCGAAATATTAATAATGTTAAAGGGATCCGAAAGATTTTAAAAACCTTGAATATTTTGTATTTAAAACAAGCAAACTCAGAATCAGACGTGGTAAATCAAATATAAATACAAAGGAGGGTATCGCATTTTGGGCTAAATTGCAACGATAAGACTTTACATGCTTATAAATACATAAAAAATAAATACTTAGCCAAAATTTCAGCCATTTTTACATCCCGGAACATACTTTAATTAATTATTTCAATTGAGAATTTGACATCTGTCAATGTACGATTTGGCAACATTACACGAAACTTCAAGTGTCAAATTTCATCTCGTCAAAATAAAAATAACTTTGCACATTAACTACTACAGTGGGGCCAAAGGAAAGGGTCTGTGTTGTGTTCACTGCACTTGACTATAAAATTAAAATATTTTGTTGTTTTATTAGTTTTTACGGATTTAATATGCTGTAATTCAATGTGTAATTAGTCTGGACTTTTGTGACTAGTTTCTTAAGTTTCAGTACGATTATGGAGTTATTTTTGAGGTATTTATACTATAATAACAATGTAAGCAAACCAGCAGCTTCAACGATAAGTTATCGTCGATAACCCAAAGCATTAGTTCCATGACAGTGTTACCCAAGACAAGTAATTTAATGTGGCTTTCAATATGTTAAATTAGTTTATTTCCATGATATGATTTAAAACTATATTATGAAAAAGTTACACATAGACTTATAACTTTTAATAATTAAAAGAATGTATTTAAAAATAAATATATACAATTAATATTGTACAGTGTTTTTATTATACATTCTTAATGTATTTATGTTGATTTTTAGATACAAAAAAAATATTGCTTTTTTTCAATATGATAGTCACATTTAGCGGAAGAATAATGCGATGTTGTCGGGTTTACGATAACAAATAATTCCTGAGTTTTTATTTTTTTTTTCATTTTGTTCTTTATTAACAAATAACAAGTTTTTTATCATTTCTTTTCAACATTTTGTACTTTTTTCAACAAAAACGAATTTTTTCTTATTTAGCCCAAAACTCCTATTTAAAACGATACCCTTCTTTGAGATTGCTGAAAATGATAATAAAAAATTCATTTAACGCGCGGAGGTGAAAAATGGGAAAGCGATTTTACTGGGCAGTGTATTTATTTATGTGTCCATTTGTTTATGTCCTCTTTTATTAACAGCAAACTTTAGTATATTATAATTTCTCCCTGTCCAGTATATAAGCGTTTAACTTACTGTTCATGTTTTTATATTCTTAATAGTTAATTACTTGACTATGTGAAATACAAAATTTGTTTTGAGGAAATCAAGGTCAAAAAAATTAAAATTAATAATGCAAAATACGTAATTTTGTACATGCAAAAAGTATAAAAGATGAATTTTTAATCAGAACGTAGTTTGTTTTCGTATGTTCGGTAACTGTGAACAGACTACTAAATATTTATACTAGTGTAAAAATAAAACCAAATGTCAGTTACATTTATTCTGTTTTACACTACCAGCAACAAATTGTTTTTAAGTAATTTTCCAGTTTAACAGGTAAATTGATTAAAATTAAAATGAACAAGGAGCGTGCTTTGAAAATGAATTATTAAAACGTTGTAATTGATACCATTTGAAATATGTTATAACTTATTAATAATAAGTTATTATTAACTTTTAACAATAGATAAATGGTATGATGGCATCATCATAATGCATTGTCAATTTTTAATTTAGTTTTATTTTATTTTTTTATTTTTTTAAATGCTAATATAACTACTTTATAGGTATTATATGAGTAGTTTACTCGCAAAACCTACATAGTTAATTTGCGCATAAGGATAAAAATTGTGTGTCGTAGTAAAGCAATGGAGCTTACAACTAGAATTATGAAACAAAAGACGTCTACCCTATCTCTATCTCATTTGTGCTACACTTTCCATCCAACCAAATAAATACTGTATTTGTTTTTCATACAACAAATACAGTATTTATTTGGTTGGCCGGAAAGTGTAGCACTGAGCGGCACGAAGGAACATAGCTAATGTGAATCTGTAGAATAAGATAATTCTACTAAAATTTAGATGGCGCCAGTAATTTCTTTAATAAAAATAATATAGTTACACTTTTCGCCCGGCCAAGTAAATATTGTATTTGTTCAACAAAGAACAAATACAGAATTTGTTTGGTTGGGTGGAAGCGGGAGTGTATGTATGTGTTCTATCCTTTTTGGGTAGAACTTTTGTCCCTATCTAATCTAACGGGAGAAATCGCCATTACATAGTTTTGCAAGTTCATATTGGTATACATACAGAATATCCTTCTATAAGATATATCTATCAATGCTGCCATGAAAAACGTTTAAAAAGACAGTTCCACAGATGCTACAACTATGCTTAGCTCTTGCCTATTTGCAAAATAATACCTAAATACCGGCGTATTTTGCATTTCACCTATTTACCTACCGCCCGGTAGGCCACCTCAACAGTCAAAATGTGGCCATCCAAAGCCAACACCTAGTTGTTGTTTTCTGCGTGTTTACTTTATTATTTTTAATAATTGTATTCTTTTACAAATTGACTAATAAATAAAAAATATACCATCAACATATGCCATCTATACTGGAAAATTGACATTTTTTAAGATACAATCAGCAGGAATGAAGTTGCGTTGTACAGTGCAAGTTGCATTTTTAAAATTTATTCCTTTTTTTAAGATCTGACCACCCCGACTCTTTCTTCGTTCTTTTTTTTTAATATGTGTGGCACTCTGACGAGCAAACCCGATAGGCCATTATTATCAATTATCATATTAAAATACGACGGTATTTAGGAACTATTTTGTGATCACGTCCGTCCAAATAGGGAACGTTCAAGTATTACGTAACGCAAAATTTTGCCTTTTTTGACCCCCACCCCTCATGTAACGCGGCTTAACATTTTCGCAACGGGTTAACCAAAAACCGGTTACTGGCTATTGTTTAGAGGAATTTATAGATCATTGTTAAAAACGTGATCCAATAAACATTTTATAAGTTTATAATTTTTTAAGTGTTACGTAACATTTTTACTGACACTCACCCCCCACCCTCCCCTGTAACGCGGCGTAACGTTTTCGAGACCCCTCACCCCCCCCCCTTGCGCGTTACGTAATACTTGAACGCTCCCATAGCTGAGAATTTGACTAACAAGTATTTTGTAAAGCCGTAAAAAAAACAAAACAACAGTGACAAAAATATAAGGCAGTTCCTAATATGTTACACTATGTATGGGAAAAGCCAACAATGCAAGGAAGTACCCAATTATAATTTCTACTGGATACCGTTTACTTATTAATTAATTATTCTAACAACATACACTATTTGACTGCTTGTGGTACCGATGTCACAGCTAAACTTGCTTAGAAAACCTAGTGTTGAATATTAATAGTAGTAGCTTTAAGCGTAGAAACAATACCTCCATAATTCGATTTTTTTTCTTTTGCGTCAGGAAATACAGTTTTACGAGAAATCTGAACCTCGGTTTTTAGCTAGTCCAGGTTACAGCCTCCATCTTTTTCTCCTAGTTGGCTGTTATCCAATTTGCTCGCCTGTAACCTGTAGCAGTTATGACTGCCACTGTTTTTAAAGATTACCTGATCTGTGTCACGTAATCATACGATGTTACCATTTTTTCAGAAGTTAGTATTTCTTTCTATTTGCACATATAAGATTGAGTACAGACTTATTGTATGGTCTTGTGGAAGTCTTGCGATGGTCCTTGATTCCATTTGCTGGGTCATTTTTCTTTTATTACAGAATTTGTCTTATTTTTGGTGTTTACTTTTGATAGCCTAAAATATAATAACAAACGTCTAGTAATCTACTACATTCAGTACTTGAGTTAGCTACTGATGTTTTTCAGCTAGTCTTACCTTTTTAATCACAGCTAAAGCTTCTGGAAGTCGGATAAAATCATTATCAAAGATTGTTTACCTAATTTTGAGGTTAGTTTTACTTCTACCCGCATTCAGGTATACAGTATGCATTGCATGGTCAGCTGATGACTTCAAGTTGGTTTATTTTCGTCGTATCATTTCTTAAACCATATGAAACGATTGTTAGATGTATGGCTAGGCATTTTAAACTTATTTAGAGTATTCTTTTTCTTTATTTTCAAGTAATATTGGGATTATGAATAGATGTTTTTTGTGTTGCCTACCCTCAAAATCGATTTGTTGTTCGTAGTTCCAAGTTTCGCCACGGGGGAAGTTTTGTACCTTGCCGGAGTTGAATGGAGTGGCGTTCTTTTTCAAAACGACAAGCAATGGCGTTCAGGTCGTAAAATCAGAATCTGATTTTTGTGAAACCATCCGTGGTTTATGTTTGTGTAAAAATGTTGCAATAAGTTTGTAATGAAGTGTAGTATAATCCTACGTAATTAGTTCAAGCAGTTTTAATGGAAATTCCACAATATTCATCTTTCAAAGTAAGTCGCTTTTTGGTTACCTAAGTTACAAGTGTTTAACACGTTGTTTTCTTTATTTTCATTAGAGGCGTACAGATGAAGGCTTCAGGCTGCAGAGTATTCTAGTATTCAGCACTTACTGCTCCAATTAATTCAGTTTTGGACTGGGTAAGTTTATTTTATATCTAATTACGGATTTCGATTTTTCATATCGATGGCTGAGTTCTAAAGTCGCTGTTCTTTCTTTCTAGATTGTTGGTGAAGCTTTTCCATTTCTGTTCTAACGTTCTTCGAATGTTTTGACGATACCTCTATCCCAAATTTTATGAATATTGTTGGTGAAGCTTTTCCATTTCTGTTCTAACGTTCTTCGAATGTTTTGACGATACCTCTATCCCAAATTTTATGAATATTGTTGGTGAAGCTTTTATATTTTACAACGTTACCGTTATCTCAAATTTTACGAGTATCGATGGTGAAGCTTTCCATTTCAACTTTAACTTCAATTTTCATTGAGGTGTTCTTCAATTTTCCACATTAGTTTTCAAGAGTTTTCAAGATTTTTCAAGATGTTCAGTAAATTGCAGTACCGTTTTTAAGCCAAGAGGTTTACAAACGTTTCAATGGATCCTCAAGCGTTTGAGTTTCAAACGTGTTCAAATTTGTAAGGAGTTCTCAAGGCAAGGACAAGGAAATGTTCTGCACAGTGACGTACATCATCAGGGAGTGGGACAACGTATTTGGTCGTTCCAGGGACAACTTTAATTAACAGGTTTTTATAGTTTTAGTGTAAATAATGAAAATGCGGTTTACTATATTTATTTTTGGTAAAATATCCAAGTTCTCAAATTTTAATATTTATTAAGGTGCTCTATTTTATTATGAATATTCTAGGTTGGTTTGTAAACAAAGTTGCAACTTTGGGCCGTACGCCTAGATTACTATTTTTCACTTATTAACACATACCTTATATTACTGTTTTTATTTAGGTTATTCACCATAATAATTTTGGTATACATATTTTAACATTTTTGCAATAGGGTAGTTCACCACATTTTTTTTTATATTTCGCAATGGGGTCTTTTCACCATACTTTTGGTAATTTATAATTTTATTTTAATTAATATGATTAATTAAAGTTGTCTACTTGTCATTTTAAATAAACATTGTAACAGCACATATTTGAGTTTTTGTTTAAATTATAATCAACACAAGATATACAAATCTATTCAAATCATAGTTATTTTTCAGGTTTATACATGCTGTAAAAGATAATTAATATTCTAGTACATTATTTTTTATGTGTTTGAATCTTAACACATAAACTGCCAAGCACATGTATGTTTACAAGATTCTGGCGCCCAAGGTGTTAAACTAAGCTTATTATCATAATTTTTAATCCATGAACCCCTGTGCCCGTACTGATGCCAGTTAGCCGATCGCAACCGTACATTTTCTTTTCTATAATAAGTAACCAGGGCAGCGCCTGAAAATTTTTTAGTTTTTACTTATTCTAGACAGGAAAACGCGGTACACAATGGCGCCCAAATAACGTGGGATTAAGCTAGTTTAACTTTTAAATTTTTGAAGTTTGTGAAAAAAATATAAAGTAAAAAAAAAAAAAAAAAAAAATTTTTTTTGAGATATTTTTAAGATATTTTTAAGATATTTAGACAAAACTGGATATGGTTGTTGATTTGATTTAAACAATAGGTGTGCAATGTTTAAAAAATAGTTTGGTGTATACAGGGAGAAAAGAAACCACGGATAGGTTGAGAGTACCAAAAGGGTAAAGTTTTGAGTTTTATTCGAATTCTAAAATATATAGGATCGTAATAAAAAAAGTATTGGACGCAGTGGTACAGTTTTTGGTTATTTTTGATTCTGAAATATACAGGGTAAAAATAAAAGTTAGAGAGAATTTTTTTGAAAAGCAAACATTTTGGTGCATAGTTTTGATTATTTTAATTCTGAAATATATAGAGTAAAATAAAGAGAGAAAAGTTTGGCCAGTGAGTTATTTTAGTTCTAAAATATATAGGAGAAAATAAAGTTGAGAGGTTTTTGGTTATGAAATTCTAAAATATATAGAATGGATTAAAGTTTGATGAAAGATGAGAGATTTTTTGAGTTTGTGAAATTCTGAAATATACAGGGTGAACAAAAAAGGTGTAGTAGTACGCGAGAATAAATCGTGGAGTTTTTGGTTCCGATCCGAATCTAAAAAAGAGTGGCGGACAGGGCAAGTATTTTTGAAAAAATATTGCAAATTTTGAGTGAGATTGCGAGAGATTTTTGAAAGATTTCTGAAAGATTTTCAAAAGATTTTTGAGAGTGAATATTTTTAGAAAGAATATTGACTATTTAAAGAGAGATTGCGAAAGATTTTTGACAGATTTTGACAGATTTTTGATAGTAAATTTTAGTAATAAATTAAAATTTTAATCATGGAAGATTTAAATAAAATGGATCTTAGATATTTGACGGTAGAGCAAATAAATTATGAATTGCGTATTAGGTCTTTAACGGCTAGGAATGATAGAAATGCGAAAATTAAAACATTGAGTAGAGCTATAGCAAGGGAAACGGAGGACAATAAATATGTCGATCCGGAGTTTAATTTCAATAATGAGGTAAAAGCTATTAATGATAATATTGATATTGTAAAAACTTTAGTTAAAGAACTTGAGGAGTTTGAGTACTCAATTTCTCAACTCATTCGTATAAAGTCAAATCTAGCGCACATAAATAAGCGTTTAAATAGGTTTCCGGAAGTAAAGGATAAAGAAGCAGATAGGACAAAATTTTTACAGATTTCTAAAGCCACTTGTTTAGAATTAGAGGCGGATTTGATTGAGGCTCATACTGCGCATGAGAATAAGGTCAATGAAACTAATATGACAAGAATTTCTTTAAATGACACAACGTTTCATGCAGCAGCTAATACTTCGGCTAGATCAGACCCGGACTTTATAAAGCCTGTACCTGTTTATAAATGGGGTGTTTCTTTTGACGGTACTGGAGACGTACTTTCGTTCATTGAAAAAGTAGATTATTTAAAAGTTTGTAGAAACGTCTCAGATGAAATTTTATTTAAAACAGCTTATGACTTATTTAAAGAGCCGGCGCTCTCTTGGTTTTTGTCAGTTAAAAGTTCAGTTAATAATTGGTCAGAGTTAATAGGATTATTAAAGAAAGAATTTTTGTCTGCTAGTGTAGATGATCATACTTGGGATGACATCAGGGCAAAGTATCAAAAACCAGATGAGTCAATTTCAGTTTTTACAGCGGCTATGGAGACATTATTTAAGAGACTTTTGCGTTATCCTAGTGATTTTACAAAATTGAAAACAATTAGGGAAAGGATACTTCCACATTATTTTACTCCGTTATCATTAGTAGAAGTAAACTCGATTGAAGACCTCAGAAAGTATTGTAAAAAGTTAGATGAAGCTTACATTTTGAAACAAAAAAGTGTAACAAATAAAAACGCAATTTATAAGAAATCAGTACCTAGGGTAAATGTGGTAGAAACTCAAGATAGTAGTTTTGCAGAGGAAAGTAGTTGTGTAAATAAAGCAAGTAGTAGTAAAAATGTTTGTAAAGAAGGGCACTGTTGTCAGATAAATTCAAATAGTAATTTTAGTAACAATTTTAGAAATAATAATAATAGTAATGGTAACTATAATAGAAATTTCAGAAATAATGGATATAAATCTTTTGGTAGTAATAGTAGCAGTAATTTTAATAGTAATAAAAATCAGAAAAATAGCAGTTCAGAAAATAATAGTACAGTAAATAGTAGTAATCAAGTAAAGCAAATAGTCTGTTATAATTGTAATGGAATTAATCATGTTTTTAGTAAATGTCTTGCAAAAAGGACTAAGTTTTGTTACCGTTGTGGAAAAAAAGACGTATTTTTAAAAGATTGTTCTAATTGTCAAAAAAATGTAGAGCAGTAGTGGGAAATCCCGGCCGACGCTCACTACTTCATAAGGCCATACCTGATAGTAAGATAACTAGTAGCTACGAAGACAATTGGTTCAATTGGACAATTTGGCTAGAAAAAGTAAAAGCATTTTATAAAAATCACTTAATTTCCTTAGTAAATTTAAATCCTTTTGAAAATTTACCAAATGATAATAGGCCTTATATAAAAGCAAGTATCGCTAATAAGCAAATAGTAGCATTAATAGATACTGGCGCTAACTGTTCAGTTATAGGAAATTTGGGAATTAGTTTGATTAAAAGTTTAAATTTAGAAATTTGTAATAGTAGTATACCATATGTAACTACGGCTGATAAGGCACATCAAAAAGTTTTAGGTTTTGTGGAGTTACCAATTACAGTCAATGATACAGTAAATGTTTTAAAAATTTTAGTAGTACCGACTTTGCAAACAGAATTTATTTTTGGAGTAGATTTTTTGAAACAATTTTCTATATCTCTAAGTTTCGAAAATAATTCTTGGAAATTTTTGAATAAAGTAGAAATAAATAGTATTAATTCTAGTAATGAATTTGGAATTTTAGAGTTAAGTAGTAATCAGGAACATTTAGCTAATAAAGTTAAAGATTTGTTCAAAGAACTAAAAAAAGATAAGTTAGGGTGTACTCATATAATGAAACATGATATTGATACTGGGGATAACAAACCTTTTAAAATGCGACAATACCAAATGTCTCCGTATATGCAAGAAATTTTAGTTAAAGAATTAAAAGATATGTTAGCACAAGGGGTAGTCTCTCCTTCGAATAGCGATTATAATAGTCCGGTATTGTTAGTGAAAAAATCTGATGGATCGCATAGGCTTTGTTTCGATGGTAGAAAATTAAATGCTCAAACAAAGAAGGATTCTTATCCATTACCAAAAATTGATAGAATTTTAAGTATGCTTGGTAAGGCGAGATATATTTCTACAATCGATCTGAAAAAAGCTTTTTGGCAGATTCCACTGACTGAAAGGTCAAAGGAAAAATGCGCTTTCACTGTACCTGGCTATGGTCTATTTCACTTTAATCGTATGTGTTTTGGGTTGGCTAACGCGGCGCAAAGGCAACAACGATTGATGGATAAATTGTTTGGTGCTGCCTTTGAACCATATATTTTTGTATATTTAGATGACATAATAATAGTATCATCTAGTTTTGAAGAACATATACGTCTGCTAAAAGAGGTTTATCGTATTTTAAAAGAAGCTAATCTTACAATAAATTTTGATAAGTGTAAATTTTTTAGAAAATCATTAAAGTATTTGGGTTTTGTTTTGGATAGAGAAGGGTTACGCACAGATATAGAAAAAGTACAGGATATGTTAAATTATAAACGTCCTAGTACAACTACAGAGATTAAACGGTTTATAGGGTTATGTTCATGGTACAGACGGTTTGTAAAAAATTTTGCAACGTTAGTAGCACCACTTAATGCTTTGCTGAAAGGTTTAGGAAAGAAACAACCAATTAAATGGAATAATGAAGCTGAAGTCGCGTTTGTTAAAATAAAAGAAGCTCTTGTTTCAGCTCCGGTTTTAACCAGTGCTAGGTACGACCTTGTTTTCACCATACAATGTGACGCTAGTAATGTAGGTTTGGGAGCAGTGTTAACACAGGTTCAGGAGGGAAAGGAAAAGGTTATTGCATACGCCTCAAGAACTCTCTCAAGATCAGAAAGAAATTTTAGCACCGGTGAAAAAGAATGTTTAGCTCTTTTATTCGCGATTGATCGTTTCAGGGGATATATTGAAGGAGTTAGGTTTAATGTTATAACAGACCATTCTAGTTTAAAGTATTTAGCAAATTTTAAAGACCCGACAGGAAGAATTGCTAGATGGGCGGTTAAACTCCAACAGTATGACATGAATATTACATATCGTAAGGGTAGTTTACAAGTAGTTCCAGATGCATTAAGTAGGGCTTTTGAAGAAGTTGAACCAGAAAAACCAGTATTTCCGTCAGTTAATTTAATATCATTTGATTCGGAACAGTATGGTAAAGATGAGTACTATGTTTCATTAAGAGAAAAGATATTGAAGAGTCCAAATCAATATAAAGAGTATAGAATTGTAGAAGATAAAATATATAAATTTGATCGTTCTAATTTAGGTATTAAAACGAATATTAAAGAGTGGAAGTTGTTGGTTCCGAGACTCTGTAGGGTGCTTGTTATGAAAGAATGTCATGATGATCCTTTAGCAGCTCACATGGGTTTTTATAAAACTTTTAATAGGGTATCACAAGAATATTTTTGGCCACGTATGAGATCAGATATTTTGAAATATGTTAAGTGTTGTAAAATTTGCGCTGAACAAAAGGTTCCGAATTATGCACGTCATGGGTTGATGGGTAAAGAAAAGAATATTAGTTTCCCTTGGCAGTGTATTTCAACAGATTTTATAGGTCCATTACCTAGATCGAATGGAGGGTTTTGTTATTTATTAGTAGTATCTGATTGGTTCACAAAATATACACTTTTACAACCTTTGAAAACAGCTACTGCTCAAGGTGTAATAAAATTTATAGAAAATCAGGTGTTCTTAATATATGGCGTACCGCAGTACATTATTGTCGATAATGGTACTCAGTTTGCTGGGAAAGCTTTCAAAAAGCTTGCGGACGACTATCAAGTTCAAAAAATCTGGTACAATGCCAAATTTCATTCACAAGTAAATCCTACAGAAAGACAGAATCGAACGGTAGAAACGGCGATAAGGTCTTATATAAAAGAAAATCACCGGGAATGGGATAAAAATATAGGTAAAATAGGTCTTGCGCTTCGTACCGCAGTTAATGAGGTCCACGGACATTCGCCGGCGTTTCTCAATTTTGGAAGAATCGTACCTTTAACAGGGGCTTACTATGGCAAAGTTTCGTCCACTCAAGACGTTGAGTTGGAACCGGATTCTCGGGAAATGTATTTTAAGGATTTAGTTGGGTTAAAAGACATTTTTGCGGATGTAAAAACTAAATTGCATGAAGCATACGAGCGAAATAGAAGAGCCTATAACCTTAGAAAGCGTGACGTAACGTTCACGATAGGTGAGAAGGTATGGAAAAGAAATAAAGTTCTTTCCAGCGCAGTAAATTATTTTGCGTCAAAATTAGCGCCTAAGTACGTGTTATGTAAGATAATAGGTAAAAAGTCAAATTTGGTTTATGTGTTACAGGATAAAAACGGTCAATCCATTGGAGACTGGCACGTTAAAGATCTTAAGAAATATTTGGGTTCGAATAGTGATGTATCCGTCGGATAACTGCATGCATGAGTTTTTAAATTTCAGAAAGAAAAATAAAACCGTTAATTGTAAATATTAGCTAAGAGTGAGTAAAAGTCAAGTGTAAATAGTTAAATTTTATTTTAAATAAAATAAAGTCAAATATTGTAAAAAAAAAAAAAAATATTTTCTTTGATGCTCGAGGGATCAGGTCTAGAACTGATTGCTGCGACATTTTAGTAGATGGGTGTAGAGTGAGTGTTCTTCAGTTTTGATTGAGATCTTGATTAGAATACCTGAAAAATTAAAAGGTTAATAACGGTCAAAACTATGGACTAAAAAGTTTTTGGACTTAGTGTCAATAATAAGGATTATTGATATTAAAAAGTCATTGTTGTTGAATTTTAGTTAATAAGAATTTTCCCGATTATGTAACTTCCCGATTGTGTAACTATAACTCGATTTTGTCAATTCATGGATTTGTCCCTAGTAAATAGGCGTGTGGTACGCGTAGATATCAGGCTTAACTAAAAATTCAATAAAAATGCATTCAATAACAAGTTCAATAAACATTGATTCAATATTGATTCATAAAAATTGGATAGAAATGCAATGAAAAATAAATAAATATTTTTATTTTTGTATATATTCGGAAAGGGGAATAAAGCTACAATAAATAATAAGTAAATTTAATAGTTTTTGGTTACAGAATCAGAATATGCTAGTAGCATAAGTTAGGAGTAATTTTTTTGGTTACGGGGTTATTCTTTGTGATATTGTAATGTTCTATGTAGAGTTAACTATTGGAGTTTATACTCTGGGTTAAAAAATATTTTTGGGAATAAATATTTTTTATTTATTCGGAGGAGGGCTGTGTAGCAGTTATGACTGCCACTGTTTTTAAAGATTACCTGATCTGTGTCACGTAATCATACGATGTTACCATTTTTTCAGAAGTTAGTATTTCTTTCTATTTGCACATATAAGATTGAGTACAGACTTATTGTATGGTCTTGTGGAAGTCTTGCGATGGTCCTTGATTCCATTTGCTGGGTCATTTTTCTTTTATTACAGAATTTGTCTTATTTTTGGTGTTTACTTTTGATAGCCTAAAATATAATAACAAACGTCTAGTAATCTACTACATTCAGTACTTGAGTTAGCTACTGATGTTTTTCAGCTAGTCTTACCTTTTTAATCACAGCTAAAGCTTCTGGAAGTCGGATAAAATCATTATCAAAGATTGTTTACCTAATTTTGAGGTTAGTTTTACTTCTACCCGCATTCAGGTATACAGTATGCATTGCATGGTCAGCTGATGACTTCAAGTTGGTTTATTTTCGTCGTATCATTTCTTAAACCATATGAAACGATTGTTAGATGTATGGCTAGGCATTTTAAACTTATTTAGAGTATTCTTTTTCTTTATTTTCAAGTAATATTGGGATTATGAATAGATGTTTTTTGTGTTGCCTACCCTCAAAATCGATTTGTTGTTCGTAGTTCCAAGTTTCGCCACGGGGGAAGTTTTGTACCTTGCCGGAGTTGAAGGGAGTGGCGTTCTTTTTCAAAACGACAAGCAATGGCGTTCAGGTCGTAAAATCAGAATCTGATTTTTGTGAAACCATCCGTGGTTTATGTTTGTGTAAAAATGTTGCAATAAGTTTGTAATGAAGTGTAGTATAATCCTACGTAATTAGTTCAAGCAGTTTTAATGGAAATTCCACAATATTCATCTTTCAAAGTAAGTCGCTTTTTGGTTACCTAAGTTACAAGTGTTTAACACGTTGTTTTCTTTATTTTCATTAGAGGCGTACAGATGAAGGCTTCAGGCTGCAGAGTATTCTAGTATTCAGCACTTACTGCTCCAATTAATTCAGTTTTGGACTGGGTAAGTTTATTTTATATCTAATTACGGATTTCGATTTTTCATATCGATGGCTGAGTTCTAAAGTCGCTGTTCTTTCTTTCTAGATTGTTGGTGAAGCTTTTCCATTTCTGTTCTAACGTTCTTCGAATGTTTTGACGATACCTCTATCCCAAATTTTATGAATATTGTTGGTGAAGCTTTTCCATTTCTGTTCTAACGTTCTTCGAATGTTTTGACGATACCTCTATCCCAAATTTTATGAATATTGTTGGTGAAGCTTTTATATTTTACAACGTTACCGTTATCTCAAATTTTACGAGTATCGATGGTGAAGCTTTCCATTTCAACTTTAACTTCAATTTTCATTGAGGTGTTCTTCAATTTTCCACATTAGTTTTCAAGAGTTTTCAAGATTTTTCAAGATGTTCAGTAAATTGCAGTACCGTTTTTAAGCCAAGAGGTTTACAAACGTTTCAATGGATCCTCAAGCGTTTGAGTTTCAAACGTGTTCAAATTTGTAAGGAGTTCTCAAGGCAAGGACAAGGAAATGTTCTGCACAGTGACGTACATCATCAGGGAGTGGGACAACGTATTTGGTCGTTCCAGGGACAACTTTAATTAACAGGTTTTTATAGTTTTAGTGTAAATAATGAAAATGCGGTTTACTATATTTATTTTTGGTAAAATATCCAAGTTCTCAAATTTTAATATTTATTAAGGTGCTCTATTTTATTATGAATATTCTAGGTTGGTTTGTAAACAAAGTTGCAACTTTGGGCCGTACGCCTAGATTACTATTTTTCACTTATTAACACATACCTTATATTACTGTTTTTATTTAGGTTATTCACCATAATAATTTTGGTATACATATTTTAACATTTTTGCAATAGGGTAGTTCACCACATTTTTTTTTATATTTCGCAATGGGGTCTTTTCACCATACTTTTGGTAATTTATAATTTTATTTTAATTAATATGATTAATTAAAGTTGTCTACTTGTCATTTTAAATAAACATTGTAACAGCACATATTTGAGTTTTTGTTTAAATTATAATCAACACAAGATATACAAATCTATTCAAATCATAGTTATTTTTCAGGTTTATACATGCTGTAAAAGATAATTAATATTCTAGTACATTATTTTTTATGTGTTTGAATCTTAACACATAAACTGCCAAGCACATGTATGTTTACAAGATTCTGGCGCCCAAGGTGTTAAACTAAGCTTATTATCATAATTTTTAATCCATGAACCCCTGTGCCCGTACTGATGCCAGTTAGCCGATCGCAACCGTACATTTTCTTTTCTATAATAAGTAACCAGGGCAGCGCCTGAAAATTTTTTAGTTTTTACTTATTCTAGACAGGAAAACGCGGTACAAACCGTAGAAAATAACGAGTCATCGGCATTTTTTTCTTTTAGCAGTACTAAAATATACAGGGTATCCTATAGAAAAAGGAATATTTCTGGGAAACCGAATATAATAGATTTTTAACAGTTAAATCATCATGTGTTCTAAGAATCTTAGACTAAGATAAAAGAAGATCAAAGAAGCACTTGTCTGTAATTTCAAATAAAAAAGTTACAGAAAGAGGGCTTATTTTAAAAGAAACACCCTGTATATAATCTAGAAACCATCAGCAAAATCTGTTCGAGTTAATTAAGATATAAAACAGATCAGAATAATTGTCAGATACCACTTAGCACATAAAAACAGTCGGTAAAAAACAAATGACTGCTAGAATGCACGTTGACAGCTCTAAAGTTAAACTTCCTGCATTCTATTAGATCTGTTTTTGTCGCGTTCACATAAAATGATTCTAATAAAAACGTCCTCCTTCCTTTTGTTTTTGTGTCACTGGATCACACAGTATTCCTGAAGCCAATATAAGTTTTAAAGAATGGTCAAAGCAAAATCGCAGCAGATCGTTTCCAGAAGATATTGTTAAATTTTGACCGCAGAATATGAATCCGTTAACAGAATTGATCTATCGATTTATTTTTTCGAAAAAATGCAAATACAAAATATTAATTTTTGCGGTCTTTTATCAAATAAAATTGTGAAAAATTGATTTTTTTGTTTTATTCTTTTTCGAAAAAAAAAATCGATAGAATAATTTTGTGAAGGAATTCAGATTCTACGGACAAAATTAAACTAGAATTGTCTTATATATTCCCAAATTATACTTAAAATGGTAAAGAAACAGGGCCATCACCAAGACTTTCTTTTAACAGTATCATCCGAAGATGATTTGCTGAGATTTTGCTGCTGGCGGTTATGAATAGGCTAGACCCTACACTACCAGGTTGTTGCTTTGGCCATTCTTTGACACTTCAGTTGACTTCAGAACAACCGTGATCAAGTCTAGCAATGTTTTATGATCTGTTGAAATGTCATGTAAAACATGTTATAAATTCTATGTCTTATACAGAGCGTTTCAAAAGTCTGCCCCCTCCCTTTAACTTTTAAACTGCTTAACGTGAACCGTGGACGAACGGACAAAAACAGACGAAATTTTAAAAAGTTGTCTAAAATTCGATAAAAAGTACGTGTTTAAAAAATTAGGTCAATTTTTACAATTTTTGAAATTTGAAAATCTTCGTATAATTCACTCCAAGCACTGCTTGCTCTGAAGTTCAGAGTTTGAACATAATACGCTTTCGTAAAAATGTGTAAAGCACGGCTGTAAAATATTTTCATTATTTTTTTAATTATACCAGCTGAACTGTTGCAAGCACCTTGTCAAAACATCGGCACTAGGCACTAATTTGGAACGTTATGAAAAGGAATGTTGTATGATCACGTGAATAGGCAACCATTAATACACCTACATAATTTATTAAAGTTTGAAAGTCTGTATCTCCAAAAAGTTATATTCTAGCAAAAAACTGAATATAGCATTTTTTATAGGGCTTAAAAACAGCTTTCATTTAAAATATAATTTTTTGAAATCGGGTTATAAATAAATGATACATGCTAAAAAACGTTTTACTGCTTTAAACGTCAATATCTCGAAAACAATGCATTTTAGGAAAAAATAGTTTATTACATTTTTAGACCAATTTAAAGTTATCTTTCATATAAGTGCTAAATTAATAAAATAGAATAATAACTTCCTTAATTATAACCAAAAAACGCTAAAAATAGGAGTTTTACCCCATTCTTACCCCCTTGACCCCAATCGTTTACCCCTAAAATCCAATCAGCTCTTCGAAATACGATAAGAAACAATATGCAAAAAACCGCTTGTCGATATTTTATTTAGAAATGGAGTTATCGAGTTTACAAACAGACAGACAGACGGACGTAAATTTTTTTTTTACTGATTTCGACTCAGAAAGGTCTAAAACGTCGAGAAATGTGAAAAAACCATGGTCAAAGATTTTGACTTTTCGGCGAAGATTTCAGTACATCGGCACTCTTAGTGCCGATGTAAAAATTAATTCCCAACGTAACAGAAACAGTTTTTCATTTCAAACTGTATTTCCAAACAAAGACCAGACACCATAATAATTATGCAGTCTAGTCTATGGCATATATGCATAAAATGAATTGCTTCAATTGCCTACATTTAAACTTGGTTTGTACTGTTATAAGGATGTTAAAAATAACTAATATGTATATCATAATGGAAATCTTTATATGCAAAAAAGCAGCCATTTTTAAAATACATATATCCGCAGGAAATCGCAATGGAATTCCACAACTTTAATTTACACTACTCGTTTTAAAATTAAAGAAACTAATAAAATATACTTCTGTTTTAGTTTATTAAGTTTTTAATTTTTACAACAAAAACAGACCGTTTTTTGAAATAGTCAAATAAAATAACATCAAACCACTATGAAGTTAGCTCAAAACACTAGCGTTTTATTCATAAAAATGCGAATAGAAAAAAATACAAAACAACAAAAATATTCAAAAATTAACAAAAACAGACAAAAAATAACTTAAAAAAGGTTTACAAAGATGGCCGTAGAAAAAATATTATTTATTATTATTATTAAACATTTGCTAAATAATTAATTAAAATATTATAATCAACACTACAGAGAGATAAAACAGCAATATTTACTAAATTAAAAAATAATAAATATAAATATTATTTTTAGGCGTAATATAGATAGATGTTCACCAAATTATATTGATAAGAGTCATTAAATTAAATAATAATTTCGCTAACCAAAAATTATACAGTGTGTCTAATAGAATAGTGTGAATAGACAATGTAAAATTTTTTTATGCTGTGTTGGAATCAGTTTTTTTCATGCCCCCTAAGTTTGGGGTCGAAACACGTTGCTTTTTTCATTCATGGAAAACTCACGTGTAGGTTATGCCGTTTTTTCCACAAAACTTGTACAACTTGTAGGGGTCCTCACGGGCCACTGTAAGCTAAGGAAGCACCTGGCAACAATGCGGATTCTAGAGAGTCCGCTATACCCAGAGTGCGGAGAGGATGAAACATCCTCTCATTACTGTGTGTCAGATACGACAGGATCAGGTTGCAAGTCTTTGAAACTCAAAGACTCAACCAAGAGGAACTAAGAGATCTCCCCTGGGCCAATATCCTGACCTTTATTGAAAGGACGGGCAGGTTCAGGGAGGACTCAAATTAGTAAATGGCTGGGATTGCCTGGGGTGACAAAAAGGGCCAGAAATTGCCTAGTATTCCGGCTTTGGCCAACCCAAAAATTTACTACTTCTACTACTTCCACAAAACTCTGTTAGACACGTTGTAGAGGTTTGTTACTATCTACAGGGTTTTTAAATGGTACACCCCCGTAACTTTTGAACGGAACGAGATATTTAAAGTACTAGTTTCATATCATACGTTTGTAGCGCACAAGTTTAGAAAACGAGCCGCTTGCGGCGAGTTTTTAAAGTACCTACTAGTGCGCTAAAAATGTGTTTTGAAACGAGTGCTTTATACAATTTTTTCTATTTTTCTCTAAAATCTAAAAAAACTTACATTTAAATTGATGACTGATTTAGGGATTTTTGTTTCGAGTTGGCATTACAGTTTTCGCCATCTTTAAAATTCTAAGAACAAATGATATTTTGATATATTTTATAGTCTTCTCTTTTTCACTGCAAGTAACCAAGCCACAATTTTAACACGGTAAAAAATAATCTAAACACAAAATTTTGTAAAAAATTAAACTTTAAAGCGACGGTGACATTTGCACGGAAAACGTCAAGCGATAGGCTCTTGTCTGTTGCCAACCCAAAAAAAGTAGAGACCTCTTATGGGCCTTTAAGGACACGCAAAATGCGTGTGATTATGAGCTTATAAGAGTCGCAAAATAGAAAAACAATTTTATCCGCTAGGCTTATTTAGTGTAATTAAAATTTTAGGTTGACATAGTTCTATTTTCCAATGTAGAAATTTCAAATAGAACAAACAGGAACTTTGCTGTTTACAATTTTAGATTTTTGCAATAGGGAATATTATTATACTCTTCACGTTAAGCTTCTGTTTCCTCCAAAAGTCGCAGTCGCTGACGACTGCGACCGGGTAGCCGCGACCGAGTCGTTGAGACATCTCCTATGCATTTTAAATGTCCCTGTTTTCCTAGCTGCTACCGAGTCGTTACTACTAACTACCGGTCGCCGTTCGTTTGGTCGCCGGTCGCTTGACTTCGACTTTTGGAGGAAACCGAAGCTTTACTGTGAATGGAAATATTCATACTGATTTTAATAAATCTCTTAGAAAGTATGTTGAGAGAAAACGCAATATATTATTCACTTAAACCATAGAAAAAATGTTATCTCTCCAAAATATAAATTTATTGTCTATTAAACAAACATTACAGCGACAATTGTTTCGACTTTTTTAACATAAAGTCAATTTCAAGCTACAAATAATGAAAAATTAGGTTGAAAATGGTACAATTCCTTTTAGAAAAACTTACTTTTAAAATTTATAAACAAATTAACTTGAGTACACATTATTAGAAATGTTTAACTACTTTTTTGCAGTTTAAAGATAATTCCTTTAGTCTGTTTGAAATATAGTTTGGATTATTTTATGATAGATGTCCCAGATTTTTATTTAATTTTGTTTGAAATATAGTTTGGATTATTTTATGATGGATGTCCCAGATTTTTATTTAATTTTAAATTTAAGATTTCCATAATTTATTTTATTTTAACTTATTGTAGTTTTCTTTTTGTTTATTTTTTAAGATTTTATAAAAATAATATAGTTAAGGTCAGTATGACATTTCTAATAATATGTAATCAAGTTAATTTGTTTATAAATTTTAAAAGTAAGTTTTTCTAAAAGGAATTGTACCATTTTGAACCTAATTTTTCATTATTTGTAGCTTGAAAATGACTTTATGTTAAAAAAGTCGAAACAATTGTCGCTGTAATGTTTGTTTAATAGACAATAAATTTATATTTTGGAGAGAATTTTTTTCTATGGTATTTAAATCAACTCCAATATGAGTAAGGATCAAGAATTTCTTAATTTTATTATTCACTCTTAAGAGTATACCATGGAATGCGAAGCATCGCACATTTTCCACTGCTTATTTGCTTTAAACTAACATTTACGAGCAATTTTCTGTGAAATAATTTAACATTTTAAACCCTCTAAACTCTTAACGACTGCCGCAATACTCGTAATACGTGTAATTTCACCACGTGTACATATTTGCCTTAATATTAACATCACTAAATCTAAACGTTATTTCCCTATTATACATGTATTATACATATAATACATGTATATTAAATTTTCTTTAAGGATATAAAATATCCCACACAGTTATTTATCTCAGATTCCGTTTTTTTCAGTCTATCCCCGACTGCGCCATGTTATCATTATCATCGTCAAGTTATCAGCCAGTTTGAGCCAGCTCTATCCCTAGCCAATTCTTACGTTTTACTAAAATTTTTACACCTTACATCCATTGTTATTTGTGAGCAATATCCCATTCCAGGCCTGTCTTCGTTTCTCAAATTCTTAAATCAATCCTAGGCTTAATAACTGATGATTGTGTCTGTAAATGAAGATTTAGTCCAACTTTCTAATAACCCAAATATTATCATAGCTAGCTCTATTCCAAGATCATTGAGATCATTTTATGAAAATTTTTAAAATAATATATTGAGAGGTTTTTTTAAATGGTCATATTTTCTAAAATTTCTCGATTTTTTTCTATAATTTATTTTTAATACATATTGTTGTACATTTGATAATAAACTTGTTACACAATGATACATGTTTTTTGGACGAAATTTTGTACCAAAAAATTATCCTCTTATAAATATTTCTATTTTGGACTACCCTATAGAAAAATATAATATACTAAAAGAAAGAGGAGAAAAAATTTTAATGTTTTTGTCAAATACATTTTTTTGTAAAATATTAATTGGGCAAATCGCGTGAAGAAATTTAGTGATAAGTTGTTTACTGTGAGCTTTATTATATTTTTCTATGGGGTGGTTTAAAAAAGACATATAAAAACATTTTTTTGTACAACATTTTGACCGCTCTGTATCAGGTTTATTATTAATTGTACAAGTTGAACCACATCATCATTCCCAGACACTGTGTACAGTAAACTTTAACATCAAAACTTGCATGGCTATTAATTTGCCGTTTCGAAAGGGCTAAACCGCATCTATGAGTTAATTAATGGTCAACGCGTTGGGATACAGAAAGTCTTAAGTTTTATCATAAGTTATTATTAGAATCTTTATAATGCGATATTATGAATGTTTTTAATCATCATTGTGTCGTTGTACTCTGTTAAAAGCAGTTTAATTTTAATTGGTTTTGTAAGTACTATTTTGATAATATATATTATTATTATTATTAATATTTATAAGGTCATATTCTGAAAATAATAATATTAACCTCAAAAACTATTATTTATTAACTTTGGCGCATTATTTTTATCTGGCCGTCTAAAAAACTCTGTGTACGCTATCTGCGGAACTAGTCATTTCCGGAGATATAAGAGAATTTTTTTAGCAGCGATTATTTTTTTTTCTGGCGCGTGTAAAACTGTTCTTCCAATCTGGACATTGCATAATTTTAGACTTATTTAAACTAATGTATTTTTATAGAGTCCACGTTGACTGATTCCAGCCAATTAACGTTCGACCCTATCAAATCATATTTCACACAAGATTTGGCCACACCCACAAGGAATTTGTAGCAATATATGTTTACTTATTTTTTTTTTAATAAAAATATGAATTTCTAACCTATTTAATGGATCAAAATTTGTATTTCACTCGTGAGTAAACTAATATTGCCCTTTAAAATTAACCTACTCTGCCTCCAGCCTCGTGGGTTAAATTTCTCATGGACAAAATCCTAGTTTCCTCTCTTGTACCATAAATAACTATTGTTTACACATCTAATGTAAATGGACACCCATCAGTCTGATCAATACAGTCGTTACATTAACCTTAATAGACGCGACGTTTAATTGCCTCTAATTGAATTGCAATCGAAACCTCCATGTTTAAAACAAGCTATATCCACTTTTTACTTTATTCTAAAAAGAAAGTATTATAATCGACATAAAATTTACCCCTCTTGCGGAGGGATAAATGCTGATGTTCGCCCTGTTTAATATGTTTTTTCCAATGCGCGAAAGAGGGTATGTATTAACCTTGTAAAGGGAATTTTTTCGGCATGTAAAAAATGCCCCCGTCTTACCTCTGACCAAAGTAATCCCTAACCGGTGGAGTGCCTATAATCAATCGTTACCTTGATAAAAAATATAGGGGATTATTAACCTCTTGACGCACCACTTTTTTTCGGAGCAGTGGTTTGGTTTTGGTTTTTCACCAATTTTTGATTCTTAATTTTTAGTCTTAACTGAAGGGCAATAACAAATAATGTTGAGAAAATTAAAAAAAAACTTTATTTTCTACAATGCAGGTCCGCCCGAGTTAGTTAACTCGGGTGAGCGGAAAAGAGCCAACATACTTTCAGGGTTTAAGGGGTTAAGAAGGGTTTTTGGGGAGTTTAAAATGGGGAAACAGATTTAACAAATTAAAATTAAACATTTTTTAATTTGTAATTTTTTTCTTTTTTTTTATTTCTTATCCGAGACGGATGTGTTTTTTTAATAAAAAAATAAGTAGAACTATTTTTAATTTTTTTATTTTAAACTAGGGGTAAATCGCTGAAAAAAAAATTATACCAGAAATCTTTCTAGGAGATTAATATTTCCTCAGAACTTTCTTCAAAATAAGGTCCAACGTTTGGTAAAGATAATATTTTCTCGGATTTTCTCCAATTTGTACACTTGAAACCTTAGTGGTTTATTCCTCGATATTAAACTTTTTTAGAAAAAAGTCCTTTCGCTTATCCAAGTCAGAAATTTCTCTGAAATAAAAAAAAGTCAACCTTGTTAGAAAATTTCAAAACAAGTGGAGTTAACCTGTTTTGACCCTAAAACCTTTCATTGTAATTGAAGCCGTTACAGTGCATTACATCGTTTCGTTTTATTTCAGTGCCGAAGATGCAAATGCCGCAGCAACGTGTCGCCACGAAGGATGACTACATTTACATCCCTCTGAAAGGTCCCCCAGGTGAATCTACGCCGCGCGTGGCCAACCACAACAACAACATGGTTAGTGTCGATAAAACCCAACGAACTAACAGCTCTTCTCTCTAGAATACGCATACCGTTAATATAAAGTATCGCCAACATCTCGGTTTGTTTGTAAACAAATAGTAGGTATATTCAGGCCTGAACAATAACAATTACCAGTAACTGTTATTGTTGTCTCTGTTAGAACAAAGCTGTGCGAGTAAGATAGACAAATGTATATGTTGGCTACGTTTTTTTTCAGTTTTTACTAATGAAATGCCTATTCTAGAGAGAAGAGTTATTAGTTCGTTGATATAACCCAATGAATTAGAGTGGGGGGAACAAAATTCCAATAAAAATAAGTAGTGGCTGTCACGAGGGGTTTATTTATTAAAAAAGTGTGCAAGGATTGTGAGGATCAAAGGATTATGAAATATTGTCAAAGATGGTCAAAAAGATTGTGAAAGATTGTATAAAATTTGAATGAAGATTTTTAAAGATTTTGGTAAGATTTCAGATAATTGTGGAATATGGAATTGTCAAGGATTGTAAAAGATTGTTGGATAGGTGTACAAGGATTGTCCAATAAATAAACCCCTCGGGCTGTCATTTATATTTGCCCCAGGCGGCATTCCTGTTCCCCCCATCCTAAGGGAACGTTCAAGTATTACTTAACGCAAATTGGACCCCCAAAAATTCCAAACCTAAAGCGTAACAAATCTTAACCTCACTTTTCCAATTATAACTATTATTATGTAAAACACTGTACTAAAAAGGAATTCAATTTTGGCAATGTCAATATATTTCTATAAACCTGACTGTTTTTATCTGTCTTTTCATAATTGTTATTCATTATATCGTCGGTGATACTGCAATAGGTACTTACTATGCGTACATTGTGAGATTGCAGTAATTGTCAGTATATTTTGTAAGATAACTTTTAAACGCTTTTTCTTATAAATTTAAAATGTTGTACAAATAACGAAAATAATGCAGTCAATATCTATAAAAAGTTTTAACTCTTCAAGGTAAAGGATTTTAAATTTATCATAGAAAATATACTGACAATTACTGAAATCTCACAATGTCAGTTGAAACTTTGTTGTTCTGATACGACGCAATATCTGATATTATCAACGAACGGTTTACGTTATAATAGTTAAATATTCCATCAATCATCGTACAGAGTGATATTGGTAGACTGCACAGTTTCGGGCTGCTGGCGCTCGTCAGTACTAATAGATACTAGTGTTACCTGTTGGTCAAGCACTGTTAAAATGTTTTGGTTTAATAAGTGACTAAAATAGAATAAAAAATGTAAAAATAGCTCTAAAATAATATTTTATGAAGTGCTGTTTACTCAAAAAACATGTTTATCGCAGTTTAACCACAGATAATGCTTGTGAGATGACGTGTGCTTGTTGATTTGCCAGAATTCTGGCCCAGAATGGCTATTAAAATAACTAATAGAAAATAATTAAAAAAAGTTTGTACAGGGAGAATGGCAAATAAAATAACTAATACACGGAAAAAAAAATTATAGCTAGGAGCGCTATAACACACATACCAAGCAAATTATAATCGCTTATTATATAAATACAAGGCTTTCTCTTACAATTATGGCAGTCAGTGTAAAAATTTATATGAAATACTTTAATTGTTTAGTGAATAATAAAATATAACAAATAGTATGGCATTTATAGCTTAAATAGATTTAATTATTGTCCGTGCTAATAATTTTTATAATATAATAAAATTTCTGTAAATTTATAATAGTGTCTGTAATATATATAATCGTTTCCAATTTATTTTTAACAATATTAGTTATTGTGTCCCTTATAATCTATAGCTTAAATCACTATAATTTGCCACTGTTACCAAATATCTTATAATGTATAACGCAGAGCCCACTAATTTCTTTCCGTGTAGAAGATATTAAAAAACATTTTCTACAGGGGAAAATTTATTTAGTAAAACTTATCGTTGAAATCCAGTCAATTTGAGACATAAAGTGACACAGGATTACCAGTAAATCTTAACCTTTTGAATTGTGAAAATTACACAGTAAAAAATTATTGAGTGTTTTTATATCTCGATTTTACTGGATATTAACGAAAAAATCTCTTTAGATCCACCATTTTGCGGAACAGTTGCAAGCACCTTGTCGAAACATCGGCACTACGCACTAATTTGAAACATTATAAAATAGGAAGTTGTGTGAATAGGCAACCATAACACCTGCGTGTTGCATAATTTTTTAAAGTTTGAAAGTCTGTATCTCCAAAACGTTATATTCTAGCAAAAACTGTATATAACATTTTTTGTATGGCTTAAAAAGAGCTTTCATTTGAAATAAATATTTTTTTAATCGGTTAATAAATAAGTGAGTTATGCTAAAAAACATTTTATTGCGTTAAACGCTAATATCCCGAAAACAATGTAATTTAGGAAAAACTAGTTTATAACATTTTTTGAGCAATTTACAAAAATAGTAAAATTATTAAAGTATAATAATAAATAACTTAATTATAACCAAAGAAAACGCTAAAAATAGGGGTTTTATCCCATTCTCACCCCCTTACCCCCAATCGTTTACCCCCAAAATCAAATCAGCTCTTCGAATTATGATAAGAAACAATATTCAAAAAACCGCTTGTCAATCTTTTTTAGAAATTGAGTTAGCTAGTTTACATCCAGACAGACAGACGCAAAAACTTTTTTTTTTCTGATTTCGACTCTGGAGGGTCTAAAACGTCGAGAAATGTGAAAAAAAACATGGTCAAAGATTTCGTCGAAGATTTCAATACATCGGTACTCTTAGTAGTACTAAGTACCGATCTAATTATTATGTATTCTAAATTGTAACCCTAACACAAGGTTCTGACTGACGCGAGTACACGTAAAATACTGTTTATAAAAAGGACGCTTTTATAAAAACTAAATTTAGTTACATTCTGTTACATCTCTATTTATCCTTTTCAACAAGTGGATCTACTTTCCGTGTAGATTTCTACAAAAAACTTCCATCTAATATAACCAATTTTCACCAGGTGTCCTCCACCCCCAAAACGAACTCGCTGTCCGCCAAGCCGCCGCTGCCCAAACAGCCGCCCCGCGTGGTCCACGCAAGCGTGAAACGTGACACGGGCGCGCAGGAGCAGCCCCTTCGCGAGGACGTGGAAAAGCCCCGTAGAAGACGCAGGACTATCGATTCCGGAACTGCCATTCCTCCTATGGAGGAGCCTATGGGGCTGATCGAGACCGATCTCGACACGGAGGTGACGGTCATCACCAGCGGTAACAATGTGAAAACCAGGAGTTTGTTAAACTTAGGTGCGGATCCGAGAGGCGGGGTCAGAACGTTGACGGCACCAGGAGATGACAAGGCGAGACCGCACAAGTCCATGGAGTTCCTGTTGGACAAACAGAATCTCAAGGTCGTAGAGGTGAGTACTGTTTTGCTTTGTTCCCTTCCGTAACGCGCATGGAACGCATGCCACCTGGTGCACTGTACGCCGCACAGTGTTTTATGTAAACTGATTTCTCTGAAAAATATTTCAATATCTGAACAACATATGGAAAATCAAATTAATTTTGGTATCAATTTCTGTGTGAAAAACATAAAAAAAACTTATTTATATTTAGCTGTACATATATGTATATACAGAGCGGTCCAAAAGTCACCCCCCCCCTCTTAACTTTTGAACCAGTTGAGATATCGACTTCAAATTTGGAACTTTTAAATAAGACAACTTAAACTATCTTTTAGCATATATTTAATACTTTCAGCTCTTAAAATGTGGGCAGGGGGACATGGGGGCACATTTTTTTTAATGAAAAGGGGGGTCGTGTAATACATCATTTTAAAGCTTATAAAATACTTCATTTAACTCCATATTTTTAAATAAAAAAAAAATTGGGTTTAAAATGTGGTTGAAAATGGGTATTAATGTCAAAATTCCTCTAAAAAAAAACAAATAATTTTTTTTAAATGCCTAATTTCATCATAAAAAAATGTTAATTATACTTTTAAACTAATTTTAGTTGACATAAATAAAAATTTATAAAAAAAAACCTTTTTAAAAATTTAAAAAAGTTAGTTTAAATAGAGAATTTTATAAGCTTTAAAATGATGTATCAGGGTGACTTTTGGACTGCACTGTACGATCCCAATAAAGTTTATTTTTTTTCTTTTATAACGAGTGACAGAGATAAGTGTTAATTTCAGTTACACTGAATAACAATTGTAAGATATTTGGTAAAAAATAGACCCTAGTATTTTGTTATTTATGTATTCACACTGGTCAGGAAACATTTTTAGCTCAAATTTCATATCATGAGTTTTTTTTTCATCATTTAATTATTTAGAGCTTCGGCATATTTTTAAGACCAAATTTAAAAAAGCTATCGATGAGTTATTGAGAAAAACGATTTTCATTTGTTTTAACAAAAAAAATTATTTTTTTTTTTTTTGATATTCAGATTTTACGTCAAAAAGTGAGACAAAAAGTTTCTATGAACGTTTGTGTTAAATGGCTTCTTTTGGGAGCTAGAACACTTTTAAGAGGCATTTTTAGAATATTATTCACTTCATAACTCAGGAACGGTTTAACTTATTGACTTGAAATTTTTACTGTAGTATGCAACCAATAAACATTTTCATTTTATGACATAAAAAAATAAATGTTTAACCAGGGGCGGACTTACAGTTTTACATATAAATTATGAGGCACCCATTATCTACGCCCCTGGTTAAAAACTTTAAAATTTTAATAGAACGTTAAATGTTTACATTTATTGGTTCTATAGTTCAGTATGTTAATAAGTTAAACCGTTACTGAGATATGAAGTGATAAATATTCTAAAAATGCCCTTTAAAAGTACGCTAGCTCCCTTAAAAAACAATTTGGCTCATATAAAATATAAATAATTCAGATTTGATAAAAACAAATGATTATGGGTTTTAATAATTAAATATATATTTTTTTAAACACTGTGCGTCCGGTTCATGTTAAGTTAATTAATGTTATCAACAGTAACATAACATGATGATTTTAAAGAATTTTTAATTTTTATCAAATTGATAAAAGTGGAAAATATACCATCAATCTATTGTGTCCATCTTAGAGTGGCGTGTTAAATTAAGGCCTTGTTTAAGGTACTTTATTTAACTATCATAGGCTACGTTTACACCGTAGGGACTTTATTTAAGTCCAGGTACTTTTTATATACCTATCTCTGTTTATAGCATTTTGTAAACAGAGATAGGTAGATAAATAGTACCTGGACTTAAAATATAGTACCCACGGTGTAAACTAAGCGATAGTTTATTACTCAAATCGAATATTATAGTATAATATATTATCACTTATTATAATATACTATATTATCACTTAGGGAGCGTTCAAGTATTACCTAACGCAAAATGTACCAAAATTCATACACTTGATACCTCAGTTTTCGCGTTATTCAAGGCTGTATAGATTTCATATTTTGGCTACCCCCGCTAACACACCCCCTATTAGGGGTGGTACAATTTGCGTTACGTAATACTTGAACGTTCCCTTATGATATTATCACTTTGTTCTATAATAGTGGTAGATAGCAGTTTCGCGCTGCTGGCGCTTGACAGTACCAAGAGTCATCTCTTTACGCTAATCAAACAACAAAAATTCAGATTTATTTTTATATATCTGTGGTAATATCTACTAAATTATCTATCTATATATATTTCTGCACTATCTATGAAATATGTAATGATAAGGATATACAATTTTCTTAATTTTTTTTAGCTATCCGCGGATAGCCTTCTGATCGAGAGGCGACAAAATGTGAAAAGTAAAAATATTTTTCTTGCAATAATCATAGTCTTTTAATAGTATATTAAAACATTATTTTCATAATGGACGTTTTTAGCGCACAAGTCCAAGTTGAGAAAACGAACTGCTTGCGGAAAATTTGCGCTAAAACGCATTACGAAACGAATGTTTTACACTACTTTTTCTACTTATGTTGTTAAAAATATACTTTTAAATTTTACGCGCGAATTCTTCGAAATGATCCCCTCTCTAGTACTTTAATTTTTGTCATTATATCCAAATGTATACTTCTTAATGAAACGCAAGTAGAAAAAAATATTTATGATAAAAACCTTTCAGTATTGCCTTTAAGGGCAACATCTTATGCCTTTCTATCCAGTTGTGTATCTGATAATTAAAGTTTATCTCTTTTTGTTGACATATAACTCAACGTGTTTGCCGAGAACCGCATTGGATTTGCTAGTAAATATTGTTTTATGGCATTCTTTAAGTAAAATTTACTTTCTATGGTGAAAATATTTAATAATAAACGATAAAAAACAATTGGGTAGAAAATACAAATTAGGAATGATGCATTTCTCTTTATGTATTATAATTTACTATGCCCAAAAAAGCATATAGGAAAACAATTGACAAACAAGTGTGGGTATAAATAAATTTAAAAAATAAAAACAAATACTGGGGCCAAAATAAACGTTCCACAAAAAATAAACTCTCAAAACGCATACCTTTGTCACTAGATTCAACCACAGTTCAGGGATGGCGCGAAGGGGTGTAGGGGTGAAGACCTTTTTTTAGTCATCATATTTTTTTGTCAGGGGTTGGAAAATTGTTAATAAAACAGTTGTATAATTCTTAATATGTAGTTGGGAGTTTGTTGACCAATTTTTTTTTAGCGTAAATTTTTTGCATTATTTTTACAAATTATGGATTGTTTAAGTAAAAATACACCAAAGGATTCTTTTAGTTTAATACCGTAAAAGCAACTGTTTTCGAGGAAAATCAATTTAAAAAAAAATTACAGGACTTTTTATGACTAAATGGAGCTCTCTACAACTAGAATTATGAAACAAAAGACGTCTACCCTATCTCTATCTCATTTGTGCTACACTTTCCAGCCAACCAAATAAATACTGTATTTGTTTTTCATACAAATACAGTATTTATTTGGTTGACCGGAAAGTGTAGCAGTGAGCGGCACGAAAGAACATAGCTAATGTGAATCTGTAGAATAAGATAATTCTACTTAAATTTAGATGGCGCCAGTAATTTCTTTAATAATATAGTTACACTTTTCGCCCGGCCAAGTAAATATTGTATTTGTTCAACAAAGAACAAATACAGAATTTGTTTAGTTGGGTGGAAGTGGGAGTGTATATGTCTTCTATCCTTTTTGGGTAGAACTTTTGTCCCTGTCTAATCTAACGGGAGAAATCTCCATTGTACAAAAACGTATGTTTTTAAATGGTACAGTGAACCCACCGTCATTAATAAACGATTATCAAAGCGGTTTTTTTTTGTATGCATGCTTTACACATGAATAAATGTGGACAAACGAACACACATTAGTTCATTCAAGCTATACCAGATATTGAAAAAATAAAACCCCACTTTTATACTAGAAAAACGAATTTTAAATTAAACTGGAAATTTGTTAACATCGAAGCTTTACCGCTTTAAGAAATAAATTTACTAGCTATTATGTTACTTGCGTACCTACCATGAGTTTAATATTGGATTAGATATAGGCAATGTAATTGTCTTCCGCGTAATGCCAAGTGCACCCGTCCTACTTCGAAATGTCTATGCGTTGTTGCCATGTTTATCGGTTTATATGCTTGACAATGTCCAATCGACAATTAAACACGCTGCATTTTAATACTGCATTTTAATACTGTATGTTAATGATGTATGTTAATACACATTTCAATGGTAGACACAGCTGAGTGACTAGAGCGTGTACATAGCAAGCCTACTAGCGTGAGTTCGTTTCTCACTGGCGCCGATTTGCCTTTTTCAGTTAACTAATAATTGAAATTTGCCGAATTCGTTAAGTGAAACGGACACTTCCTATAAACTGGTTCGAAAGTCTTACATGTTTGTTTAACCTCGTACTATTCTACTTAATTAAGCATCCCCTAAGTCCAGGACTTGTGTGGGCTAGTAGTAGAGGGAACCACCGGCTCATACTGACTTTCGAACCAATTTCTAGGGAGTGTCCGTTTCACTTATCGCCTTCGACAAATTTCAATTATTAATTAACTGAAAAAGGCAAATCGGCGCCAGTGAGAATCGAACTCACGATAGTAGACTTGCTATGCATACGCGCTAGCCACTACGCTATGCCGGTGGTTCCACCTACTACTAGCCCACACAAGTCCTGGACTTGGATGCTTAATTAAGTAGAATAGTACGAGGTTAAACAAACATGTAAAAAACATGTATGTAACAAACGTTAATACAGACGTTAATACTGTAACACGTTCGCTGCCGACAACCCGCCTGCGGGTTCATCCACTACTCATATTCAATGCTAGAGCCCGCCCGGCGGGCTAACTGTAGACTTGAATAACATTGCAAAAAAGTAGTCCTGACCTGGGCGGCAGAGAACATATTATTAAACGAATCTAAAAAATATGAAATATGATTTACGTTACGCTATCGTCGATAGTTAAACAGATTTTTTTTTATGCATGCATAGGTATTAAAACTTGTACTTTAATAGTATGTACCTACATAATGTAGCCTACATTTTTTTCATGATACAATAGTTGTTAGTTACTATAAATAATAACAAGCACGTACATTAAAATATCATGGTTACATATAAGTACGTTTAAATTATTTTTAATTATTGCAGTATGTATTTCTTACTAATCTACTTAAAACACGCGATATTCTTATACCAAAGTTATCTTTGTTTATACTATAAAAATCAAAGAACTTTTACTTCAAGAAGTAATTTCAGACCAATGTTTATGAAGGTGTCATCTTTTTGTTTGTTTATTTACTAATAGAAACGCAATACAGCTTTGTGGTGTAAAATGTAGATGTCGCTAGTCGACTTTCAGGCTACCTAGTAGCGATGTTGCGTAGTTTCCACCTTATCATGAATTCAAATCATTATACTTAAATTAAAAATGTAAAAAACTTTATTGTGTATACTATAATTATGTTTAGTAATATAGTATATTTAAATCTATTAAAATTAAACTACTAGTTCATATAAAACTCATACAGAACTTTTTGTTTCTTAAAATTTACAATAAAATATCCAAAGTATATGTTTCCAATCGGCAACACTGTCCCCTGTCACTGACAGGCTGTCAGTCATTTTACGACATTAGACTGTGAGTTTCTACATTCTTTCTCTCTCTTTACGCGTACTAAGTGTAAACAATAGTCACTCCCCACCAGCCCCTCACCGTAGTTGGTTCACGCTTCAAACAAAGCATACGGTAGATTTCATCATGTTCCTTCTTGAGGTAAAAGTTCTTTGATAAAAATAAATAAAAACATAGGGTTATGTGTAATAAACAGGTAAAGTACAGTTATCGATTGAACCCTGGCGTTTAACCCTATATTGCACCTTGTTACCATTTGGGAACACTGGGCATTAGGACCCTTGAATTCTTTAATAATTAAAATACAAACTTTATGGACACCTAGTTTTCACTTGGGAACACTGGTCTTCTTGATAGATGGCAGTATCGAATATTGCCGGTAAATATTTAAACAGCTGACCATGTCACGCACTTTTGAGATTAGCTGTAGTCGAATTTTTGTTATAGTGAACATTTTCTCGCAAGCAAGTTACGTTACTATCGTGCGCTTTCTCCCAATCTATAATTATGAACTGCAAAGTGGGAAGAACATATGGTTGCTAAAACATTTTTTAGTGTAATTTTTTTGACGCATTTTCTAAATATTCTGCCTATTTTCCAAAATTTTCATTTAGACGTTGGTTGTGTGTAGGTAGGCTGGTACAATATTTTGTCTAGTGACCTTTCAGCCTTGAAAAAATAACATCCTACCCCTCCGCCTCTGCGTATGGTCTTTTTTCAGTCTCCTTCGTAGGGGGCCGGCGCACTATGTTGCCAAATATAAAGTGTTTAAAAATATTTTTTTGCTAAATTAAATCTTAAATGACTTACTATACATAAATAACTATTTTTAAGCCAAAATTGAGTATTAAAATTAAAGGGTTCTTGGCAAAAAGAGTAAAATTAAAAATAATTAACCCCTATCGTACGCCCCTGATTAAATGTATTGTTCTTGGAAAATATTTAATTAAAACCATTTATTATATTAGATTACGAACAAAAATTCATATCATTAGCTTACACGGTTTTTAAGATATTAAATAAAAATTAAATTTTAGGGTTTCCTCTTTAAAGGACTGTGTTTTCGCCCAGAGGTATTTCAGAAACCACGTTTAAATAATTTTTTGTTCAAATGTCTTAATTTAGGAGCATTTCCAATATAAACAATTAAATAACTTTATGATTTAAAAAAATTAAATTTTAAGCCTACCTGGAACAATGCTTATTTTTTTACATAAAAATGCATATAACTTTTTTTTGTTTTATTTCAGCTATCTAATATTTCGACATTTAAGAACTTTGTATATTAAAATATTTTAGTGTATAAATTTTAAATGCGCACAATTATTTTCAAATTTTATCATATAAAATATGAAAAATTGGTATTTTTTCATGCAAAAATGCTCGTAACTTTATTTTGGCTAATTTATCGACTATTTAGAATACTTCTTTAAGAACATTTTGATATAAAAATTAGAAATGCGCGTCAGTGCGCGCCCAACTATTTGTAAAAAAATGGCTTTAATATAAAAGTAAGACTTAAAAATTAATTTTACCTTAAATATTATGTTTATTTATCAATGCTGTTTGTACAATGATATTACCAAATCTTAGCGAACAAACGTATGTTAAGAAAAAATGCTATTTTGGTATACACGCATTAGTATATGCTTTAAAATTAAATTTTACATCGGCATAGAAAATCGACTGGCGGTTAGACCCTAATTAACTAAAAACAAAACCAATCCATTTTTATAACGCAGAATAACCATTTTATCCTCTATTTATGAAATTATTTTTTCCCTTTTGGACTGCAAAACAGGGCTTGGGCGGCACTGTGCGGCGTGACCGATGCGCACGTTATCATCTCCGTTTTGTTTACTACGCCCACCGGGGTTGCTAGTCGTGGTGCAGCGTGTCCGTAAGGGCTGGAGAGATTGATTTCCTTGGCGCGTCTCCTCGAAAACGGCGTCCAGCGCGCGTTGCAGTTTGCAACCGACATTCGAGCTGCCGGGGTGCAAATTTTCCGGAGTCGACGGATTTCCGCAGTTGACAACTTTTTCGGAAGTTCTGCAGTTTTACATGAACATTCTCAACGTAGAACACTGCGAGTAGGCAGGATCGATTCTGAACTCCGTGTGATGTAACAAGGATTAACGGTGGCTTCCAGAAGGTGTTTTGCGTGTACCTTGTACTGTCAGGTGATCTTTTTTGGAATATTTTAACACAATACACCACACGCATACACTTATCGCAAGCTATTTTCTTCTGCAATAAATAAAAAAAAATCAAGATGAAGTCTTTACCTATTATACAAAACAAATAAAAACTAAAATAATATTGAATTCGTGTTTTACGGGCCTTTAAAAAAATAAAACGGGCCTTTCCATTTGTTTTTAGGCAGGCCCTTTGCTATAAAATCAAAGCAGGCACTTCTAATTTATTTCTTTTTACGGGGCCTTTGCTAATTCCTTTTTTATTTAGCTTTTCTATAAAATCAAATCTGGCTCTTCTAATTCCTTTTTAATGCGGACCCTATGCTAGGAAATCATCAACGGTCTTTTCTAATAAATTTACACAAGGGCTTACACTTTTACAACTAATAAAAATAAATATTAGTATAGTAGGTCAAATCAAATTTCAAAACAAATTTCAGGAACCCCACACTAGACAGATCTGCTATATCTGTAACATTTAACAAATAAATGTAGATTTTAGTAAACAGGGCCGTGGGCAATGGGACTCCCTCGGGCTTAGAGTGTTCAGAGGGACCCAGTAATTCTCGAATACAATGGCAAACCATGGATTTTGTCTGGACATCTCTATACAGTGCGGTCCAAAAGTCACCCCCCTTTTAACTTTTGAATGAGTTAAGATATCGACTTCAAATTTAGAACTGTTAAATAAGACTTCTTAAACTATACATATATTTGATATTTTCAGCTCTTAAAATGTGGGCAGGGGGGCATGGGGTAACATTTTTTAAATGGAAAGGGGGGTCGTGTGATACATCATTTTAAAGCTTATAAAATTCTCTATTTAAACTAACATTTTTAATTTTTTTTTAATGTTTTTTAAGGTCTTGATTTTTCAATTTTTTGTGCTAAAACATTCGATTTTTTAAGTTTTTTTTTATAAATTTTTATTTATGTCAACTAAAATTAGTTTAAAAGTATAATTAACATTTTTTTATGATGAAATTAGGCATTTTTAAAAAATGATTTGTTTTTTTTAGAGGAATTTTGACATTTAAAAATATGGAGTTAAATGGAGAATTTTATAAGCTTTAAAATGATGTATTACACGACCCCCCTTTCCATTTAACCCAGATATGCCCATCGTCCTTCTAAAAGGACACTTGTTACAGTTATTTTTCTGTACTATGAAAAAAATTTCTTATAATATTTTGTTTATACAAGGAAATGGTACTTATATTATTTTAATTAAAAAAAGTTAAATATCCAAAAAAAAATCTTGGGCATATGAGGGTTAAAAAAATGTGCCCCATGCCCCCCTGTCCACATTTTAAGAGCTGAAAGTATTAAATATATGCTAAAAGATAGTTTAAGTTGTCTTATTTAAAAGTTCCAAATTTGAAGTCGATATCTCAACTGGTTTTGGACCGCTCTGTATGTGAATATCTTCTCTAGAGCCAAACTAGGTATCTGGAAAGTTCTTAGCTTTGGTTGAAACAGTTTATGAGATTTTAACTTTAGAGTTGTAACTTCTTAGTGAAGCCTTTCCTAATTATAAAACGCCCTGCATAATAACTTCAGCGCGAACCCATCAGCCAATAACAACGCATTGATGTCTTTCTTTTCAACAGATAGATTATAGTAAAAAAAGTAAATAAAAATTATAGGTTCCCACAGATTTTTTAAAATCATTAATTGTAAAATTGGTTCAATTATTTTGATATGCGTAGTAGTAATTTGAATGCATTAAAGTGGGTGTAAATTGTATAAAATAATACACAGTACATGCGTCACCCATAGTCCAGTCAAATAACGAAAAATTCCTATGTTAAATTGCATTAAATGTTCATGGGCTGATATTTTAAAGGGGTAGTAGTGGATGGTAACAGAACAATCCTTTTAGTTTTTCACCGGGTGATTGGCGTAGGGGTGAGTACGGTTATCTCGCTAAATATGCATCTTACGATAAAAATTTATATAACTGATTTTGTTAAGGAGAAAATTAACAAAAATTGTTCGAAATTTCCTCCTTAACAAAATTGGTTATATGCATTTTTACCGTAAGATGCATATTAAGCAACTCATCCCTAAAATTCAAGATAGCGGACACCCCTTAGGCAAATCACCCGGTGAAAAACTAACAGGACTTGATTCTACTTAGAAAACTGACTTTAAATAAAGTCATCATTTAGCTTTCCCGGGTTAGTCCCAGTTTTCCGAGTTACCGTTATTCCCAAAAAGTGGCTTCTAAAAAATTAACTTGTTATTAAAATAGTTATTTATATACCAAGGGACTAAACTGGCTGTTTTAGTCCCGCATTAGTGGAAACAGAAATGCAAGGGACTAAAACAGCCAAGTTTAGTCTTGAGGTATATACACTATTTTTTGCAGGACCAAACATAATTTAGGTAGGTAGATAAAATTAAAATTAAAAACCACGCGTCTAAAATCGGTTGTTTTATTTTCGTAATTTAATCAAGATGCCTGTAAATTGCGAAAAGTCAGTTTCATGGCTATAGCGATTTCAATTGTTTTTTAATATTGTTGACACAAACGTCAAAAAAATGGACGAAGATGATAAATTTTAAGTTATGTATAAATTGTTATTTTTAAAGGTTTTCTTTGTTAAAATCAAATAAATTGGTTTGAATCGCTAATTTATTACAAAGCACCACCAAACCTAATTTTTGAACCAGCAAAGCACATAGTAAGTATAATATTTTAATATTATCAAGGTTGCCGTGATTTTTATTCCCTAGGGAGAAAAACGGCAAGTTTAGTCCCGAAAATGAAAGAGTAAAATTAAGTTTTAGTCTTCGTCGTGCAAAAAAAAATATTACGGTCGATATAAATGTTTAATCTAAACATTTGATTAAAATCGTAGTATAAAAGTGCTATAGTTTTTTTCCTTAAAGTACAAAAATACACCAATGAATAAATTAAAGATAAGATCATAAGGTCAAAAAGTTACATTTACATTAAATTCTTTATGCTATTTCAATGCAGGTTACTTAAGGTTGCCTTTTAAATAATTTGCATGAAATTTGCAACAAAATTCTTGATTTTAAACATTACTTAAACTAGGTAGATATTACTAATTAATATTATTATTTAGGCCTAGTAGGTAAATCATCATTTTTTACGCAAAATTTTACTTGATATGTATGCAGATTTTTATCTTTTTCTGTGGCACTCGCTACGAGGGCTTTTCTTTTCTCATTTCAGTAAGATTTTTCTACCTGTGTTAAAAGCTTACAAGCTTCAAAAACTAGGCTTATTTCGACACTCCCAAGCAACAAGTACGTAACTCAAGTTAGACCCATTTTGAGTTATACTTATAGGTAAACGCCTTGAAAAAAGACACACATGGTGGTACTACTCATATTTCTCCACAGGACATTTTAACCAAAAGTTTACCTAAAAACACTAAAGTAAAAAATTTTAAACTTGAATACTATCAGAAACAAACAATAAATAAACAATAAATACTTATACAGTTAAATAGAGAATTTTATAAGCTTTCTAATGACGTATCGCATGGCTTTCTTTTCCACTTCAATCATTTACCCACCGTTAAATAACAAAAAAAAATATTTTAGAAATTTAGCTGTCGTGAAAAATGACAATATATGAGTTACGGCTTTGTTGCTTGGAGGTATCGATTTCTTTGTTTAGGGTATTTATTTTTTAGTCCTCTTTCTACTTGTTTATAGTTTTATGTGTTTTATTTCTGAACGTCTTAATGGAACTTTTATTTAATATAACACATTTTCCTATCAAAAATAGGGAATTAAAAATAGCCCATATGCATGTAAAGTTAGTTATGTTATAGGCTACTAGGAATTAGCATATTATGAATATTTTATAACTCAAAGAAAAAAATCAATATGTAAATTATATAATTTCATATGAATATTTTACTCTTTCAAGAGATTAAAGTGCTTTTAAAGTGTACCTATATGTATTAAAGTTAAATTTCATACATTTTCTCATACGTAGCAACTAAAAATTAAATCATGCCATAAGGTCAGTTTTTGTGGGCAATTTTTTTGATGATTTTGCCTTTCAGACGAACTGTGATACGGTTTACAGATTTAAATTAAAGGTTTAAAACATTGAGAATGGTAAAAAAACTGCTGCCAACAAAATAATATTTTCCCCTATTGGTATATTAAAACAAAAAATATAAAAAAAAATTTAAATTTATTTTTTTTTCAAAAAAAGTGTATTTTTTCGTAAAACGAAAACTAAATTGAAAAAAAAATGTTTTTGAAAATTGTTTTTACCCCATTTTACCCAAAGCCCAATCCGATTTTTACCAAAAACAATCCCAACCCATAACTTTCGATAATCAACCTATGGTCCAAATTTGAAGTCTTTAGCTCGAAGCGTTCTTGAGTTACCGTGGTCACAAATTTTCCGGGCACACAGACAGACCGACCGAAAGACCGACCAACAGTCAGAATTATCATATTTTTTGTATAGAAACGTAAAAAAAGCAATAAAATTTTTTCAAGTCACCCATGTTTTCAAATCCATTCCAATTGATCGCTCTAGTTCGATTCCGAATGACGAATTACATTGTGAATTACCCGCCTTTCTGCTTGTTAAACTTGACAAATATGGAAATCATCGGGAAACTTTATCAAAGTGTCAAAACTTGATAATAATATTAAGTTAACGATTTGAAGGATCGTATTATTAACTTTTTTTATCTGCTTTTCTAAAGTCAGCGTTATGATCAAACAGGAGATCAGTAAACCCATTCAAATACATTAAACGTATAAGTTTTGATTAGTTTTGCTAGCACACTGTTAAAAGGTTATCTTTTAGAGCCAAAACCGAAATTTTTAGGTTAGAAACAATTGAAATTATTAGCTTTGCTAGCACACTGTTAAAAGGTTATCTTTTAGAGCCAAAACCGAAATTTTTAGGTCAGATACAATTGAAATTATTAGTTTTGCTAGCACACTGTTAAACGGTTATCTTTTAGAGCCAAAACCGAAATTTTTAGGTTAGAAACAATTGAAATTATTAGTTTTGCTAGCGCACTGTTGAAAGTTTATCTTTCAGAGCCAAACCCGTAATTTTTAGGTTAAAAACAATTGAAATAGGCGCTTTTATTTTAAATTCGCATGAACTGTCAATCAAAACAAACTAAGGTGTCAGCAATGGCTGCGTTCGATGGAAACAGCGAAACAAATCAAAAGGCATCAAACGATAAGTTTTGCTGGCAAACTACTGAACGGCTAATATCTGTCACTTGTCACAACCACCATTTGAGGTTAGAAATACCCACAAAAAGTAAATTCCCGCGGTTTTATAAAATCAATCAAAACTAATCATCTCAAAACGTTGATTGAATGATTGAATAATTCAGCGACATCTGTCAATCGAAACTGATCATAGCGTTCAGTAGTGATTTGACAGCTTTCGATGAGTTTTGCTGTTTCCATTGAACGCAGCCAATATCTGTTAATCTCAATGTTTTTGAGTTGCTGTTCTAAGTTGTTTTTATTGTGGCAATTATTTTACATAATAAAAACAGTTTAAAACAGCAACTCAAAAACATTGAGATTACACAGGCCCAAAAAAAAATAATTTTCTGAGTCTTGGATTCCAATATGATATTCCTATGTATTTTTCTCGCTGAAACTGAATCCGCAATCCGTTTAACTCCTACACGTCAGGATTTTGACATAACCTCAAAAAACACCCGAAAAACTACTGAAACCGCTAAAATTATCTATGCAATACCACTGTCACCCTCTTGTCCCCAAATTACTAATTCTATAACCCCAGAACCCTATAATCCCCTAACCTCATAATACCATAACCGCATAACCTCAAAACCCCGTAACCTCATTATGTATCATAGAAAAATCTAGTTTGGGATAACAGAACAAATTCTTCAGTTTTTTTTTGTGGAACATAGTCATAGGTAAGTAACTCTATAACCCCAAAATCCCCTTAATCCCGTTATCTTATTTTGTGGAGAATTCCGGTTAAAAAAAATAATGAAGTAGACCTTGATTCATGACTTTACTCACAAAACTCTTATGATTTCGAGAACCGGATTTCTCCACAGAATAGGATGATGGGGTTAAGAGGTTATAATATATGGGGTTACGGAGTGAAGGGGTTAGGAGGTGTGATGGAGTAATTGTATTCCGAGGTTAGGGGATTATGGGGTTACGAAATTACAAATTTGCAGGAAGGGGGTAAAAGTGATGTGGAGAACATGATTTTAGCGGTTTATATAGTTTTTCGAGTGTTTTTTGAGGTTATGTCAAAATCCTGACGTGTAAGGGTTAAACGGGTTACGGATTCGTTTTCACCGGGAAAAAATACAGGAATATCATATTGGAATCCAAGACTCACAATTTTTTTTGTGAGCCTGTGTTATTATGTTTGTGGTTCTGCTATTTAAATATTAGGAAACGGCATCAACATAACCAGAAATAAAAAAGAAATTCCCATGTTTTAAATCAAAAAACTCGGATTCGTGGAGTAATTTCTTGTCTGATGAACCTTGTTCTCTAATGTACTTCACAGTTAATATAAATTTTATATTATAAAATATGTAGTTTTACTTTGAAATAAAGTTGGGCGAAACTTGATATTAAACTGAAACTTCATATTTTAATTTGATTGTTAAATGTTAAACCTTGTTTTGTTGGAAGTTAATAGCGAAAACCTCGCAGGAAGTAAAAGATTAACAAGAACTTTAATAAATTTTGTTAGGGATAAATTTGACATCTTTGGAATTAAAAGCCTTTATTCTTTCACAGAAAGGAAATAAATATACATACATTTAGAAAGGTTTAGAAGTTATTATCGTCGAAATTTTTATTAAAGCATTTTTTTATAAAGTTTAATGTGATTTTGTATTATTTTGGAACCAAACAATATCATAACTAACTTAGATTATAAAATATATTGTTTCATTTTAATACAGTGTTTGGCAAATTAAAATAAAGGAATTATGTTGAACATCAATTTTTTGTTGAAAGCTGATACTAGAAAACAAAAGATAGATCAACAAGAACTCTAATAAATTTACTTGCGGATTTTGACATGTTTCTGGATTAAAATTCTCATACTCAAACAGAAATTCAAAAAGGATTAAAAATTATTTGAAGTATATATGGGTCGATATTTTTAGTTGTTTTAAGTAATTAGTCCTGTCAAATAATAAATGTAAATTGCAATAAATGTACACGGGCTGATATTTTAAAGGGTAGTAGTGGATGGTAACAGAACACTCCTGTTAGTTTTTCACCGGGTGATTTGCGTAAGAAGTGTCCGCTATCTTGAATTTTAGGGGTGAGTTGCTATCTTACGATAAAAATGCATATAACCAGTTTTGACAAGGAGGAAATTTTCAACAATTTTTGTTCGGATTATTTTTTTAATATATTAATAACAATCGAGTTAATTCAAAAATAGCCATGTTGGAGGTGAAATTGGTTTTTTAAATTTTTCAGCCAAATTATTCATCGGACGATAAAAGTGGTTATGAGCAAACTTGTAGCTCTTGAAATTCTCTATAAGTTTCATATATTATAAATTTTCAGGTACTTCGGTACGGTTACAGAGAGCGCAACATAACTTTCAGCGTCCACTGTAACCGTAAAAAAATATATAGAGAATATTAATAATTTAATATTTATTACTCGTGTTTTATTAATACAAACAAAAATTGTTGGAATTTTTTTCCTTAACAAAATTGGTTATATGAATTTTTATCATAAGATGCATATTTAGCGAGATAACAGCACTCACCCCTAAAATTTAAGATAGCGGACACCCCTTACGCAAATTACTCGGTGAAAAACTAACAGGAGTGTTCTTTTACTATCCCCTAATACCCTTTAAAATTTCAGCCATTTATTGCAATTTAACGCAGGAATTTCTTGTTATTTGACTGGACTAAATCTATAAACTAGGTTTGTAAAAAGTAAAATGTATGTAAATGTATGTAACTATTATTTTTGCTTTTTTATCAGTTTCTACCAGCTTGTTATTTTAAATATGAAAATAATCGCCAAACTTAAGCGTATGCATACTTATTTGAAGTAGTTTCAAAACTTATTAAGTAAACGATTTGAAGTATCACAGTATTAACTTTGTAGACATTAAGTTAATTTATATAAAAGACGTCGTTTTAGCAAATACTTTGTTTTAATTTAATACTAAGTTTGGCTAAACTTTATATTAAACTGAAACTACATATTTAATATTAACTGGGTAATGAAAAGGTATAGTGTTGAACATTGCAATGTTTCTGATAAAACAGTTAGTTGTTTCGTTGAAAGCAACTAACTAATAACTCTTCTCTGTAGAATAGGCATTTCATTTGTAAAAACTGAAAAAAACGTAGCCAACATATACATTAATCGCACAGCTTTGTTCTAACAGAGACAACAATAACAGTTACTGGTAACTGTTATTGTTCAGGCCTGAATATACCTACCATTTGTTTACAAACAAACCGAGATGTTGGCGATACTTTATATTAACGGTATGCGTATAGAGTGAAGAGTTGTTAGTTCGTTGGTTGAAAGGTAATATTAGGATAGAGCCAACTTCGCTTCAATGGTTGCCTGTACTGTCTCACATAGCCTACCACACGAGAAGTGCTCAAAAAATCTAGAACTGCTTATTCACGACTATGCCTCCATCACTAAAGCCTTAAATCACGTTTTCCCTCATACAGAAAAATTCTTTCCGACTATTTTTCCTACTATTAGAAAAACATCAGTACTTCACAGAAAAAAATACATATTTTAGCTGCAGTTTTGCTAAAATTCCTAAGTTTGTTTGCGTCAACCTTGATAAATCAGTTTAATTTTACCTTGGTCTCTTTTATTTGTTTTCTTAGATTAGACTTTGACAGTTAAAATTAGTTAGTTTTTGTTCAATCAAATTGTTTTCATTAAAATTAAAACGATTTATAACTAACAAAGAAGCGGAAAAGTGGAAAAAATATATATTTAGTTACATGCAAATGTAATGGAAAAATGTAAATAAAATTGTAAATATTTTGAAAACAAAAATCATGATAGCTTTGCTTTTCCACAAGTGTATGATTTTATTTCGCACGCGTATGAAATATGACACTCTGCAACTGTCTAAATCGTATGTGTGTGTCATTTTTATTGGTGGTCGTAGGTAAAAATAGTTTTAGTTCATATAGTTTTGGAACCTAACTATTTTACCATTTGATCTATTTTTAAAAGCATAAGTAGTTAAATTAGACCGTTTTATAGCAATAACCATAAAAGCAACCGTTTAGTCGGTAAAAGGGTGTCCCTTGCCAGCTTTTAATGTCACTAATCTATGCAATATTATCATGTCGTCTAAATAATTTATACCACCGCATTCAGATCGATTTTACTACTTACATAATACTATTAAATAGCCTACTTGGCTTTTATTATACTATTCATTTTCCCTACATTAAAATAACTACAATCAAAAACGACTGAACCAAAGAATTATAGTCCATTCAAATAACGAGGAATTTCTATGTTAAAATTGCAATAAATGTACACGGGCTGATATTTTAAAGGGTAGTTAGTTTTTCACCGGATGATTTGCGTAAGGGGTGTCCGCTATCTTGAATTTTAGAGGTGAGTGCGGTTATCTCGGTAAATATGCATCTTACGATAAAAATGCATATAACCAATTTTGTTTTTTCATTATAATATTAACAACCGAGTTATATTCAAAAATAGCCATGTTGGGGTAGAGTAAATAGTCTCCTAGTCGTAAAATTACGAAGCACGGTTAACCGTACCTAATAATATTTTATAAATAAGAAAAATAGGAGATATAAATGAAAAATTATTATAGACTAGTGATATATCGCTAAATCGTTACTTATATGTGTGATTCCGATGCGGTCGCCGCAGGAAGAACGCGTTTGACGTATCGTATTCGTTATTTCAAATAGGTGGAATCTAGGAAGCTTTGCTCGCGGCTGGCTAGATTGAATGTAATGGTATCGCGATCAGATTATCTCCGTGGGCTTGGGATATACTTCCACCAGAAGAAGACTCAGGTTGTTGGTTGTAGTGTTATGATGCTTAAAATACATATGGTGTTAATTTTTTTAAAATAATATCGCTTCAATAGATTTAGTAAGACAAATTTCTGTTGACCTAGTTTAAATCTTACTCTATTTTAGTAGGAAGCTAAAATTTGAATCATAGACTTAATCATGTAAACAAATATTATTTATTGTTAAAATGATCGTTTTAAATGTCATGAATAGTAATTATGTTGCGAATTTATAAGATTTGAACTCTTTGTCGGGCTAATTAAATATAGTCTCATTTCTTTAGAAAAATACTGCGGTAAGTGCATTGTGAAATAAATTTTATATTGACTTAATTCTATAAAGTCTTACTAAAATTCATATAGGGATTCAGTTTTGTTCAGAGTGTCTCCATGTCAGTTAAAAAGTACCAAGTGAAAATGTAATTTTGAGATTTATTCTTGAATTAAAAATAGTTCGAAAATATTTTATTTTGAGACTTTGAAATAATTACACAGTTTTGGACACTTATAAATATTGTTAGTATGAACACTGAAATTTTGGCGATAAAATAGACTTTGAAAATTATTGTGTACAGTTGGGATCTCAAACATGCAATGATTTAATGGCAAAATACTATCTATAATATATTGGAAAACAGAATTTAAGAGCTTTGCATAGAAATAGAACTTAGAAGTAAGAATTTTAATCATATTTTTTAACATTACATAAGAAAGCTGTCCACAAAAGTTAAAACTTTTACGTAAAGGCGTAATTAAGTTATAGCATATTTTGCAATTCATATTTGCTTAAAATCCGACCTAGACTAGTGCATGTTGGTTATGACAAATTTCTTGCCTAATAATTTTCATACGATGATTGTATCTCATTTCATACTGACTTGGTTTATTTATGGCGTTACTACACTCACCTATATCTCCACGCAAGGCGCATTTATCGGTTAATGATGGATAATTTTTAACTTGGACATGGGCATTATAAATCATGATGACGGAAAGGTATCATTTGTTAATCTTAATGTGAAATTGAAATAATGTTGATGTCAATATTTTAGATGCACTTCCTGTTATGATAGTTATGAGTATGACTTTTTCACGTGAGATCTGAATCAGTTTGTTAACACTCGATATCTGGATATTTAGAAACTAACGAATAGTTTACTTGCTATATCTTCCAGTCAGAGAAACGGAAGTTCTTAGAAGAAAAATGCTCAATGGTAAAAGTATATAGGAAATTTAGCATGCCGGTAATCAAAATTAAACAATAACAGATAACGATTTCGTTACTCTGGCGACATTCGTTTTTATGGTTTGGGAATATTTTCTGCTTTCAAGGGGAGCGGAATGTTTGTTTTCTTTGTAATTTTAACTTTATAGGTCTCCAGGTAGTCTAATTGGGAAGTCCCTCAAAAAACTGATAAAATACGCAAAATTAGTTAAGTTAATTTATTTTATATGTAAAAGTTGGATTAAAACTATACGGCTTTGATATTTTATTTTGCGTCACATCATCAATATTTGTTTTAATAGATAGATAATATAGTAAATTGTTACAAAAGCGTGACAGAAAAAGTATAGCGAAAGTTTAAGAAAATGAATGATCAATTTGCAGGAGGTATAACAAAAGAAAATGGATAAAGTTTTTCGCAATATACAGATAATTCAGAGGAAACGTAAAAATATTTAAGGGGTTGTAATTTTGCATCAAAGATACGATAAAAGTTTCGAAAAGTCTTACTCTTAGTCTCTAAAGCTTTAGCTTTACAAAGGGAAGTCTAAAAATTTACTTATACATTACATAATTCCTAAGATATTAAATAAAATATCTGTCTTGGATGAAAAACTAAATAAAAAAATCCCACAGAAAACATTACAAAAATAGCTTCAAAGGAAGCTATAGTAGTCCAGTCAAATAATAAATGTAAATTGCAATAAATGTACACGGGATCATATTTTAAAGTTTAGTAGTGGATGGTAACAGAACACTCCTGTTAGTTTTTCACCGGTTGATTTGCGTAAGGGTGTCCACTGTCTTGGACTTTTAGGGGTGAGTTGCTTAATATCTCACGACAAAAATGCATATTACCAATTTTGTTAAGGACAAAATTTCCAAAAATTTTTGTATGGATCATTTTTTTAATATATTAATAACATTCGAGTTAATTCAAAAATAACCATGTTGGAGGTGAAATTGTTTTTTTTTTCATTTTTTAGCCAAATTATTCATCGGACGATGGTTTTGAGCAAACTTGTAGCTCTTGAAATTCTCTATAAGTTTAATATATTATAAATTTTTATAGGTACTTTGGTATGGTTACAGAGGACGCAACTCGCCCACTGCAACCGTAAGATAAAACACTTATGAAAATGCATAATATATAAAAGTTATAGAGCATTTCAAGAGCTCAAGTTTGCTCATAACCACTTTTATCTTCCGATGACTAATTTGGCTGAAAAATCGAAAAAAACAATTTCACCCCCAACATGGCCATTTTTGAATATTTATTTATAACTTGATTGTTATTAATAAATTAAAAAAAGGATCCAAACAAAAATTGTTAGAAATTTTTTCCTTAACAAAATTGGTTATGTGCATTTTTATCGTAAGATGCATATTTAGCGAGATAACCGCACTCACCCCTAAAATTCAAGATAGCGGACACCCCTTACGCAAACCACCCGGTGAAAAACTAACAGGAGTGTTCTGCTACTATGCACTACTACCCTTTAAAATATCAGCCCGTGTACATTTATTGCAATTTAAAATAGGAATTTCTCGTTAGTTGACTGGACTATAGCTGTATACAGCTTCCTTGAGTCTATAGGATCCATTTTAGCCTGATTTTCTTAGGGTTTTTAATATTTTTTTATGTGGAATTACCCCTTAAAGTTTTGTACCCTATTTCAAAACCTTCTTGTTTAATTTTCTAAAGAAATTGAGAATATACTTTGAGTTTTGAGAGAAATTAGTTAGAATGATACATTTTCCCTTGAGGCTCTTAAGTTGAGGTTCAGAATATTAAGTTTTTTTAACAAACTTTTTCTATTTTGCGACTCTTATAAGATCATAATCACACGCATTTTGCGTGTTCTTATAGGCCCATAAGAGGTCTCTACTTTTTTTTCTGTTGGGTTGGCAACATACAAAAGCCTATCTCTTGACGTTTTGCGTGCAAATGTCAATGTCGATTTAAAGTTTAATTTTTTACAAAATTTTGTGTTTGGGTTATTTTTTACCGTGTTAAAATTGTTGACTGGTTAATTGCAGTGAAAAAAGAAGAGATGACTGTAAAATATATCAAAATATCATTTGTTCTTAGAATTTTAAACATAGTATAAACTATAATGCCAACCCAAAACAAAAATCCCTAAATCAGTCATCAACTTAAATGTAAGTTTTTTAAATTTTCGAGCAAAATAGAAAAAATTTTATGAAGCACTCGTTTCATAACACGTTTTTAAAGCACTAGTACTCTAGAAAACTCGCCGCAAGCGGCTCGTTTTCTAAACTTGTACTAGTGCGCTAAAAACGTATGTTATGAAACTAGTACTATAATATACTATTATACTGCAGGAAAGATAAAGGTTTTGGGCCACTACTACAACAATACACTATGTAGTAGTACGTCGCGTTTTATTTTTCTTTTCGGAAAATATTGAAATGTTTACACTAAAACGCTTTGAAAGCATAATCCACAAACTGGCCAGCTTTAAATTGAAGACGTGACTTTTGAGCAAATCGAGTTTTTAAACACCTTCTTCACTGTCAAGAATATTTACATAACACCCTTTATTCACAGCACATCTGTGTAATTAAAAATGATGTCCTACTATTTTCATATTTAACATTGTCGTTTAAATGGTGTAAACTGTTGTGACAATAAAGTTATTTATTTATTTAATTACTACACCTTTTCAAGTTGTAAATTGATATTCAGAATTTCAAATTAAATTTCAGAATAAATTGAAATTCAGATTTTTAAAATAAACTTCAGAAAGTATGTATTGAAATTCAGATTTGTTAAATATATTTCAGAAAGTATAAATTGTAGTTCAGATTTGAAAGTTAATAATAATATAATAATAATAAATTTATTGTATCTAAAAAAAAAAATTACAGAATTTTTTTTTTATTACAAGGGCTGAGTTATAACGAAATAGAATAAATTACAATCATACCTATTACAATAAGTTCAATAGTAACTAAACTAACCTATCAAAATTTATGTTAAACTATATTATTCCTATACTAAGCATATAGACCTACTACTCATTAATGAGAAATGATCTAAGTTTTAGAATGCTAATTATGTAGTTCACAATAACTTTAGTGTTTGAGAGAGAAATATTATCAATAAGAGAACAAAGCTCATTTAAATGCGCTACACTAGACAACATATTGGGTTTTAAATTATAATACAACGGGCACTCTATGAGCAAATGGTAAATTGTTTCTGGAACGTGTAAACTGCATATTGTACAGATTTTTTCAGGATCAATTTTATAAAGAACGCCCCTATATGTAAATTGTGTATAATGTTTTCCGGACGTGCATACCTGAGCCAGGATTTTTGCTATATAAATATTCTGTCTGTAAAGTAGATATGCCTGTGGTAAAATTGATCTGTTTTGCAAGTTTGTCAGCGAAAAATTACAATAAAAATTTGAAAACCTAGAATTTGCCAAACTATGTAGGTCGTCAGCCAATAATTTTTCTTTAAAAGTTTCTAGTAAACGTTGCTTGTTATTTTTGAGGCTATTGGTATTTAAATTTTGCCAAAGATCTGAAGAATCTATATAGCCAAAAAAATTTTCAACCTGTGCAACCCAATTATATCTGATATCTACAATATTAAGCGATTTTAATCTTACAAAACACAATTTGGGGCATCTGTTATTTGGCATAGATAATATCTTTTGTAACCATGACAAAATTAAACTAAATAATTTGTACTTTATTTTTACGATACCTGTTTCCAATCTAACTATATAATCTGGGGTGTTCCTAGGTAAGGATAAAACTCTTTTGAAAAAATTAACTTGTACTCTTTCTAGCTCATAATCATAGCGAAGTCCCCATATAGGGGAAGCATATAATAGCGAACTTAAAATTATAGAATCGTATAATTTTATTCTAGTTTCCCAGGAATTTGTTTTAGAGTTTGAGAGTAATTTCATTACACTGCCAATAGATAATTTAGCTTTATTTACAGCCGCCTGGGTCATTTCATAAAATATTCCAGAAAAAGAAAAAGGAACTCCCAAATATGTATATTTGTTGACTACTTCCACATTTACACCATTGTGGAAAAACAGATTTTCAAATTCTCTAGAATTCCCGCCTTTTTTTTTGAAAGTTATATTTTAGAAAGCGTAAGTTGAAATTCATATTGGTAAATTGATTTTTTGAAAGCATAAATTTCAGAAAGTGTAAATTATATTTCAGAAATTGTAACTTTATTATTACAGAGTAAATTGTATTTCAGAAAGTGTAAATTGTATTTCAGAAAGTGTAAATTGTATTTCAGAAAGTGTAAATTGTATTTCAGAAAGTGTAAATTGTATTTCAGAAAGTGTAAATTGTATTTCAGAAAGTGTAAATTGTATTTCAGAAAGTGTAAATTGTATTTCAGAAAGTGTAAATTGTATTTCAGAAAGTGTAAATTGTATTTCAGAAAGTGTAAATTGTATTTCAGAAAGTGTAAATTGTATTTCAGAAAGTGTAAATTGTATTTCAGAAAGTGTAAATTGTATTTCAGAAAGTGTAAATTGTATTTCAGAAAGTGTAAATTGTATTTCAGAAAGTGTAAATTGTATTTCAGAAAGTGTAAATTGTATTTCAGAAAGTGTAAATTGTATTTCAGAAAGTGTAAATTGTATTTCAGAAAGTGTAAATTGTATTTCAGAAAGTGTAAATTGTATTTCAGAAAGTGTAAATTGTATTTCAGAAAGTGTAAATTGTATTTCAGAAAGTGTAAATTGTATTTCAGAAAGTGTAAATTGTATTTCAGAAAGTGTAAATTGTATTTCAGAAAGTGTAAATTGTATTTCAGAAAGTGTAAATTGTATTTCAGAAAGTGTAAATTGTATTTCAGAAAGTGTAAATTGTATTTCAGAAAGTGTATATTAAATTTTAGAAATATTTATCTATGGAGAAACGTTAAAATAAAACAAAACTTACCCAACAATATTTATGTTTCTTAGGATACAATTTTATGATTCAATTTTCTGATACAATTTTTTGTAAAAAATTCGTTTTTTTTAATTTTAATTTATTGCTGTTCAATATTTAATACCAATAATGAAAAAATCTTGCTATTAAGAACACTTTAATAAATAAAATAAATATATATGAACAGTTCCAACGTTTCGAAGGTCATATGTCCCTTCTTCTTCAGGGTAAAAATTAAAAATAGAAATAAAAAATTATACAAATTTAAAATCTAATTGTCAAAAAACTGATAGATGAAAATTAATTAAAATAGGTAAAGGTGTAAAGGTGTATAGATGTATAAAGTATAGGTATAAGTGTTTAGTTAAGATATGTAAATAAGTAAAAAATTAAGATATGTGAATAAGTAAAAAACAAATTGACAAAAAATAAATAAAAAAAATATACAAAATTCATTATTTAATAATATTTAAGTATATTTTACTGAGATATTGAGTGTCTGTCCTATAATTTATTTAATATCTCAGTAAAATATACTTAAATATTATTAAATAATGAATTTTGTATATTTTTTTTATTTATTTTTTGTCAATTTGTTTTTTACACATATCTTAATTTTTTACTTATTTACATATCTTAACTAAACACTTATACCTATACTTTATACACTTATACATCTATACACCTTTACCTATTTTAATTAATTTTCATCTATCAGTTTTTTGACAATTAGATTTTAAATTTGTATAATTTTTTATTTCTATTTTTAATTTTTACCCTGAAGAAGAAGGGACATATTACCTTCGAAACGTTGGAACTGTTCATATATATTTATTTTATTTATTAAAGTGTTCTTAATAGCAAGATTTTTTCATTATTTTATATAAAAAAGAACAAGAAATATTATAATTTAATACCAATTATATAATACACAACTGTTACTTTTATTTTAATTTTATTGAATAATACGTTCCGAAATACAAATTATGATTTCTGATTTACAAAATAAAGTTTTCAAATCTAAATTTAAATAAAATATCACATTCTGAAAATTAATTTATTCTTTCTGAAAAATAATTTACACTTTCTAAAATTTAATTTATGCTTTCTGAAATATAACTTACAAATCTGAATTACAATTTACCCTTTCTGAAATATATTTTAAAAATCTGAATTTCAGTTTATAGACTCTGAAATATAAGTTAAAAAGCTGAATAACAAATTACGCAGTCTGGAATGAATATCACACTTTCTGATTTACAACTTGAAAAGGTGTAGACGACTGGTTTATTATTAGAGCACTTGATACGTAGGTTTGTTAGGGTAGGTTGGTAGTTTACACACCTATTTGGTGCTCTATTTAATATCTTGCATATTGATATAAAAAAAAATAACGTAAGCATCAATTTTAAAGAGAAATATACTTTTACGTAATTACAATGAATAGATGGCTACCTGTTTGTTGCAACTTCAAAATGGCTCCCTATGATAACGTGGATTGCATTAACGAAAAAAAATCCAAACTTTATCCATACATTACTTAATAAACATACTAAAATTAAAGTAACTAAGTCAGTTGGTTTTAAAACATGGTTGGAAATTTTGGCCGAGATTGCGCCCACTCGCTCCAAAAAGTTTATGACCGAGAAAAAGGTCAGTAACTGCAACAAACAAAAAGGTGAATTATATTCCAATGGAGCTCTCTACAACTAGAATTATGAAACAAAAGACGTCTACCCTATCTCTATCTCATTTGTGCTACACTTTCCAGCCAACCAAATAAATACTGTATTTGTTTTTCATACAACAAATACAGTATTTATTTGGTTGGCCGGAAAGTGTAGCACTGAGCGACACGAACGAACATAGCTAATGTGAATCTGTAGAATAAGATAATTCTACTAAAATTTAGATGGCGCCAATAATTTCTTTAATAAAAATAATATAGTTACACTTTTCGCCCGGCCAAGTAAATATTGTATTTGTTCAACAAAGAACAAATACAGAATTTGTTTGGTTGGGTGGAAGTGGGAGTGTATGTATGTCTTCTATCCTTTTTGGGTAGAACTTTTGTCCCTGTCTAATCTAACGGGAGAAATCTCCATTATAACTCTATAATATGACTTTTTGCGCCCCTGGAACATTTTTAGGAAGGCGGTTGCCGGTGTGTTTTTAATTTGCAAATTCTCTCTTGCGGAATGTAATAAAATGCATACATTCATTTGGATATACATAAAAAAGTTTTTTTTTTTAAATTAAAACCATATTTTATTTCGGCATAGCATGTGCATTGGACATATTAGAAACGAGTACATGACGTTTTATTAAAAAATACGTTTTGATGGATTTGGATGAACAAACTCAAGCATTACTAAATTGTATTTTTACCCGACTGATTGGTTTTATTTTTATGCGGTGCCATAAATATGGGATATAAACAAGGCGCTGAAATACAGTACGTGAAAATAAGATCTCCCCATAGGATTTTAAAATGACAACTTTGCAACTCTGCATTCTTAGTCGGACGCGAAATGAGTCTCAGTAACTGAGTTATTTACTTGGCCAGCACTACAGAATACTTCCCACTAAATCCATGAGCTCGATTTTAAGAAAGTTATGGATGTCACGTGACCCTTTTTTGCGATTAAAAAACGTTTCACCCGATAGATTATTTGATTTTTGGTTTTAAATCGATATTTACATTATAAGTAAACAAATTGTACAAGAAAACTGAGAGTTTTTCAAAGTTGAACTAAAAGTTAATAACGGCGAACCGTGATATATGAATATTAAAGTATTATTATCAGTAGTCGGCGAATTTCCAGTACTCGCATGCGTCGACTCTAGCGTTGTTTTAAATATTTACACTTTTATTTCTTTTTATCTTGATTTTTTTGTAATGATTCCATTTAAACGAGTAAGGTGGGAAAAAAGTTAACGACAACTAAAAATTAAAAATTTCGTATTCTTAAAAGATAAAAATCGAATGTCGTTTTTTTCTTTAAAAACACCGATATATATACGTATGTATAGTTAATATGTATAGTTAATATTGTTGTGGGTAACAAATTAGTTGTCAAATGTTTCGATTTATAAAAATTTCCCTCATAATTCGGCAAAATTATTCCGTAAGCCTATGTTTCTGTGTTTATTTTCAACGTTGATGAGTTATAACTGATTTTAAGCCGGATACTGATTATTATTGTCTTATTAATAAGTTATTGTGTATAAGCTCCTATATTTTAATAGATTTTTTGACATTTTAAACTTAAAAATTAATTTTTACACAAAATCTAGTTTTGTTTTTGTTTTTAAAAGCAAATATACTTGAAAACATTTATTTACTTAATAACAGTGTTTACCCACAAACAATAAGTGGGCCGTAAACACTGCTCACTGGAAAGCTAAGTTACTATTGAAAAATTGATATACTACTTTGATGTAACTCCATATTAAGAATTGGTTCAATATACAGTGCGGTCCAAAAGTCACCCCCCCCCCCTTTTAACTTTTGAACGAGTTGAGATATCGACTTCAAATTTAGAACTTTTAAATAAGACAACTTAAACTATCTTTCAGCATATATTTGATATTTTCAGCTCTTAAATAAGACAACTTAAACTATCTTTTAGCATATATTTGATATTTTCAGCTCTTAAAATGTGGGCAGGGGGGCATGGGGGACATTTAAATGGAAAGGGGGTCGTGTGATACATCATTTTAAAGCTTATAAAATTCTCTATTTAAACTAACATTTTTAAATTTTTTAAAAATGTTTTTTAAGGTTTTGATTTTTCAATTTTTTGTCCAAACATTCGATTTTTTAAGTTTTTTTTATAAATTTTTATTTATGTCAACAAAAATTAGTTTAAAAGTATAATTAACATTTTTTTAAGATGAAATTAGGGATTTTTAAAAAATTATTTGTTTTTTTAGAGGAATTTTGACATTAAGTAATACCCATTTTCAACCCCATTTTAAACCCAATTATTTTTTTTTTATTTAAAAATATGAAGTTAAATGGAGAATTTTATAAGCTTTAAAATGATGTATTGCACGACCCCCCTTTCCATTTAAAAAAATGTGTCCCTCTGCCCACATTTTAAGAGCTGAAAGTATTAAATATATGCTAAAAGATAGTTTAAGTTGTCTTATTTAAAAGTACCAAATTTGAAGTCGATATCTCAACTGGTTCAAAAGTTAAAAGGGGGAGGGGTGACTTTTGGACCGCTCTGTATACTACTTTGATTTAACTCCATATTAAGAATTGGTTCAATATATAATGTATCTTTTACAATAACCAGTTCCAGTGCAATCTATATGAATATTTAATAAGCAAGTACATATTTGAAACGGTACATATGTAATCCATTTTTGAGATTACATTTTTAGATCAGTAATAAATTTACCAAAATTTAATATTGAGAAATCCGTTCCAAACGTAATAACATGTTTTACCACATATGCTGCATGTCCGCTTGATAAATTTCATTAGTTTAATATTATACAGAGCGTTTCTAAAGTCCGCCATCTTTATATTTTAAACGGCTTAAAATATGAACTTGAACTTTGGAACACGTAAATAACATAACCCAAATAATTTTTTGGTATATATACTCAATACCCTGGCAAATAATCAATCCTTTTTGCTACAGAGACCTCTTTTTTCAGCGTATTTATTCTTGTACGTTTGTTCCAGGGTAATTACCTCCCTCATCAAAAAAAAATAAATAAAAACCCATTATTCAGCTTTTTTATAATTCTACGTTATTTTGACATTAAATTAATAAAATATATTGGCTGCAGCGCTATAAATTACAGATATTGTGCTCACAATCACAAGCGAGCCTCTGTGCCAGCCAAAATCATTAACTCAAAACCAAATGTATGGGAAAATTCTAATTAAAATTGTTGTAAAATAGTTTGCTTATAAAACATGTTTGAAAAGTGATTTATATTAATTTTCGCCTGTGGCACATAATAGTTATTAACAATTATTTAATTTGATCACAGATTTGCAGCCTCAGACAAGAAATGTTTAATAAAGTAATTGACTTTGAATTTCTAAAAAAAATCGCCTTCAGCGCTAAACTAGATTGCCAACGATTTAAATTTAAGCACGTATGAATAAAATATTTAAAACATTAAAATACAAAAATTAAATTATGCATATTTAAAAAAATGGCGTAGAGTCCTTCCCTTCCTCCAGCAGAAAATCCTGACTATACTCCGTCCAGTTATGCAAGATAGTAAGGGCCGCCTCTCCAAACTCTACCCCTTAATAGGTAGAAAGAGCCCCCTATCCATTAAAAACAAACTTCTTCTTTACAACCAAACCCTAAAGCCGGTACTTCTTTACGGAGCCCCAGCCTGGAACAAAATCACCCTTAATAAAGCGCTCTCAGGAAAACTTCAGGCCTTCCAAAACAAGGCACTCAGAATATACCTCGATGCCCCCTGGTTCATGAGGAACAACCAGATACACAGAGATCTCGAAATGCCTCTCCTAAAAACGGAAATCATCCGCTACAGCACGTCTTTTATACAAGACAGTTTAGATCATCCAAACCCCCTCATTTCAAACTTTCTAGATTACGATCACGAAATACACAACACCCACCCACCCAAAAAGATCAAAAACATCCTCAACCAGTAATGGTACCCACTAATTCAGGACAGATGCATTCCCAGCATCAGTGAGTATAGACTCACTGCCCCAACTATCCATTCAGATTAATTATTTTTTAGATAAATGAGCCATAGGCTGCGCCTGTCTCTTACAGACCCTAACAAACTACTGATGATAAAGATAGTAAGGGACTCGGCCCGTTTTACACCGCAGAGCGCATAAATAGCATAACAAGCATAGTACATAAGAATGCGATGCCAGGATTGGTTTGATGTGTCGTCATGTATCTTGTAATGGTTGTTATGCGAGGCTCTGGATAGCCTATACAGGATAGGCCTTAAGTTGTAATTGTAACCTAAATATTTAACGTTTTCCTTGTGTTCAATATAATTTACGTTTGTACAATATGTAGAATATGCTAATTTAGTGTAAGCGTATGATGAATAAAATAAAAAAGTACCTTTTTCAATACCATACAAAATAACATTAAGTATAACCATTTTTTTATGTAGCTTTCTCTTCTTTTATTAGCTTTAACGACCGTCAATCATTGTCATAGACAAAAAATGTCACAGTATTTTATATATTAAAAGGTACGAGTTTTTAACCAATGATGTAGCCTAAAAATCGCGGAAATTTTAAAGTACTATCTTGCATAATTGGACGGACTATAAGTCCTTGCGTTTGTTAAAATTTTGCTAAAGATTGCAAAAATTTTAATAATTATTGGTAACAAAGTTTTCTCCATGTGCTTTGCAATAAAATTATATTTCTATAAGGTTCTAAAAAAATATATTTTTTAAGAATGCCTTTTATCTGGTAAAGACATCATTGTCACAAGTGGGCGATAACTCATATTACTTTAGCTTATTCTATTCTTGTAGAGCATTTTCGTTTTTTTTTCCGTTAAAGAAAATTCATAAGAACTTGAATCGTGAAAACAAAAACTGACATTTTTCTTATATTATTCTTTTTAAAAGAAAGTTAAATATGAAATATACCTACCTACTTTGAAACTTTCTGAACTTTTAAATAAATAAAGACTTTTCCTACGATCCTCTATGAAAATGACATTTAGCACACTCTTTTGTTTTTTAGAAAATGCCTTATATCGCACTAGTTTGATGTTTTTATATCACACTCGTGTGATATGTATGAGGTTTGTTTTATAAACCATTTTTCACCTTTCACCACAGCATTTTATATCTTTTAAGTATTTTAATCCAAATATTTCTGTTTTTCATGTCAAAAATAGAAACTATAGTTATAACGTTACTATTTTGACCATTACCATTACCTGATGATGACAGGCCAAATAGGCGAAACATGAATTTTTATATAGCCTATGTCACCCGCAGCATGAAGACGAATCGTTTAACACCTCAATTATCAAATTCGGTCAAGGCGTTTAGGCTGTAGAGGGGTACAAACATACATACATACATCTAAGACACATTACCCTCATTTCTTGGTCAGGGGTAAAAAATACGGAAAATTTTGGAAAATTTACAGGGTGTCCCACTAACCATAATAAAATTGAGGTTATTTCTAAAAAAAGGAAGTAATATGTTTTAGAAAATAAGCCCAATAAACACAACAGTCTATTTTTTGTTAAAATGTCCACTTATTAAAATTTTATTCTACGTAAATTCACGTATAATAAACGTTTAGCAAGCGGACATTTTAACAAAAAAAATAGACCTGTGGTTACCAGAAGGCTATTAGTTAAATAAGGTTCTAAAATGAAAAAGTTAAAGGTGCCCTGGCGAAAACAGTACTTTATTAAAAACCCTCTATATCTTTTTAGATATTCTATTCTGATCAAATACATGAGTCTCGATAGAATGAACTAAAGTTTATATTTTTAAGGTATAGTTATTTTAAACCTTCCCGCTTGTAAACATTCTCGAAATTACCATAGCAACGTAAGATACGCATGCGTCGTAAGCGAAATGACTAGGCCCAATTGACACAACCGTAAAATGTTGACGTGCCATTAACGAGAACAAAACAATGGTTTATTTCTCTAAATTATTGGAATAAAAGCGATTTTATAAGCAAATTTTGTTTCTACAGGAATACATCAAAACATCATAAAAACAAAGTAAGTAAACAAAAATTATAAATTTTGGTTATGTTGACAAAAACAAGCCACATGCTTCAGTGTAAATCGGACTTTGTGGAGTATTTAGCGGCAAATTTAAAATAACTATACCTTAAAAAAATAAACTTTAATTGAAGGACTCCACCGAGGTTGTTTACTACTTAGAGTGGAGGTAAAAATACACATGACTAATACTTACAGTGTATTTATTTCATTACCAACATTTCAAACTATAAAGTACATACATATGTCTATAATAACAGGGGTAAGTCCCTATTTACGGTACGGTTTGTGCAATTCACTAACGAGGCACAATTTGTTCACTATTTAGAGGTTAATGTTAATATTTTAATATATCTGTGTTTATTGTAGTGGATATTTCACTAGATGGTATGTTCGCTATATCGAGACTCTACTGTAATGGCAAAGTAATCTTGATTTAGCTAGTTAATAGCTTAATTAAATAGATTAAATTAAGCTTCACTGTTTTATAGGACGGAAAATTTATCTCGTCAGAGCTTAAAATGGAAAAAAAAGTCTTTAATTCAAGTATTTTAAATTCTGTAACTTTATTAGGTTTTGTAATTTAAATGGCTCGGGGAACAAGGGACATAAGCCACATTTCTTAAAAAATGAGATATCTTCATAGGAACACTAGATCGTCGCAACCCATAGACAAAGAACATAGATGAACTGTCATCTCAAGGTTATATACAAATTTACGATCCGCCATTTTGATTATAAGTCAACCGGGAAATTTAAATTGTTTGGACTTGTGGTTCCGGAGAAATCACCGCCGGCGACTGAAAAAACGTTGTTTTGAGAAAAACGCGTTTAGAGTTTTTACATCTGCTTGAAGCCAATACGCGAGCGCTCACTAAAAGTTGTTATATACCGTTATAACCCAGTTATAACTTTCGAACTTCTCAAAAATATTTTAGGAAGCTATTTTTCAAGGTCTAAGGAGTTGGAAAATGTAAAAAAAATCGATTTTTTGAAAATTATGATCCCTTAAATCAGTTTTGTTTAATTTTATTAAAAAGTATTTATTATAAATATTGGTTTTTAACGATGTGTTTGAACATTAAGCTGAAATAAAATTACTTTGATCAACAAAATTGATGGAAGCTTTTAAAATGTTTGCCTATTAAATACATGAATCATTAAACTGGTGCATACATAATATAATATTAATTAATATTATTATTATTGTTGCAACTTTTTTTTTTGTATTTCACTTAATAAACTCCTATTACGATTCAAGGGCGGGGTATTAGGTTAATTAACTCCCAACGGCACCTTTAAAAATATCATACAAAATACAGAATACATTATGATACTTTTAATAAGTTTTATTTAAATTATTCTCATCTTCCCTTTAAATCTTGTTTAAGAAGTACCTTTTTCTATTTTGCGACTCTTATAAGCTTATAATCACACGCATTTTGCGTGTTCTTATATGCCCATAAGAGGTATGTACTTCTTTTCTTTTGGATTGGCAACAGACAAAAGCCTATCGCTTGACGTTTTCCGTGCAAATGTCAACGTCGCTTTAAAGTTTAATTTTCTACAAAATTTTGTTTTTAAGTTATTTTTTACCGTGTTAAAATTGTGGCTTGGTAAATTGCAGTGAAAAAGAGAAGACATGACTATAAAATATACCAGAATATCATTTGTTCTTAGAATTTTAAACATGGCGAAAACTGTAACGCCAACCCGAAACAAAAATCCCTAAATCATCAATTTAAATGTAAGTTTTTTAAACTTTTAGAGCAAAATATAAAAGTAAAAATTATATAAAGCACGCGCTTCATAACAGGTTTTTAGCACACGGGTACTCGCCGCAATCGGCTCGTTGTATTCGTGCGCTAAAAAGGTGTTATGAAACTAGTATTTTAATATATAAATATTGGAGCAATTTTTTTTTGCTCATTTCCACGTTTCTAGTGCGGGGTATTGGGTTAATTACCCCCCAACGGCATCTTTAAAAATTCTCATACAAAATACATTATGACTCTTTTAATAACATTTATTTAAATTATTCCCCTCTTTCCTCCAAAACTTTGTTTAAGAAGTACCTTTTTAGTATATTTGAGATATGCATGTAAAATAATTTTTTATCCTAAATTTTATGGCGTCTGGATTAACGTCGGCGCTTTACGTCTCCATATCTTACCTAATATTATACGTCTGCGCTTCGCGCCTCCCACTTCGCTAAACATATTCCCTTAGACAAAATTATGTTAACCAGTGTAATTTAATGACGTTTTTTTAAGTAATTTAAATGTTGATTAAACATAAAACTTTTGTTAAATTGGTTAATTATTGTGTCAAGTTTACGATTTCACATGCACGTTTAAATTTGCACTGGTCACGACATTACTTTTAAAGTGTTTGAGGTGTACGAACCCATTTATTATGGATTTATTAAAATTTGTAAGTTATAAAATAGTCAAAATACAGAAATTCTAACTTAAAATAAGATTTTTTTAATTTAAGACAACTGTAAGATAAACAAATCACTTTACATTTAATTTTTGGTTTAAAAGTTAATTTCTAAAATTTATGTACCCTTAATTTCTAGGGTCTCTTCACTTTGTTTTTTAATTCTTGGTCTGTCTTTGCTTTGGTTTGGATTATCGCGTTTTAAAAAGCAAAAACAGACGATCAAGGAGCAAAGAACAACGTAAGTCTGTCCTAATCATATGATCTTTCAAAAATCTTAGCAAAAATATCGTAAATCTCGGTTATATTTGATAAGATTTTTATAGTATATTAAAGTATTAGTTTCATAACATACGTTTTTAGCGCACGAGTACAAGTTTAGAAAACGAGCCGCTTGCGGCGAGTTTTCTAAAGTACTAGTGAGTTAAAAACGTATTATGAAACGAGTGCTTTATACAATATTTTCTATTTTGCTCTAAAATTTAAAAAAACTTACATTTAAATTGATGACTGGGATTTTTGTTTTGGATTGGCATTACAGTTTACACCATGTTTAAAACTCTAAGAACAAATGACATTTTGATATATTTTATAGTCATCTCTTCTTTTTTTTACTACCAATAACCAAGCCACAATTTTAACATGGTAAAAATAACCTAAACACAAAATTTTGTAGAAAATTCAACTTTAAAGCGACATTGACATTTGCACGGAAAATGTCAAGCGATAGGTTAGGTATGTTGCCAACCAAAAAGAACAAAAAGTACAGACCTCTTATGGGCCTATAAGAACACGCAAAATGCGTGTGATTATGAGCTTATGAGTCGCAAAATAGAAAAAAATCGTTTAGTTATCGAAAAGCTTAAGGTTTTTTATGTCAAAAGTCATAAAAAAACTAGGAAGTCTGTTTACAAATATTTTGTGATGGTTCTATCCAAGATAAAGTCATCTTATGTTATTAGTTTGTTATAGAATGCAGTCTCATCGGCTATGCCGCTTACTGTTGTAAATAATAATAATAATAATAATAATAATAATAATCTTGCCTCTATCTAATGCTTGCTATACTTATTTCATTTTTCTTTAATGGCACTGAAGAGGGCCAGCAGCTCAAAACTGCAGACTACCAATATCACTGTACGATGATTAGAAAATAGATTGATGGAATATTTAAATAATATTTTTTTAAGTTTGTTTAAAATAAAAAAAAATTGTTCCTTGATATTAATGTATTTTTTCTTTTGTTTTAGGTAAGAATCACCTTAAATTATATTTTGACCTATTTATTGGTAAGTAAGATAATTGTATACAGTCTGTATATGTTTGTCTGTCTGTTTATGTACAACTACCGTTTGTTTATAACCAATACCACGGATATGTGGCAACAACGTAAGCAATCAAAAGAGTCACGTGTATATCTAAAAACATTGGGATAACTATACCATAGCGCTTTTAAAGAAATGTAGGTATTTAGATTGCCATCAATTTGTTAAAATGTTTATGTTTATGTTTATTTTTAACCTCGTACTATTCTACTTAATTAAGCATCCCCTAAGTCCAGGACTTGTGTGGGCTAGTAGTAGAGGGAACCACCGGTTTTAATTGACTTTCGAACCAATATATCTAGGGAGTACGCCTTCGCCAAATTTCAATTATTAATTAACTGAAAAAGGCAATCGGCGCCAGTGAGGTTTGAACTCACGATCATTAGCTCAGTGTCAATGCTATATCGATGCCTTAGACCGCTGAGCTAATCTCCCATAAAAAGTTATAGCAATTGAACGTGGATACACAAAACTAATAGTTCCACGTTTATTTGCAATAACTTTTTTACAAATTACTTAAAATTCATAATGAGATTACCTGTATTGTTCGAGAAAGCACCCTTTTTATAACCTAACTCATTAACAAATTATTTAGTTTTTGGCACTCTTCGTATATTCCCTTAAAAAACGCTATGAACTACGCAATCCTGATCGTTTCGGGCATTAAGAAGTAATAAAATGTTTCTTATTTAGCGTTGACAGCTAGCAGTCTATAAAATGGATAAATAGACAAAAAATAAATAAAAAGGTTTGATCATCATTATATCAGTTCCAGTCTGAAATCGTTTTAGCTTCATTTATATCAATTTAACTTGCAAGTCTTAAGTGCTTATGATTTCAAAAAATTAATGGTTATATCCTGCTGGTTTTAATGTACTAGCACACTCCTTAGTTCCAATTTATTTTTTTGATTTGTTTATCCTGTAATAATATAACTTGCACTTTGGACCATCCAAATTGATGAAAATGAGTAATACATTTTTTTTTCTACTACCTAATTAAGTGCTAGCTTACATATTATCTACTCTTGTCAAGGCTTGTTTACGTTGACAACCAATAAAATCAGTGAACTCATTTATTATTGACCGTTGTTAAGCATTGTTTATTGACGATGGTCAATAATGAAAAAATTTAAGACAACTGCTAACTTTTGTTCAACTTACTTGTCAAACTGACAGCTATGTCAAAATAGTGTTTAAACTACATTAGTAACTAATATTTGGAGTTACTACCTTTAGGTAGTAGAAAAAATGATATATGCACCACGTATGCGAACTGTCTTAAGTGTTCTCGGCTGATTTTTTTCCTCGACTCCGTCTCAGCAAAAAAACTTCAATCTCGAACACTAAAGGGATGTCACACAACACACACACGCATACACACATGTTACATGTTTGTTTAACCTCGTACTATTCTACTTAATTAAGCATCCCCTAAGTCCAGGACTTGTGTGGGCTAGTAGTAGAGGGAACCACCGGCTTATACTGACTTTCGAACCAGTTTCTAGGGAGTGTCCGTTTCACTTATCGCCTTCGCCAAATTTCAATTATTAATTAACTGAAAAAGGCAAATCGGCGCCAGTGAGAATCGAACTCACGATAGTAGACTTGCTATGCATACGCGCTAGCCACTACGCTATGCCTCCCACCCATGTAAGTGGTTTATGCTTTCCTTCCTGTCATTTGTTTGGACTTTCCACATGTGGCCTGTTACTATGAACAAGTTACATATTATTATTATTATTATTATTTACAAGTGGCGGCTCTACCTGGTTTAAGGTTTAAATGAGATAATTTCTATCTTATATGACTAAACCGTATTCAGTGAACATCCACTGAAATGACAAAAGTTTTTGATTATAAATAGCTTCCTAACTTGCTTTATGTTTTTAATTTGTCTACACACAGAAAACAAATGCGTTTTTTAAGGATTAAACATATCCCTACAACTTAAATTATGGTAATTTAAAAATACTTTATCTTAAGTATTTCATAGTTGAAATTGAGACGTTATTTCTTGAATAGTAAATTAATTATACTTAAAACTTAAACACTGAAATTATTTACAAACAAGGCTGGATTTCGACACAAATCCTCGATTTTCCAATTAAATTCTTGAATATTTCTCTCTGTGTAGGTGCTTCTTTCTCGTGGACTAACCAGATTTATCTACAACGGACTGTCTTGCATATACTTGTATAAAACGGAACATTTTCATGCTTTGTCATTGGCCAATTTCATAGATGAATTACCATTAATTTTCTCGTGAAAGAGTCTTATAAAATTAAAAAGGGCTCGGAAGAACAAGGGGCATAAGCCAAATTTTCAAATCTTTATACGAACTTGCTCCTAGATCGTCGCAAATCCTTAACACCTATTGTTGAATAATAACGAAAGATGGCCCCAATAGTTCTTGTTTCCCAATTAACATTTTTATTTACAGTCAAAAAAAGCACTATCCACAAAAATTTGAATATGCGACAGGATTATGTTCCTTGTCTTTTTGATTCAGATGATACTGTTATGTTAAATTAAGAAAATCATTCATAAAACTCATAAGCCACAATATTTTTATAGATTTGTTAGTAAAGTTATAATAGTATTTTGGCGCACGGGTTCATGTTTGGAAAACGATCCGTGAAGCGGGGAGTTTTCCAATGGAAGAGTGCGCTAAATGTCTTATGGAAAGAGTTCTTTATACTATTTTATCTATTTGCGCGTTTTATTTTGCTTACAAATGATTTTAGTTTTGAAATTTGAATATGACTAGAAATTTGCCACAATTTTAATGTTGATTTCCTAGCAAAGTGCTCATCTGATTTTCATTATTTTTTTTAAGTTAACTCTTTAGTAACGATGCTATGGTAAATTTATTCTGATTTCAATTTCAGAATATACAGGGTGAAAAAGTAAGAAGTTTTTTTTCCCAAATTTGTGACACCCTGCGGGGTGAATCAGCAATAACAGCAATTTTGCGCACGCTTTACCCAAAGCGTTGTCTTTAAAATAGTGTATTTTCGTTAATAACAGAGATAATATCGTGAATAAAAAAACAAAATTTTTATAAAAGATAGGACTACAGTATGATTTCAATTAACATCAGCTGTTATTGCTATTAGGGAACGTTCAAGTATTACGTAACGCAAATTGTACCAAAATTCATACACTTCATACCCCGTTTCTCGCGTTATTATAGATTATAGAGGTTTCATATTTTGGCTACCCTTCTAATAGGGGGTGTTAGGGGGATAGCCAAAATATGAAATCTCTACAGCCTTAAATAAGGCGAGAACCGGGGTATGAAGTGTATGAATTTTGGTACAATTTGCGATACGTAATACTTGAACGTTCCCTTATGAAACGTAAACAGATAAAGTTATAAAACCGAATTAAATCAGGAAATTAAGGATTTCAATAAAACTTTTAAGGTCGATTTTCTTAAAACAAGATAAATGTGGTCATGTCCCTTGGTCCCCCGAGCTATTCAATTATACTGCGGTTGAATTATCGTAAACGGACAGTTGAATAAAACACGAATTAAACAAATTGAAAAATTATACCTCTTTAAGTGTCTAAAATATTTACTTTCTACGTTTAGAAAAAATTAAGAAATTCTTGATCCTTACTCATATTGGAGTTGATTTAAATAAATCATAGAAAAAATGTTATCTCTCCAAAATATAAATTTATTGTCTATTAAACAAACATTACAGCGACAATTGTTTCGACTTTTTTAACATAAAGTCATTTTCAATCTACAAATAATGAAAAATTAGGTTGAAAATGGTACAATTCCTTTTAGAAAAACTTACTTTTTAAATTTATAAACAAAATAACTTGAGTACACATTATTAGAAATGTCATACTGACCTTAACTCTATTATTTTTATAAAATCTTAAAAATTTAAACAAAAAGAAAACTACAATAAGTTAAAATAAAATAAATTAATGAAATCTAAAATTTTAAATTGAATAAAAATCTGGGACATCTATCATAAAATAATCCAAACTATACTTCAAACAGACTAAAGGAATTATCTTTAAATTGCAAAAAAGGTAGATAAATATAAAAAAGGAAAAAGATTAATTTATATTTAACTTGTTAATTGGAATAAAATTGAAGAGGTGGCAGCAAATTCACATCAAAAACTCAAAAACAAACCAAAAAGGGAACAAAATTTTTGGAAAACTTTTTAAACAAAAATATTTACTCCAAAGATTAATGCTCTGTAAGGGGACAGGCAACAATCTCCGGTCTGACGTTTAAAACATTATTGTTTCAGCCCCCTCTAACCTCAACCTCCTATTATCCCATAAAAAGCACAAAATTAATCCTTTGGAAAGGAGCGGCGTTTATAAACTGACCTGTTCCTGTGATAGCTTTTACATAGGCCGTAGTTATCGTAAAATCTGTATAAGAACCAACGAACACTTTCGTTTACTACGTGCAAATAATGTTGATCTAGCAGGTCTTAACTATAAGTCCAACTTTGCCAACCATGTGTTGTGCAACAACCATGACTATGAAAATGAAGTAAGCGTTTTGCATATTTCGAGGAACGATAGAGTTACAGATCTGCTAGAACAATTTGCCATTTTGTACAACAAAAAGTTTCATAGGGATAGGTTAGTTAATGAACAAATAGATTTTTTGAACATTTATGTTTACAATAATGTTTTAAACGTTAGACCGGAGATTGTTGCCTGTCCCCTTACAGAGCATTAATCTTTGGAGTAAATATTTTTGTTTAAAAACTTTTCCAAAAATATAGTATTTTTTTCACTCCCAAAAAGCTTATAAATTTAAAATATCACGCTAGCCGTTCGCGGCCATTAAAAAAAAAAACAAATGAATAACTTGACATTTCTGGCAGAAATTTTCTGGTGAAAATTATTAAGTTAGAATGTGTTTCCGTGTTAAGTGTGATAAAATATATAAAAATGGAAAGTGAAATGCAAAGTGATGATTCTGGTACTCCCCCAGAAATAAGGGGACAGGCGAAAACTGTGAGGGAGAATCTATTGCCTCAAAAATCAATATATGGGGGTTGTACCTCTAGTAATCTATGATCCTTACGGTAATATATGGGTTGTATAATCTATGGTTGAATATGATGGACCAACGATTTTCACTTTTGGAAGTGTTTTTTGTAAAACATGTTTTATAGGTACTAATTTAGTTAATATTTTTTAATTTATCATGAAATAAATAAAGTGAAACGTCAGATGCGAAAACAGCTGAATAAAAATTCATTATTAACCATGGTGCAATTTCATTATTTTTAGAACCTCTGACGTCATAGGTAGAGAAATAATATTTCTACCAATGAAAAGAACCGTAATAAAGATGTGCTTTTAGGCTGGTGGTGAAAAAAGAATGTTTTATAATATTTTTTCTATTTGCGTTGTATTTTGTAAAACCAGTTTGCGTGTTTTTTATATATTAAGGGACCATAGGGAACGTTCAGGTATTACGTAACGAAAATTTTGATCATTTTGGACCCCCCCCCTGTAACGCTATTTTTCTATACCATTAACACTTCAAAATGAAGTTTTCTGACCGAAAAAAAAACTATTTCTTAGCATTTTACTTTTCTGCTCGTTTCCATGACAGCAAGCCCAAAATTGAATTTTTGCGCGCTAGAGTGTAGGCAACCGGCAAGTCAATCGTAAAACAGCAGTCAATTTGACAGTATCAAGTATATGCTACGAGATTTTGTGTAACACAACTTGTGTTCTGCCATTTTTTTAAATATAAAATTATTATTTATCTTTAATCAAATCTCAATTTCGTGTGCTAAATATTTATATGTTAAATATTTGTTGTTAAGGAATTATGGAGAGTTCTAAACCACCAGATTTGCAAAAAATTGTAACTGCTGCGACCTTGTAAGGTTATAAATGTTACTGCCTGAAAATTTATTTATTTTAGATCGTAGAAAAAACGTTGTTTGTATTACGAGCGCAAAATGTGATTTCAGTTATTTTGCGCTCTTAATACAAAAATAACTATTTTATCTATGCAAATAGGTAGTTTTTACCCGGTAAAATTTACCGCGCTTTTGATATGATTAATAAAACTTGCATTGTATCAATGAATTTGCCCTTTCACCTTCAAATTATTATTTTAAATGCTTTTAATAAATGCTTTTAATATATGTAGGTAGAAAAAATGTGCATTCCATAGGCAGCCATTGAAGTGAACTGATATTTATCTAACACATAGTGCAATATTTTTTCCAAACCGGTAAAGTTTCTAACGGAAAAGTGCTTAATGTTAAACCGTTTTGTTTTAAATGCAGCGATTAATCAGGAAAAATGGCATTATAGTAAAGGTTAGTGCACATTACATATTTGTAAATAACTGGGTACCTACATAAGGATTATTTCTCTTGAAATAAGATTCTCACTATTAATATAATTATATTTAAGCCCGTGCAGTTTTCAATTGTGGCGCCCTCGCCATTTTGATAAATTGTTATTTTAATTTTTTTTGTTCTACAGGCTTTCCTTGAAAAAAATTTGGTGTTTCAGACTTCTATCATCAGTAGACCCAGGTTTCTGACGTTTATTCTAAGTTTCAGGTTTCCAACTGTTTGGGAAGTATGAAGAAAACTTTTAGAAGGACAGACAGACACCTCATTGATTATACAGATTGACTATTGAATTTTCTTGACTTACCTAGCTACTGACAATATTTTAAAAACAACTAGAAAATATTTTTATCGGCACAGGTGATAGGGATTTGAATTAATTGTATAATAAATACAATAGAGAGCTAAACCTTAATCGTTATAATAACAAATAAAATTTGCAATTTTTCCAGTATTTTTGATAAAAATTCCAGGAGCTCCAGGTTCACTTTTATTCCCCCGCTTTTTCCTGACTTGTATGATTTTCCTAACTAGTGGAAACCCTATAAAAGGGTGCAGTCAAATTTTTTTGAAACGGGAACAGAGTTCTTCTGAGAATTGAATCATTTTAGTTTCAAATATTTACTTTTTCATGGAGTTAATCCTAATTTTAGATAGTCCTGGCTAGACCTTTTTCATGTGACTCTTAGGTTGAGAGAGGCCTACATTATAGAGCAACAAAAATCAATAATAACTACGTAGTGACGTCATAGACACTAAAACAAGACAGTCATAAAATGAGCAATTCATTTACATATATTTATTTTTGATCAACTTTTTTTCTCTAGATTCAAATGACAGCAGGGTAATTAAACCAATTTAGACCAAACAAATATTTATCCTTTAAAACCCCTCTTTGGATAAAGATCTAAATCCATAAGGATTTACCACTTTATTTTTGCACAAAGCTTTGGATTGTGAGATATTTCAGTAACCGGTTAACCACTGATTTTATGTGAAAGTTTTAGAATGAACAAATAAAGCAATTAAAGAAAACTTTTTCTTGAAAAGGATCATGATGAAAACCTGCATTTAAAAAGCGATTGTAGTCTCTTTTGTTATACATGTAAAAATAGATAATGCCTCTCAGTAAATTGACTTTTTTACTTTTTTTTAAAGAGTAAAGGAAAAGGATGACATTACACAGGCTCACAAAAATACCAAAATTTGGTCAATATGATAGTTTCCTGACGACAAGGACCGTGAAAAGTAGTTCTACAGTGCTATCTCTTTCTAACAGTTTAGCCAACGTAAAAAAGACAAAGTAAACAGAGTAGCCAATATAAGCAATAAAAACTATTTATTTTAACCCTAATTTAATGTTGTATTATTCAGTTAAACATATTAGGTAATAATATGTATTCAGTACTAAAATTGTTGCACTCATATTACATTCAAACTGTTTATTAAAAAAGCTATCTGTTCAAAAAGGCTAGAACTTTTGTTTTGTATAGTCCTGACATCTGTTTGCTGGAAGGTGAACTTTTAGCATTGAATTTTACCTAGAACAGTTTGGGGAAGTTTTCAATAATGGACTTGTCCGGAAAAGTGTCCCATTAGTCTTAACCAGACTATATTTTTTTTACGTATTTTTGAGCGCTGAAACAGACTGGGCCCATAAGGTTTTCAATAAAAACTGAAAAACTGCCACTTTTTCGTAAGACCGGTGATTATCGACATCAAAATGCTCTAACATCTAATTATTACCGTAACGAAGAAGGTAGTGGGGGGAAGGGGGAGAGAAGGTCGAAAATTACAACTTTTTTTTAGTCTTACACGAAAATTACAACTTTTATCCCCTCGAGAAAAAGAAGTTTTCTAATTTTTTTAAAAATATGCATTTTTTGGATAATAAAAATAATTAAAAAAAAGGATATTTTTTTTTCATTTTTCGTTTATTTTAAAATTGACTCGCTATGCAATAACAGCGTCGACTTGGCAGTACAGTTAGTGAAATATAGTTTACAGTTTCTATTTACTTTAAAAACTACTTTTTAAAATTTTAATTTTGGCGAGCCCCCGATAAATTAATACTTCGATCCGACCACTAGTATTATAACCGAATTTTATTTTTGTGGGTCGGTGTTATCTATTTCTATTCATTGTAGAATGGATAGAATACAGACGTTTAAAGAAATCCAGAAGGGATTCTTTGACATGAAGTTTAGTGACATAAATCCCACCATTTACAGATTTTCCATTTTATTTGATATATTTCCACTTTATTTTAATGATTTTTTCTTTATTTTTACTCTAAGAAACAGTGTCTCCAGTGTAAAACCTGAAATACCTGGAATTTAACTAGTCAGGGAAAAGTCAAGAATTTTTACTGTAATAATTTGTTTTTTTTTGTACCGCAAAATTTATCCCTCGAGGGATAAATTTCGCAAGTTACGAGGTCCCTCGTTACTTGCAAAACCTGTAACAATTGTACGAAAATGTAACACAAGTATAATAATGAAAATTTTAATTTTTAATTTAATAAACTTAATTTTTAATAAGGGTACTTCTATGAAAATCGGGTAATTTTTCAGATGAATTTGAGTCACATGGTTTTTATTTTTAAGTATGTTCTTTCATAACATTTTTAATGGAAAACGGGTTGGTTATAACGTATTTTTTCTATTTTGCGACTCTTATAAGCTCATAATCACACGCATTTTGCGTGTTCTTATAGGCCCATAAGAGGTCTCTACTTTTTTTTCTTTTGGGTTGGCAACAGACAAAAGTCTATCTCTTGACGTTTGCCGTGCAATTGTGAACGTAGGTTTAAAGTTTAATTTTTTACAAAATTTTGTGTTTAGGTTATATTTTACCGTGTTAAAATTGTAGCTTGGTTACTTGCAGTGGAAAAGAGAAGAAATGACTATAAAATATATCAAAATAATACTCGTTCTTAGAATTTTAAACATGGCGAAAACTGTAATGCCAATTCGAAACAAAAATCCCGAAATCAGTCATCAATTTAAATGTAAGTTTTTTAAAATTTTAGAGCAAAATAGAAAAAATTGTATAAAGCACTCGTTTCATAACACGTTTTTAGCGCACTAGTACTTTAGAAAACTCACTGCAAGCTGCTCGTTTTCTAAACTTTTACTCGTACTCGTGCGCTAAAAACGTATGTTATGAAACTATTTAATATACTATAAAAGGAACAGACACTTATATGATTTTTTTTGCCACGCGGTGAAAAATTTATTTTTCGGTAATTTTATTTCGCTCATATTTTCCAAAATATTAATCTGAGGGTATTATGTACCTATATTTTTGGAAACAGCGCGTCGACATCTATCGACAACAAATTTTGTCGTTTACGGCCAAGGGACTGACGACAAGGGACTGATGAATTTCGTGAAAAAAAAAGAAAATCTTCTGATTGAAACGAAATACTGACGTTTTTAGTTTTTATACTAATTACACAGAAACAAAGTTAAATTAAAATTATTCAAAAACAATTACCAATAAATTACAACAGAATTACTCACCAAGGGACTGATATATTGACGGTCACCACCTCGTTTCTCAACACAATCACGTCTCTAGCACTAAATTCGAAATGGTTGACTCACAACAAATGGTGTTTACTGCTTACTTAAGTCGTTCGTTTATAGAGAGCAGACTATTAACTTTTGAGCACTGCAAAAAACTGCAAATTTTGAAATTTCACATGTACCAAGGGACTGACGCCCGATGTTGAGTACTTTAATTTGAAAAAAAGTGATGAAATTATTTTAGAATTTAAATTAATTGATTCTTAACACTTTAGAGAGTATCCTTAAAAATAATTAAAAGTAAAACAACTGTATAAACCGAATAATTAAAAGTATACTTTCAGCTCTTAAAATGTGGGCAGGGGGGCATGGGGGCACATTTTTTTAAATGGAAAGGGGGCTCGTGTAATACATCATTTTAAAGCTTATAAAATTCTCCATTTAACTCCAACTTATTTTTAAATAAAAAATAAAAAAAATTGGGTTTAAAATGGGGTTGAAAATGGGTATTAATGTCAAAATTCCTCTAAAAAAAGAAATAATTTTTTTAAAATGCCTAATTTCATCATAAGAAAATGTTAATTGTACTTTTAAACTAATTTTAGTTGACATAAATAAAAATTTATAAAAAAAAACTTCAAAAATCGAATGTTTTAGCACAAAAAAATAAAAAATTAAAACCTTAAATTTATTTTTTAAAAAATTTAAAAATGTTTGTTTAAATAGAGAATTTTATTAGCTTTAAAATGTTGTATCACACGACCCCCCTTTCCATTTAAAAAATGTCCCCCATGCCCCCCTGCCCACATTTTAAGAGCTGTAAATATCAAATATATGCTAAAAGATAGTTTAAGTTGTCTTATTTAAGAGTTCTAAATTTGAATTCGATATCTCAAATCGTTCAAAAGTTAAAAGGGGGGGGGGGTGACTTTTGGACCGCACTGTATGTGCATAATATGAAGTTAACCGATTTTCATAGAAATATCTATAAATAATTAATTGAAAAGAAGGGTATCGTTTTAAATAAGAGTTTTGAGATAAGAAACATATATTTTTGTTTAAAAAATTGTAAAATGATAAAAAGAAATGATAAAAAACTATGTTATTTTTTAATAAAGAACAAAATGAAACAAAAATTAAAAACTTTTGTTATTGTTATCGAAAACCCGACAACATCGCATTATTCTTGCGCTTAATGTGACTATTATATTGAAAAAAAGCAATATTTTTTGTTATCTAAAAACCAACATAAATACATTTAGGTAGAATGTATAATAAAAACACTGTACAATATTAATTAAATATATTTATTTTTAAATAAATATATTTAATTAATATTAAAAGTTAAAAGTATATGTGTAACTTTTTCATAATCTAGTTAAATCATATCATGGAAATAAACTAATTTGACATGTTGAAAGCCACATTAAATTACTTGTCTTGGGTAACACTGTCCTATGGAACTACATGCTTTGGTTTATCGTTGAAACTGCTGGTTTGCTTACAATGTTATTATTGTATAAATACCTCAAAAATAACTTCATAATCGTACTAAAACCTAAGAAACTAGTCACATAAGTCTAATTACACATATATTATAGTATATTAAATCCGTAAAAACTAATAAAACCAACAAAATATTTTAATATTATAGTCAAGAGCAGTGAACACAACACAGGCTCTTTCTTTTCGCCCCACTGTAGTAGTTAATGTGCAAAGTTATTTTTATTTTGACGGGATGACATTTGACACTTGAAGTTTCGTACAATGTTGCCAAATCATACATTGGCATATGTCAAAATTCTTAATTAAAATAATTAATTAAAGTATGTTCCGGGATGTAAAAAGGGCTGAAATTTTGGCTAAGTATTTATTTTTTATGTATCTATAAGCATGTACAGTCTTATCGTTGCAGGCGATTTAGCCCTAAATGCGATACCCTCCTTTATGTCTGAAATCCTTAAGTTATTTTAGGTTCCGCGAACAAAGCAGTTTCATTCTTTTAATTGTCAATAGCTCGTGCTAGCCTTATCTTAATAAAATCTTAATCGAGAGAAATTATTTTTAAACAAACCTTATTTTACAGGCTGTAAATTACAGCTGTTTAAATAATAATAATTATCAAAAAACACGACTTAAGTAGAATTAGTTATTTTTATATTGTTCTATTCTGTACACCTTAGCACTTTTATGCTTTCATGCCTTTAAAAGAGGAATTCCATACGCTTTTTCTCTGCGACGGAAGAAGTTGCAGGAAGATAGCAATCTGGTGCCACATTGTTCACGGTCCAGATGTCGGGTATCATACTTAATGGGTTATGAAAGAAAACACTTCGCTTGTAAACATACGAAACTTGGATGACAAAAGTGTTTGCTAAAAGTTTAAACTATGTCTGTTTCTTCAAGCAAGATAGTAAATTAAAAATCGCACAGTAAATATTTTCAAAACAGATTCGAATATTGGATGTGCGAATATACTGCGTAGTTTATTTTATTAAACGTAACTATATTATATACACAAACATATACTATTCAAACCTGTTGTAAAAATATTTACTGTGTGATTTTTAATTTACTATCTTGCTTGAAAAAACAGACCATAGTAAATAACACATTTTTACTAGGGTTACTCGATCGGTTTTTGCTTTGTTTACTTTGTGTGTTAGTGTGTTTTGGTGGTTGGTTGGTGTGGGCTTTTTCAGGCGAAAACTACCAAAAACCGAAAGGGCTAACCACCAAAACACTAGACAAAGCAACAACTGATCGAGTGACCCTCATTTTTACAGTAAATTGAGAGGAACATTTAAAAAATGGGCTGATAACTGACTGAATTTTAGCATGCATTTTTTACTAGGGTCACTCGATCGGGTTTTGCTTTGTATACTTGGTGTGTTAGTGTGTTTTAGCGGTTGGTGTGGGCTTTTTCAAGCGAAAACTACCAGAAACCCAAAGGGCTAAACACCAAAACACTAGACAAAGCAACAACTGATCGAGTGACCCTAATTTTTACAGTAAATTGAGAGGAACATTTAAAAAATGGGCTGATAACTGACTGAATTTTAGCATGCATTGTCAGAAAGAGAACGGCATCGTGGAAAAATGGCGGCCATTGTAGTTTTTTACTAATAATTTGGAAACGTTTTATCGGACGAAAATATTAACTTTTAACGAAATTATTCGAGTTTCTGTTTTTATTTAGCATTTTTGGATTAAGAATAAGCACAGTCATAATACCGGATCGCATCTTTCAAATGGCACATTCGGCCACCAATTAGTGCGACATTAAAAAAAAGAATAGGAAAAGTATAAGAAAATGCTGTTAAAATGTGAAGAGAAAAGAGAAAAATGTGGTCTGTCAGTCTGTCCGTCTATCTATCTGTCTGATGTAATTATTATACCGTTTGAACGAAATGTTTTAAAAATATTTTCCATAAAATGATTTGTTTTTGTATACATGTAGCGTGTACCGTGTTAGAGATTCAAAGGGGGCATAAATATTATTTTTGGCGATAACTAGCGAACGTACTGATGGCAGAGCAAAAAACTGACTGAAAGTTTAGTTTAAATGTCAAATAATGAATCTTCATTTATTTATTTTTCGCCTAAGCCCAAAAGAAAATCCTCCTGCAAATATCCTAAACAAAACATGCTTTGCTCCACGGAAATAGAAAAATGAAAATAACTGTGTTTTTATGATGCCATAATAAAATATATGCATTTTAATTAAGAATAAAATCAACTGTTTGTAGTTTTTTAAACATTTTTGTATAGAACATTAAAAGTTATTTGCGGCCTATAACAGAAATTCCTAACGAACAATATAAAATATATTTTATAAAATTACCCAGGTTTACAAATTTCGGTAAATTTTTGGACCCGAGAAGACAAAAGTGTTTTTTATAATATTTTTGCGCGCTGAATTCAAATTCGTAGCTCGTTTCTCGCCGTCAGTCCAGATTTTGTTGACTTCTCATGTTGGTAGTATTGCGGTCTCACAACGACTAAGGGCTTTATTCCAGACGTAATTTATGGTTCTAAATCGAAGAGTAATCAGTAATTATTTTTTTCTACGACTGCTTTAGAATGTAAGCAAACACAGAATGATTCCATTCTAGCTCTAGATACGGTATGAATATTTCGTATCAAGTGTAAGAATGAGCACATGTAGTGCCATCTCTTGTTTATAACAGTAAAGAAGCAAAATTAACAAAAAAAAAATATATATACAGGGTGATCCATAACTGGCATGCCAAAATTTAAGAGGTGATTCTAGATCCAAAAATATAAAAAAAGTTCCTATAAAGGTTGGTCCGGAAATGAGCCCTAAGGGATCTAGGGCCCTTTAAAATTGTAATAAAAATAAGGTTTTTAATTAATAACTCGGGTACCGTTTAAGCTAGAGCGGCGAGCTTTTGCATGTATACTAGTATTAATAAGGGCAATAAGTTTATGTTAATTTATTTTTTTAATTTATCCAGAGGCGTGCCCAGACGGACAAAATATATGAGGCTTAAAACATTTTTGCCCCAAACTTTTCTATGTGTATGTTTTTTGGATTTGTTGTAAAAAATATAGATTTCTAGAGTAAAAATACATATAAAATATCATATAGTGTAACACTGTAGGAGTAACCGTTATCAAAAAAAAATGCAATTAAGAGGAAGTAACATTTTGTGCCACCAAAAACGTTACTTTTTAAAAGGCTATTACTCCTTTAATATTAAATTTAGGTGTTTTGGTGTATAATACTTTTTTGCTCAGTTTTAAATGAAGAATCACCCTGCAGCATTAAAATTTTATTGGTGCTTTTTTTTTGTTCCCCATTCAATACGTCATCTTCGAAGGGCCGTAGCTCCCTTAGGGCTCATTTCCGGACCAACCTTTATAGAAACTTTTTTTCATATTTTTGGATGTAGAATCACCTCTTAAATTTCGGTACGCGAGTTCTGGAACAGGCTGTATATGCATTTTAATTAACAATAAAATCAACTGTTTGTAGTTTTTTAAACATTTTTGTACAGAACATTAAAAGTTATTAGCGGCCTATAACAGAAATTCCTAACGAACAATATAAAATATATTTTATAAAATTACACAGGTTTACAAATTTCGGTAAATTTTTGGGCCCGAGAAGACAAAAGCGTGTTTTTTTTTTAATATTTTTGTGCGTTGGATTCAATTCCGTAGCTCGTTTCTCGCCATCAGGTCAGATTTTTTTGACTTCTCATGTTGGTAGTATTGCGGTCTCACAACGACTAAGGGCTGTTTTCCAGACGTAATTTATGGTTCTAAATCGAAGAGTAATCAGTAATTATTTTTTTCTACGACTGCTTTAGAATGTAAGCAAAACACACTTTTCAAACACAGAATGATTCCATTCTAGCTCTAGATACGGTATGAATATTTCGTATCAAGTGTAAGAATGAGCACATGTAGTGCCATCTCTTGTTTATAACAGTAAAGAAGCAAAATTAACAAATATATATATATATATATATATATATATATATATATATATTTTACCATGAAAAATTGAATAATTTAATGCAATTTAAAGTTTTGCGTTAAAATTACATAAAGTTTATTAGTTTTTCTTAATATTTGACCAGTTTTGTATCAATTTAGTTAAAAAAATTAAAAGTGCTCCATCTATCGTGAAATATTTAAACCTGATATCTGTCACAACAATCTGACATAACCTTTAATTATTGCTTTATAATTTATAAATATGTGCTAAAATTAAATAAAAATCTTTTTTAAGTACTGATTTGATAAAATTATTAAATAACATTAATTGTTTTATTTAAAAATATATGTTTTGTTGCATTTACAATTTTGAGTCACAAAAAATTGTTTTTAACCTTGTCTGTAGTTTAAATCCATACAGTGTTTCATATTTGCAGTCAAAGAAAAAGTATAGTCTACAAAATGTATGGAATAGTCATTACGTGCTCGCGGGACCGTCGTACTCGCCTGCCGGCTCGTATGACAAACTTTCCGCTCGCGCGGAATATTGTCTATTTCATACTAGATATAGAATATACTAGTCTAAATAAAATAATGATTTTTGGTTAAAATTTTCGAAAAATGGCTCATTCATTTATCTAAGAAACCTGACTTGATAGCAAAAAACAGACTGCGGATTCGTATTCAGCGCCAAAACTTACCTAAAAAAGTGTGTAAACTTGTGTTATAATTCTCTTCCTTATTTCTAAAAACAACTTTAAGTAATTGAATTCATTTTGTTGATTTTAATTGAAGTAATACAGTTTTTAAGAACTTGCAATTGCATTTAAGGTATTAAACTTTTACAGCGAAATAAATGAGGCTTTTAGCTTAATTGTAATAAAAGTTTAAGAAAATAAAAGTATTTTACGACACATTGTGAATATATTCGTCCTGCCAGTCCCCCTGAAGCTCAGTTCTGAACTCTGAAATTTTAAAATGTGTTAAAAAAATTAATATTTTTAACTTTTAATTGTTTTTATTGTAGGTACTCTTTCTTTCTAAACATGACGAAAATAATAGTTTTTGTATATAATTTGATTTTAACCTTATCTTAAATTGGGGATTTTCATTTACATTAAAATATAAATAAATAAATAAATAAATATTTAAAAAAAATTTAAATTTAAATTTAGGCTAAGAGAATTGTCCAAACCCTTGTCTTTATAAATTAAGACCTATAATATATACGCGTATACGATTTTATGGAATAAACTAGATGAAACGTTGCAAGCACCCTGTCAAAACATCGGCACTATTGTACATTAGAGCCATCTAGTTTGCAAATTTCAAACTAGGTGTTTTGTTTAATTTTAAATTCTGTATCTTTAAAACATTATATTCTAGCAAAAAACTGTATATAACATTTTTTATAGGGCTTAAAAAGAGTTTTTATTTAAAATATAATTTTTTGAAATCGGGTTATAAATATGTGAGATATGCTAAAAAAACCTTTTACTGCTTTAAACGCCAATATCTCGAAAACAAAACGTTTTAGGAAAACGTTGTTTATAACATTTTTTGACCAATTTAAAATTATCTTTTATAAAAGTGCTAAATTAACCAAATACAATAATAATTGCCTTAATTATAAACAAAAAACGCTAAATATAGGAGTTTTACCCTATTTTTACCCCCGTACCCCCAATCGTTTACCCCCAAAATCTAATCAGCTCTTCGGAATACGATAAGAAACAATATGCAAAACATTTTTTGTTCCATGTATTTTTTTTGTAGGTCTTATAGCTAATTTACGACACCGCCTTAAACGTTAGTTACACTGTAGGTTTTTAGATTTATAATTTCGTTTTAAAATTTTCTTTATGTCTCGTTTAGGAAGGTTGTTTTTTATACTTAATACAATGGTGATTTTTAATCTAAAATCGGACTAGTCGAGATAACGGGGCACAAATGTGTGAATTATTTTAAAATTAAAAATTAAAAAGAAAGCGCCAGATAGAATTTTTTAATTTTTACCCCAAATGTTCTAAAGAGCATGCCTAACCGACAAAAAAAAAAAAAAAATTCGTTTTTCGAAAAAAAAAAAAATAATAAAAACCTAAAGTGTATCGTTTAAGACGGTGCGGTGAATTAGCTATAAGTCGTACATAAAAACTTCATGGAACAATTTTTTTTGTAAATTTGATCCTCTTTATTTTTAAATAGAAAGATTTTTGTCCTAGGTTGCACCGATCTTGAGATATTTTAAAAAATACGTTTTTTCTGAAAAATACGTTAAAAAAATTACAGTTTCAAATCGATTTCCACGTCACAAAATTGTTTTTTACTCAATAAACCGAAAATTAAAACTCCCTGGAAATGCGCCGGGTAATGTTTATAACAAAATTATAATGGATGTATTGTAAAAGAAGAAATTACAATTCGTACAATTCGATCACATTGTAGTAATCTGTAAAACAACATGTTTAACCAATTGTTTTTTCTCGTGAGTCTGTCATTAAGAGGACAAAGGAGCATCGTGCATTAACCAAACGAAAAGCTGAGGTTAAATGAAGCTATAACTTCTAATTTTACACAAGTAAATTTCGCTTAATTTCTCAAACAATTTAAGTGTATATTCGAGAAACAAATGTTTTTCTCACGTTATTCAAAAGCATTCAACCAATAAAACGAATAAACTATAAACTACAAAAAATAAATTTTTTGCACGACCAAGACTAAAACCTAATTTTACGCTTTCATTTTCGGGACTAAACTTGCCGTTTTTCTCCCTAGGGAATAAAAATCACGGCAACCTTGATAATATTAAAATATTATACTTACTATGTGCTTTGTTGGTTCAAAAATTAGGTTTGGTGGTGTTTAGTAATAAATTAGCGATTCAAACCAATTTATTTGATTTTAACAAAGAAAACCTTTAAAAATAACATTGTTATAACAATTTATACATAACTTAAAATTTATCATCTTCGTCCATTTTTTTGACGTTTGTGTCAACCATATTAAAAAACAATTGAAATCGCGATAGCCATGAAACTGACTTTTCGCAATTTACAGGCATCTTGATTAAATTACGAAAATAAAACAACCGATTTTAGACGCGTGGTTTTTAATTTTAATTTTATCTACCTACCTAAATTATATTTGGTCCTGCAAAAAATAGTGTATATACCTCAGGACTAAACTTTGCTGTTTTAGTCCCTTGCATTTCTGTTTTCCTCGCTCCCTACGCTCGCTCAGGAAACACTAATGCAGCGGGACTAAAACAGCCAGTTTAGTCCCTTTGTATATAAATAACTATTATTAATTTTAAAAAATAAATATATTGAATATAAATATTCATTCGACATAAATAATAAATATTTGCAGGGACGATCCGAGGGGGGGTGGTGTCGCACCCCCCACGAAACGACCGAGTCGGCAAAATCTTAGGTCAGTCAAAAGTTTTGACAGCGAGGAGCTTTTTTTTTAGTCGTCAAAACTTTTTCAGTCGGAAGATTTTGGAATTCCTCGTATTTTTTTTATATACCCTAAAATTTTCAAACGTCAGATTCGGATTCTACGCCCTCAAATTAGTAAGAAAAATTTACTTTCAGATCGGAGCAAAAAAAAAGTTGCGATTTGTTGCTTAGTGTTATTTAAATTGGTCCGCGTTATGCAGAAAGCTACCAACCCACATTGTGAGATGACAGTAGGTTACGGAACATTTTACCCAATATCTTTTACAGGAATTGAATTAAAGATTGCATATTTTGAACATGTTCAGATACATGAACAGGTGAAACAAATGGTTATTTTTAGGTGTTTTAGTCAAAAAGTTTAAAAGTAATTAGGGAAAAAGTTCAACAATTTACTGTCATCTCACAATGTGATATATCGTCCACTAAAGGCTCTAGTTGTCTAACTCCAAATTTTTCAAAAATGAGATTTTTATCAAATTTGCTTCATTATCTGATTACCAACATACTTCAAAAAAAAAGTTGCATTAAACAAATATCAGCCTCAAAAAATGCAAAAATGTAAATATTTTAAGTCGCTAAGTGTCTAACTCCATCATATGATTGTGAGAAAACAATTAAATGAGAACTGTCACTAATGTCAAACTATTTCTCGACAACAGGGGATCCCGTTTCAAATATTTGTTAATTTACTGTTTGATGATAATTATAATTATTGCCATTAATAATGTATATATATTATGCCTACCTAGTAGTAATATTATATATTAAATATAAAAATATAAATTTTTTGTAATAATATTACGCGATATAATACGATAGGTATCCTCTTTTATCTTCCCTTGGAGTTAGACCATTAGTGAATTTAGATTTTGTGGTTAAAATTTAATTTTCAAATAATTTATATAAAATAGATAACAATGAAAAGTTTTAAATACATTAACACATTTCAAACATTTTTACCTGTGAACAAGCTAGTTTTAAAGTTCTAAATTGCTATAATTAAGTTTTAAATCGTTTTTTACGTCTCCTGAAAAATATGACGTTTTGGAGTTAGACCGTTAGAGCCTTTAGATGACGATATATAATATTTCAAACAAGAGGGTGTTTATCCTGAACAAGGTTTTGATCATTCTGTGTTACTCGACAGATTTGGTATACTTTCTCTTTATACAAGAAGAATCAATTTTTCTTTAAGCTTTCTTTATAAGCTCCTACATAATCTAATCGATTGTCCAGAGCTTTTAACTCAAATAAATTTTAAGGTCCCCAGACTAGGATCACGCCATAGAGAAACATTTTTGTGTAACCTTAGTAGAACAAATGTTTTGTCAAAATCGCCTTTAAATATTATGTGTGATAACTATAATACCTTAATTAACTCAGTTGACACTGATATTAATATTTGCTCATTAAACTCAATGTTATACACTACAAACCTATAATAGGTCACATTAGTGTATTTTTCTTTTTTTTATATATATTTATTAATAGCTATATAATATGATATATTCACACTGTTACTGAATCTTGCATAGGATGCAGTAGATCCTCAAAGTAAACCAAAAAATGATTTTGATAGCTGAAAACCTGTATTTTAGTTTTCTGCTTTCAACAAAATCGTAGAGGTTAGTTCTTGAAAGATATTGGCTTAACAATCTTCAGCAGGCTCCAAACCTTACAACTTTTACTAAAAATGTGTATTTTCTAACGAATATCTAATTATTTTTTTAAGTAGCACTTAATTTGTTAAAAAAAATATTTATAATTGACTTTATTCAAAAATAAAAAAAAAATTAAATTATTTTTTGATGTTTTTCGAATTACTATAACTGCTCTATTTTTTACGATATGACCAACCAAATAAGTTTCTATGTATGCGTAAACTCTTTATTTTTTAAAAATGCAACAAAATTATAATTTAATATGATGTATTTTAATAAAAGTTTATTTTTATTATGCAATGTAAAAGTTATTATAAACGTTGTTGGTTAGTATATTTTAGATAACAAATCCACAGTATATATTTTAATACTTAGTTGTCATAGTTACATGACTGACAACAGTTGTCAACATTTTTGATAGTTGCTATCAAAATTTTTTCTTTCTAATTATTTTTAAAAATGCCATTATTGCTAGCATGCTACAGCTGTTATACGTAAAGGTACTACATGCAGGGGCATTCCGAGGTGGGTGTGAGGGTGTTACTCCCTCTACGAAATGGCCCAGTCAATAATTTCAGCAGTTGAGTCGGCAAAATGTAGATGTGATATATATTTATTCTGGTTGAATAAAGAAAATTAGTTTTGGGTAAAAAAAATTGGGTAAAAATAGTTTTTGGTGGTAATAAAAAATGTTGGGAGTAAAATTTTTTTTGGGGGTGAGGACCTTTTTTAAAAAAAATTGGGGGATGACCTTTTTTTGTCATCAAATTTTTTTCAATCCGAAAAATTTAACTTCACACAACCCTACGACAAAAACCTCGAAATGCCCCTGACTACATGACACTGCTTTCTGTTTTTTGGCGAAAGCAACGACATTGCTTACTTAAGAAAATCTATTAGTTGCCTAGCTGAACTCCAAGTAATATAGTACTATAGTACAGTACCTACTATTGGTACTCTATTATTATAATAGAGCTTGTCAAACGTTAGTTGACTGACTTTTTAATAGCTAATACATAAAACATATACTGACCAACAAAGCAAATGTGCCCTATTTAAAAAATATATTTTTAATTAAATGAATGAAAATAAAATTATTTTGCCTATTAATTTTTTATTTAAATAGATAGTGTACCGTAATTAATACGTTCACTGCCAACGGCTAGTTTTGACAGCGGAGCAATGGGTATGGGCAAGGGAAAAATAGAAAGAATTGATTAATGTTGTTAGGGGCGCCAGTTACTTTAGCTTTTACTCCTTTAGGTAAGTAACAACCTAGTGTAAATACTTAAGCTTTTCAGTTTGAGAAAATATAACCCTTAAATAAAATAAGATAATTCATTTGAGAAATTTATTATAAATAAACTTAATGAAAGCACATCAAGTAATGTATTAATATATATAAAAAATATGTGTAATTATATTAAGATATAATTAAAGAAATCTTAATAAAAATTACTAAATTCAGAAATCATTCGACTTAAATGTATAAAGAAAACATGAAGTTCAGCAAGCACCAAGAAATGTATGTAAACAACAATCATTTCTTGCAGTGTATAAAAGTCATGCTTAAATTAGAAATCATTTAATCAAAAGTATGATATTTAATAATTAATAAATGAGATTAAATGTTTTAAAAAAAAATAAGTACCTAAAAATGAACAAAAGCCAGAAGGGCATATAGTATTAATCAATACTATATCAGATCTGATAAAGTTTACAGTTATAAGAATATTGAAATAAAAGAATTTAAAAATATGAAATATTGCTTTCAAAAGTTTTCAGAATGAGTACTTAGCTGGTTTCTGCAAAATCCATGAGGTATGAATTCCATCGTCTCCATCTGTGCAAGTCTCCCCTATGCTGATGAATTCATTTCTCAAATGAAAGAAAAAAAAATATAGGCTGTCCCATCTACTTTGGAAAAATTATCTTCCAGGATAAAATGTACGATTGAAAATGTTGTCCGGGATTAAATATGCTTTTGAAAATTATGTCCAATATAAAATTGTCTGCTAGACGGTCATATAGAATTTATCTATGCCGAAAAATACAGAACCATGTTCCAACAGAACATCACTCCATGCGGAGAACTTGTATATCAAATATACCAAAATAAGCTTCAACTTAAATTAATATAATTCCATATTAATGGTATAGAAATGGTGAGTAATTAATGGTCTAGTGATTGTGCTTAATTAATGTAGTAATAATGGTGCTTTATGGTGCTTAATTAATGTAGTAATAATGGTGCTTTATGGTGCTTAATTAATGGTGCTAAAACAATAATTATATCTCAGAAATATTCTAAGAAACAGAAAAACTTAACTTACATGTCATTCTAAGTCTTCGATGTCCATCGAAACGTTATAAATGCATAATTGTAGAAAATATCAGTTATAATATCTTCCGCATTGTTTAAATATTCATTTTCACTAACTTTAAATAAAAATACATGAAGGATTACTTCGATGATTACAGAAAATAAACACTCGTCAAAATGACACCACCATTGTACAGAGTTCATCAAGAAAGAGCGAAAATCGACCTTATCAACCGGTATGAACCCTTCAGGTAAATAAAATCCTATTTCTGAACTATTAGCGACATCTATGCAAGTCATTATCAACTACAGTTTTACCGTATAGGATTCCTAATAAAGGTAACTGAAACTACATCAAAGATAACAACCAAAAAGACTATTTCCTAATTAATCCGTATTAGTGATATCTAACCTCAAAATATTACTCTAATAAACAAATATAAACAATACTTATTGTTTATCAGCAAAACTAATAAAAATACGAACAGAATACTAAGTGTCCTGTGAACTAAGTATAAACAAAATACTGAATCTAAGTGAGCAGTTCCAGCAAACTATTTTCAACAAATTCTGGATTATCCCGAAGCAATTAGCATATGAAACTTTCCAGGAGAAACAAGCTACAGATGAAAGCCAGTGAAATCCAACCCTCAATAGACTCTGAAACATATAAAAACCAGGTAAGTCCATAGACAAATGCACTATAGAGAAATAAGTCATATGATTCTTTATTATTAAAAATCATATTCTAATTATGTTTTCTTTATGTTATTTTCAGGTAGAACTATGGAATAGAGACTCATATGGTTAGAATTCAGTTCCTGCTACAAAATAGTCCCAGATACAAAATAGTTCTGTACGTACGTAACTATTTATATACAAAATAAACATAAATTATAACGTAAGTAAACGAATAGTTTAATTAACCCTTGCTATATTACAAAGTGACGATTTATGTCGTTACAATAGTTATAATAAAAGCACTTAAAATTTTACTTCTTAAATTAATGGTGCGAAGTATAGATCCTGCTGAAGAGTGTTAAGCCAATATCCTCCAAGAACTAACCTCTACGATTTTGCTGAACTTAGCAAATTAAAATACAGGTTTTTAGCTACCAATATCAGTTTTTGGTTTACTTTGAGAATCTACTGCATCCTATGCAAGATTCAGTAACAGTGTGTATTATGTATATTGAATATTTTACCCTGTAAATGGATTATTCTGTTGGGTGAATAAAGATTATTATTATTATTATTATGTGGGTTGGTAGCTTTCTGCATAACGCGGCCCAATTGTCAATTGACTTGCTTTAAAGGAAGCAAAATCGAATTTTAATGATATGTTTCACTGTTAGTGAACATGTTATACATCAAAATATGTATAAGTACCGAAATTTTAAAATATGATACTCAGTTTCCATTTCATCATTTTGAAAGCCCTACACTCGTTAAATATAACGAGAGATCGTATAAAGTTACAAACACTTTACTTTTTTACTGCTGAAATACATAGAAATGCTTTTTTAAGTTGACGTTTATATTTAATATTTTCTTGTGCATTATATACATGCTTTTATTGCTTCTCAAGTGTGAACTTTTTGTGTCATTTTATATATATATATATATAAAATTTTACAACGTTGCTTAAAAAATTAAAAAAATTCTGTGTAGAAAATTTATAGAAACGATAACTAAATTTAGTATTTAAGCGTTTAGGAAACGTTCAAGTATTACGTAACGCAAATTTTGATCATTTTGGACTTTAAATTACTTAAAATTTATTGTCTTCGTTAATTTTTTCAAAGTGACGTTTGTGTCAACCACATTAAAGAACAAATGAAATTGCGATAGCCGTGAAACTGATTTTTTCAATTCACAGGTATCTTGATTAAATTACGAAACTTAAATTATGTTTGGTCGTGCAAAAAATAGTGTATACCTCAGGTGTATACCTCAGGACTAAACTGTTTTGGTCTCTTGTATTCCTGTTTCCCTGGCTCGTTACGCTCGCTCAGGATATAAATAACTATTATTGAATTCATTTTGAGCCCGTCGTTCACACTTTTCCATAAAAATGCTTTGGATTAAGAACACTAGATCGGTGGTAAAGAACGCGATTATCTTTTGTCGTCTTGTCGCGCCTGTAGGGAATGTGTATACAGCGCGCGTGAAAAGTACGGAACACTTTAAATGGTAGGTATGTTGAGTGTACTTCTAGAAGCTGCTGATTTTTTACGCTAACATGGATCTTGATTGTCCTATTTTTTTTCATACTCGTGGATTATCTACTCGTATTCTTGTGGTGCAGAAAAAATAATTTTCTTAAAATAAAAGTATTCTAATAACATAAAAAAGAATAAGAATATTTTTAAAACAAAACAAAAACATATTCTAAAAAATGATAAAATACAATTAAAGAATATTAGTTAGGTATAAATTAAAACGAGTCTATTTTCTCCTAGTTTCTTTTTTATTGAGGACGCGTTTCGGAGTCTAACACGACTCCATCTTCAGCTCCAAAGACTAAAATAAGAAAAACAATAATGTAAAGACTAGTATAACGAGTCTAAAAGTGTAAATAACCTCTAATCTACTTAAAAAATCTACTTACAATAGTTAATCAAGATTTGTCACAAATATATATACATGAACATTCGTAAAATGTATACGACACGAAAAAACGAAAAACAATTGCCAAAAGGGCACATTTAACATCTATTTAGCACAAAAACAATTTTACGAAGTTTATTTATTATTAGAATAGTTGCGGGTAGCGCTTGTCAAAAAATCAATTTAGGTTATGTTATTAAACCAGTGTTGCTAAAAATGTTTTTAAAATTTCTGCAAATTTCTAACTTTTAAAGTTCTTTAGTTTTTAAAGTTTTTAAAATTTTTTAAAATTATTTCAATAAAATTTTTAAAATTGGTTTGGTTCTTGAAAAGAATCAAAATAGGGATACCCTTTGGATAACAGTAAGAAAATGTATCTAAATAATGCAGTGTAGCAAAAACGAGTCAAACCTAACCTGTGCGTTGACTATAGACTTTGGCGAGTTTTTAAATGCTTTTATTATTTCAAATATTTCAATTTTATCCAGAAACTTTTACTTTTAATTAAAGAATACAACCTTTGCTTACCGATACTCAAATGATAAGAAATTAAAATAAAGCAAAACAAACCTTTTCGCATCTAATTTGAACACACCCAATGAGGGGCACTGGCGTTGAGATCCCCTTTGCTTCGTTCATTCTTGGTCACTCAACTTAACTGGCATCCAAAGTGTTTCACACTTTTCACGCGCACTGTATGTCAACTAAACGTCTTGTAAAAGGGTCTATCTCCATAAAATCCTAGTGCTGGAGCTTAAATTCGCGTCTCACCTAAAGTAGACCATTTTGCTATTCAGAACGCGTTGAGAAAAGAAATTCACGTAAGCTAATTTATTCAAGACAACGGTTTAGCGATGCGCAAAAATGGCAACGATTCGTTCTAGTTTTTAAGAATCTGTAGCCGGTATTTAGAGTAAACAGCATTTTGTTGAACAAAGAATCAAAATACACAGAAAAAATGTGAGTATTTAAAAAGATACCTACACATTTAAGTATTTGGCGAAGGCGCCACAGTTAATTTTCTTTTTTTACACCCTAGAGCTAGGGTCACTGAATTTTGGTTTAAAGAGTTGTGACTTCTCTAAAAAGACTGAATTTTTGATTGACGTTTTGTGTCTTCGAGGTCATACTTTAAATACCCAAAAAAATTGTCAATTTTGACCCCTCTCTCTATGTAAAAGCCTCGGTAAAAGCGTTACGTAACGCTGCACCAGCCTTCCCCCTAGAAACGCGTCGTAGCGCTAAGCTTTTAAAACCAATTTAATTTTTAGTTGGCAAAACATTGGTCCCACGGGAATTATAATTATTCAAATCATTACAATTTATAATATAATATTGCAACTTGCAATAATTATAAATATTTCTGTACATGAAAATAGGCATTTAATTTAAATTCAAATAATTTAATGTTAATAAGCGGTTTTCAGATGAACGTACATTGTAAGTTTTGTTTCATTCATAATATCGTCGGCTTACAAGTAAAAGGCACTAAGTCACTTTTTTGCAAAAATGGGATTTTTAGGGTACTGTAATTAATTTTTGATGATCTATGTACAGGTAAACCGAACTAACTTCTAGATGGACTGCCAAGAGAGTTCCCACTATACAAAACGCACCAGTTTGATTTTGAATAAAATCTTATCTGGCAATAGGCACTAAATCACTTAGTGCACTTTTTACTTGTAGATTATTTCAAATGTTTCTGCACTAAGCGACTTTTTGTTTGGCGAAACGTGCATTTCTGTAACAATTATTACAAAAATTAAAAAACAACAGTGAAAGTTAAATTTGTCAATATCTCAAAACCATGTTTTTGGACTTAGTGCTCTTTACTTGTAAGCCGACGATATAATAATAATGTACATCAAATCAGTGTAAATCATATTTACGTTCGAACACCTTTCTAGCACTATAGTATACTATTTTAATTTGAAAATATATGTAATGGTTCGTATTCTATGGTAGAATCTTCACAGTGTCTAGTATATTGCGTTTTCGCCCGATAAACTTCCCAGAATATAATTTTTCTACGACTGCTTTTGAATGTAGGCAAATACACACACTTTTCAAACACAGAATGAATCCATTCTAGCTCTAGATACGGAATGAATATATATCAAGTGTATCAAGTGTTAGAATGAGCACATGTAGTGCCATCTTTTGTTTATAAAAGTAAATAAAACTGTAGCAAAATTAGCAAAATATATATATATTTTAACATGAAATATTAAATAATTTAATGCAATTTAAAGTTTTGCGTTAAAATTACAAAAGTCCAAAGTTTATTAGATTTTCTTAATATTTGACCAGTTTTTTATCAATTTAGTTCAAAAAATTAAAACTACTGCTATCTATTGTTAAATATTTAAACCTGATATACAGGGTGTTCCAGAACTCGCGTACCGAAATTTAAGAGGTGATTCTACATCCAAAAATATGAAAAAAAGTTTCTATAAAGGTTGGTCCGGAAATGAGCCCTAAGGGAGCTACGGCCCTTCGAAGATGACGTATTGAATGGGGAACAAAAAAAAGCACCAATAAAATTTTAATGCTGCAGGGTGATTCTTCATTTAAAACTGAGCAAAAAAGTATTATACACCAAAACACCTAAATTTAATATTAAAGGAGTAATAGCCTTTTAAAAAGTAACGTTTTTGGTGGCACAAAATGTTACTTCCTCTTAATTGCATTTTTTTTTGATAACGGTTGCTCCTACAGTGTTACACTATATGATATTTTATATGTATTTTTACTCTAGAAATCTATATTTTTTACAACAAATCCAAAAAACATACACATAGAAAAGTTTGGGGCAAAAATGTTTTAAGCATCATATATTTTGTCCGTCTGGGCACGCCTCTGGATAAATTAAAAAAATAAATTAACATAAACTTATTGCCCTTATTAATACTAGTATACATGCAAAAGCTCGCCGCTCTAGCTTAAACGGTACCCGAGTTATTAATTAAAACTTTATTTTAAAAGTCCGCCATACTCACCCGCCGGCTCGTATGACAAACTATCCGCTCGCGCGGAATATTGTCTATTCCATACCAGTTATAGAATATACTATTCTTTGAGCTCGAGCGCGCACATTTTTCATACTTTATTAAAAAGTTGCGCCCCCTACAAATATTTTATTTTTTTTAGGTGGATTTCAAAAACAACAGGGTTCTTTCTCTCATAGAACTAATAGATTTTTCCTGGAAATTTCATATCGATCGGACCGTTATTGAGTTATCGTGCGCACAAACGCACGTACGGATTTTTTGGGGGTTGTTCAGAATTTGATAAAAAAACATTTTTGTATTAAAATTTTTGATCTAGGGTAATTTTTGACAAATTTGAAAACCTTCGTATAATACTTTTCAAGCACTGCGATCTGTAAAGTGTATAATAACACGGTTTGCTTAAGGGGACACTTAAAATCCTACTCTTATAATATTTTAAACGTACATAACACACATTTGTATTTAATATTATGTACATGTCTTATTGCTTAATAACATTATGCAGTTGCTGGAGGGCTTTTGGCAAATAATAGTTTTCATCGTATAAAATAGAGGATAAATTAGCGCCTGTCGAAGTGCAGGGGCGTTATTTCAGATTTTTGTTTGGGACGGCAAAAATTTGATGACTAAAAAAATGTCATCCACCTTCAGGGCCGTAGGGACACAATTTGTGAGAGCATGTTCAAAAAGTTCAGTTTTACTTAAAATTGGCAAAGTATGCGATTTGAATATTGGTTAGCACTAAACGTGTTAAAGATACGGCAAAGATTTTTTTAGGGACAGCAAAAAATAAATAGAAACGGCATTGCCATCCTTATTAAATAAAAAAACAAAAAAAATTTTGTCCTCGACATTAGGCCCTTGAATGTATAAACCTTTGCTCCTTCCATAACATCGAAAGGGACAGAAACGTAAATTTTTATGCAAAATAAAGAGGTGTTGTGTAAAATATTGTACGATACACGTATTTTAAGTAATATTATGTACTCAGAAAATTAACGCTTTCGACCTTTTAAGGACTATCCCGGAATTCCTGGAATATCTTAATTTACTAGCACAAGTTATAATTACTGGGTGTCCCAAATTTTTTTACACAGTCAGTTATTAAAAAGATAGAAAGTGCAACTAGAAAGAACTATCCCTTCTTATCGCTCCAACTTTTTTTTCAAACATTTCCTACATTTTTTTCTCATATTATGAAATAGTATATTAATAACTAGTGTGGAAAGTGGCATATTTCACGCGAGTGGTAAGGTTTACGAACGAGCCGTTAGGCGAATGAGGAAACCCTAAAATATAAAGTTTAAACTTTAAGAATTCTTAATTTAATATAGCCTATAATAGTCTTCTCTACCGTAGTTTATATATTAGTTTTTTCACTAGTAGCGCTATTTAACTATTTTTATTTAAATAATAAAATAAATTGTTAACAGAAATGCCATTTCTTGAAATTTTCATAAAAATCAAGTAGCCTTGATCAATGACTTTTGCTCAAATAAATACTTTGAACTGACATTTAAAAATTTAGTTTTTTTTTAAATTTTTTTCATAATATTTAGCTAATTATTGATTGTATTAATTGGTAATAGTTATAATTAATTATATTTAATAAATAAAAAGTTATTTAAAGCTATTTTCTTGGGTTTAATTAGTAAAAATTGCACAAATAACTGAAATATCTAAAGTTCAGAAATCAATTGTTTATAAAATTTACTCCTACTAGGAGAGAAAAAATTACTATTGCTATAGGTGAAGAAAATTGATTTCACAGTCTGAAAACATGATAAATAATGGTATATTCTAAAGCTAGTAGAGGAAATGCGCCTAATTTCGGATGGTTTCCAAATTTCGGATAGTAGTGTATTTAAGATACTGTCTGCAAAGGTAAACAGAAACCTACTTTTATGTGAAGCCAAAAGTCAAACTAAATCCGTCCTGTAATATGATAACGGTAGAGCTTCTCCCCTTTAAATGGCAGCACAAATCGTTTATATTGCAAATGGCAGTTTTGTGCTCAGTTGCATTATTATGCTTGTTTATTTTATAAATAATCGTTATAAAAGTTCGTGATTCTGTCTTGGGTAAGTTATGATGTTAGTTAAGTTGATCCACTATTCATAATTAAGCAATTTGAAAACGTAAACATTCTACAAATTTATAATCTAAAAAGCAGAAAGTTGCCTAATTTCGGATAGACCATTTTTGTGCATTTGATTCCCAATTTCGGATATCCGCAAGGTAATTATTATTCAGGATAACCAACCATTAATTATTATTTTTATAATGATACAACAAACTAAGATAAACAATTTTGAAAAAACGAAAATTACCTAAGATACTAAGATATTCGAAATTGGGAATCTAAAATTATAGTTCCTATAGTATTTCGTAGAAAATCGCTTTATGATTAAATTACGTCTTAAATGTGAAGGAATAACAAGAAACATAAGCAATGGGATCCAGATCTACTCTTGAAAAAATTTTTTCGGATATGTCCGAAATTAGGAGCCCTTTTTCAAATGCACAAAAATGCGCTGATTTTTTTTAACCATGTTTTTTGGAAAAAATAAACTGTAATAAAATTGCTTTTATAATAAATCGTGGTTCGCTATAATAAGTTGTATCTGGTTATATAAAAAAAATATCAAAAAGTAATACCGAGTATTAAATATTGAATACATTGTAAATGGTATCCGAAATTAGGCGACTTTCCTCTAGTGAAAAAATCCATTAGCCTAGTTTTCAGTTCTAATGATAAACGAAACAGAAAAATTACTTATTGTAGCCGATAGTATTATAAGGACTTCTCTAGTTTCGATTATAATCTTATTAGCATTCGACGCACAATGTTTCCTATCCACATGGCTAAGCAAAAACTTGAGTAGTTACTTTTCACACGCGTTGCCTGCTTACTGCCCATATAAAACTGCAGCAATGCTTTTTTATTACGCATGTTAAAATTTAATGGAAATTTTATTGTATTTAAGTGCAATAAATTTTTATTCGACATTTTTATATCGATATCAATTATGCGCTGTCAGTTTTTGTAAATTTACTTCTGCTGTAGATATCAAATAAGATTTAGTTTATAGTGGCTGTTCTGTACACTCAGAAAAATCTCATCTTGTAAAATCAATAAGAAATGATTTTAATTTAAAAAAATGCCTTTAAATTATTAAAAGTTGTAACTTTACATTTTAGTTATGAATAATATTAATTTAAAAAAATAATTTTAACACCAAAACGTTTTTTACTTTAAAGTAAAAGTATTGTCCCTTGCTTTCTTATTTTAATGTTTTCTTAATAAAATTATAATATTTCCCTTTATATTGTTGAAAAATATCATTATATTAAAAGAATTCTTTTTAAAATAACCAGTTTTATATACAAATCATTTACAAGTTTACAAATGATTTAAAAGGAAATATTTTTAAAATTACAATGAATATTTTTATTTTTACAATGGATTATAAAATTAAAAAATATCTTTTTGAATTAACAAAAAACACTGTTGGAGCAAAAACATATTGGTTTTCTTTTAAATCATATGACTTTTGTTTGATTTTACAACGATTTTTCTCTGAGTGTAGAAAATATTGAATAAATCATATAATTTGATTTATGTTTTATTTTTGTACTAAAGTTGTTAAAAATATAATTTATAATAACTAAGGGGCGGAAAATAGGTAGCTTCTTCTTCTTTACATCAATGGCCTTTGCATAGAATTTGGCCAGCTGAATATAAATTTGTATTTATATTATTCTAGAAGATTGGGTCACTTGAAGTGTCTGGATAATTCCATACCCAGTCTCCTTTTTCTTCTCAAATTAAATTTACTTCTTAATCCAATATATTCTTCACATGTCGTTTTACTGCACATCACTATAAAATATATAAAATCGAATCCATGGCATATCAAAGATAGCAAATAAATAACTATACTAAAGCACTTGATGCTGAACTTAAACGCGATTAACGGATTAAAAATTCTCGCCAAAAGTATACATGTTCCCCCTTTCTCGTATGAAATGGAACTGAAAATAGCTGATGCGTTATTGACAATATTCACTGGGTGCAAAAAGTGTTACCAACCATTAAAATATAAAGTACCCTAAAAGTATACACCAATGAATTAATTGGTATAAACTAGGAAAAACAAACAATAACAATAAAGGAATAAACACCACTTAAAAAATGCAAATCGCTTCGAAAATCCGCCATTTATGTCAAAACAGAACATTAGAACTACTGCGAAAGAAGGAACACTATTGAAAGTAAGGGACAGCGGCCTGAACCATATAGTTTAATGGCGATTTCAATTCTTTACTGACGTTATCGTAATTTTTATTTAAGAACCATAGCTGTAGGACAAAATACTGGTAACGCCACTGGTATAGGTATCTGTTGATGTATCTATTATAGATATAATAGATATATGTAGCTATCTTATAAAATGTATAATAACAGACACCATACAAAAAATATAATTTTTCTTCCTTAGTATAAAAGTTGACCATATTCGGAACAACCTCAATGGAATGTTACAGATGGTATGTTTTATTAGGCGAAAAAGTATTGCTGAGGATAGGATTTTTTTTAATTTTAATCAAAATTATAAAAATAATTAAATATTTTATCAATCTATTTTCAATCATTGTACAGAGTAACATTAGAACTACTGCGAAAGAAGGAACACTATTGAAAGTAAGGGACAGCGGCCTGAACTATATAGTTATATGGCGATTTCAATTCTTTACTGACGTTATCGTAATTTTCATTTAAGAACCATAGCTGTAGAACAAAATACTGGTAACGCCACTGGTATAGTTATCTGTTGATGTATCTATTATACACCATACAAAAAATATAATTTTTCTTCCTTAGTATAAAAGTTGACCATATTTAGAACTGACACGATTTTAATTTAATTTCAAAACTAAATAAAGTAATAGGTGACTCGCACAATCTATTAGAAGTAGCTGAGGCATTGAAAGTTTTATCAAAGCTTCTAATATGGAACAAATGAATGGCATTAATGCACTTATCCATGTGTGGGACGACCTGTAGTTAAATTGTAACTATTATTAAACTCCTCGTTCCTACTGGTGAGTAGTCGACTATTTAGAAGATTAAAATTAATTTTTTCAGAATACTAATATACACATACGCGACACTCAGTTTGTAAAAGAGATATTTTGTGGCTCGTCTGTACTTGCTCAACTCGCCAAGATCGAGAGTCAACCTCGCAGTTAACCACGTATCATATTGGTTATATCTTTTTGGTATGTTGTTCCTTTTGGTTACAAAGTTTTTTGTAAAACACAGTCGAAGTTTTGCCCGAGCCACCACTGAATATCGCTTATGAAGAATGCTTTCTTTATTTTTAATAAAACAATATTTTTTTGTTGGTCCTTCTCTCTATTGTAGTGTGGGATCATGAAAGATCTAAAGGAGATCGATTTTTAAGCTTGCGTGTATAAGGAAAATATTTTTCAATGGATAGTTACAGATGGTATGTTTTATTAGGCGAAAAAGTATTGCTGATGACAGGATTTTTTTTATTTTAAACAAAAATAATAGTTAATTATTCTATCAATCTATTTTCAATCATTGTACAGAGTGATATTGGTAGACTGCACAGTTTAAAAAAAGAGTATACTTTAATATAAGAAGCAACTAGAATTAAAGTTGGTTATTATAAAATCATTAGTAATGAATCTATATTATGCAAAATGATTAGAAAACTGTTTACGTTGCATACTATACAAAATGAATGGTGAAACTGTTTTAATTGAATTTCTATAAATTATTAATGTATAAATATTTATTAAATGAAAATTTCATTATGAAAATAAAAATTACATGTCAGCCGCCCCGACCGAGTATATTAAATATACCCAACAAACAAAAAATAGATCTTTGTGTTTACTATGTGAAAAGTATTTATTATTATCGATCATAACGTAAATAATTTTTTATATTGATTGATTGATTTTACCTGAAACAAACTGTATTTAAACATGTCCCATTATAATAATTATGCATAATTGTTTTGTTTATTATTATTAATGTTAATTTATTTTTTCTATTTGTTTTAGGTAAGTTTCAGTATAACATTTGTGTCTGCAATCGGTAAGCTTTTTATTTATAAGATATGTATACTATTTTAGTAATCTGCTGTAAATTCCTTAATGCTCTTATGTTTTATCTTTACAAAACACAAATAAATTTGACTTAACATTATAATGTGCTCGCATTGCATTAAGTCTTAAAAAAGTTAAGTCTTAAGAAAGTCTAAATTTGAACTTCTAATTATTTCTGTCTGGGTAACTTTAACTGTTGTTTCTTTTCCATTTTTTTTAAATGACTCTAAAAGAACACTCGTGTTTTAAAGTCTCTAGGTTTACATTACCATTTACTTAATTAAGCATTCCCAAAGTCCAGAACTTGTGTGCGCTAGTAGTAGAGGGCTTTATCTGACCTTATCTGACTTTATCTGGCTTTATCTGACTTTTGAATCAGATTTTAGGAAGGTGTCTAGTTCCTCCGATTTCCAGCTTATGTTTTTTAATTTAAAGTTATATTTGTCTTGACACAATTTTAAAAAAATCCTCCTATAAAATACTTAAATTAAAACTGTGATTTGAGTAAAAAATATTTTTAGAACAGTTTATTTCTTTAAGACGAGGCATTTAAATCCAGTATTTATACGAATATCTTCGAAATTCTTAAGAATGCTTAAAATATTTACACATGGTCAGCTATTAAGTATCTACAAATGTGTTGAAGTCTATATTCTATCTGTTTATTTATGTGTTACGTTGCAAAATGTGGACTCCTGCCAGTAAAGGGCTGATATTATGGCTGAAGGTACAAGAGATGCACTGAGATAGACTATCTGTGCTTAGTTTCTGTCTGGGATCAATAGATCTGGGTAGCGTTTCACATTCCATGTGATGTGATGTCATTACATCACGCTCAGGGCCGGATTCAGGAGGGGCGGAGATTCCCTGGGCCCCGGGCTCGAGGGGGCCCGGCGTCGACAATTTCTTTTAGTTTATAATAAACGGTTTAGTTTAGTTTATTTATACTCCCTCCAGAACGATAAGGGCGTCAAAATATGCAAATATACAGAGCCTTTTCCAAGTGAGCCATAGACCTTAAAATTCAGCAAAATGTCGCCTGCGGCGCTAGAGCCCTCTTGCATGTTTATGAATTTTGAAATGTTAACAGTGTTTTAAAATTAAAATGAACTATCAATTTGTAAAAATTTTCGCCTGCGGCGCTAGGGTTCTTTACTTTTTACACGTTGAGTGATTCCAGCCAATTAACGTTCGACCCTATCCAATCACATTTCACATAAGTTTTAGCCACATCCACAAGGAATTTGTAGCAATACATATTTACTGGACCGGCTTTATTTGCTTTATTTGTGTTCTGTGCATCGACCTATATAAGATAAACACGTTGTTAATATAATAAAATTTAATTACGTCCCTGTCTCACATTTATCTGTTTTAAATGTAAACATTCTACTATAAATGTGGCTGCGACTATAAAAATAATTGATAGTGTCCAAGGCTAAGTTACGTGCAACGAACTTATAGGGGCTCTTCTGGCTGGAGTACATATATGTTTCATTGCAAAATATCATTTATATCCATCAATAAATTTAGTTCATACTCATATAAAATCGCCACCTTCGAATCATTTGCATAAGTAATAACTGTAATTTGATATTTATTCAATTCTGTCTGTATATTTATCTAGTACTCCATGACTAATGATTCCTAGACCTGCTACATAGCAAATAAATACATCAATTCTCAAGATTATGCGATGAAATTGATCTGAAATACTGGCGATTCACTTAATCTAAAATTGTAATTTAAACGTTAATATAACGAAGTTATAATTTTACTCGGAATTATTTTAAGTTTTAAGGTTTTACAAACCAAAAGCCGAGCCAAAAGCCTTTTCCTGTTGCTTACCAAAGTTATGGTTATGCTTGGTAATAATCATTATTAAATTGGTTTAACTTTAACATTACCTATTTACCTATTTGTTTATTGTTTTGTCAGAATTTTTCGTTGTCACAGACTAACCCGTTTATTAAAAATTCTACCGGACATGAATCCATTAAAAATACCTATCTACATTAATCAAATCCAAACTATTCAAGGTATTCTGTGACAAACTTATAAACAAAACAAAGAGGAAGGATATTAGAAAAGAGATGTAATAATAACCAAAACGATATAACCGGTTACAGATTTTAATACCAATCGGTTCGACCATACGTAACCATAGCATTCCGAAATCAAACGTATGACCAAAATTTTTGTAACTTAAACGAAAAGCCATTAAAACTGATGATTGAATGAGTCTATGGATAACATAGATAACATAAAATAGGTAAACATAACATGATTCCATAGATAACATAACATAGATACACAAGATACACTATTCTGAAAAAAGAAAATTCTTACTTGATTTTGTCTACCTGTATGACAGCTTTGACCTTCCCAGGGATAATGAACCATTAATTATAATTAATTATAAGATACAACAAACTAAGAATATAGATAATTAGATAACATAAATCCAAATAAGACTTAAAAATGTCATGTGATTTTTCAGTTCGTAAGATCTTCATAATAAAACTTAATATAAATCTAGATAACTCTATCGCAATCCTCGGTAAGTGACCAAAAAATTGAGAAGGCCATGATTTATTTTAACTGGTCATAGTCTATCAGAGGGTGACAGCAAGGCGTCCTTCACTTCCAGGTCGCGCTACTGGACCATCTAGTTGACTATGATATGGCCCACTAGGGTCTGACAACGCTGATACGCCAACCTAAACAAAGAAATACTAAAAATAATACTAAGAATTTGTTATTGTCGGTTTGAGTTTTATATTTTGAGGCTTAACATTTAATTATAAAGTGGTGAAATGTTTAAAAAATTTGGATGCAATTATAAAAATGTCATTGTTTCAGTTTTGCCTTTAAATATCCTAGTGATAAATATAATATTTCTTTAAAAACAACACAACAGTAATTTATTAAAATAAAGTGCAAAATTAAGCTGCGTGAATCAAGGAAGATTATGTAGTTTCATGTATGGTAATAAACTAATAAATTAAGTTAGAATTTATATATTTATTATAAGTTTTTTACTTATAAATGTCGCTAAAAAAATACAATATTTTGTATTACTAGGTACATTGTTTTATAATCTAATAAAACAAAAACTATGTAATTTTAATTAATTATTATTATTATATTATTTTGCTTGAAAATGTTCAACTTAGCAGGTCATGGCCTAGGAAGTCTGGTACCTAAGCCATCGCGGCCTGGAAGTGAAGGACGCTTTGGTGACAGTCAAAAAGGGACGACAATATTGAAATGAAGAATAGTGATAGTGATTTTAATTGTTTATTAACTCGACCCCGAGAATGCGCATCTTTGCTATGTTTAGATATTCATCAGAATTGAAAACAAAAAGTTGAAAAAATAAAACTGGGTACACATCCAGCAATTTTAGAAGAACTATTGTCTGTTTTCAAGCAAGATAGTAAATTAAAAATCGCACAGTAAATATTTTTACAACAGGTTCGAATAGTATATGTTTGTGTATAGAATATAGTTATGTTTTATAAAGTAAACTACGCAGTATATTCGCACATCCAATATTCGAATCTGTTTTGAAAATATTCACTGTGCGATTTTTAATTTACTATCTTGCCTGATGAAACAGGCCATAGTAAATTCATCTTGTATTCATTTTACCGTTATTTTCCCCCAACTACGGGTAATTTTATCTATACATCGGTATTTAATATTGACTTCTTATCCACTTCGAGTTCTGGGTCAAATGTTATTTACGTCAGAACAAAAGGGAAATAAAGCCGACCTATATTTTAGACTTGAGATAAAACAAATAGGAATAAAACGTTGAATATGAGAATACTTTCAGAAAGAATCATCGCCATTATGTGAAATATTTTGTCCTCTCTGCTAAAAATAATTTCGCAGAAATGACAATCTTTTGTTTTAATACTTATTTGGTATCGAATGTTGCAGCAACGTTGCCAAACCCTAAAAATAAATATTTTAGCGTTGTAAAACTTAAGCTTATCAATGCTGAAGTATCACTAAATTCTTAGATTCACTACCAATGCTATGAGAGGATTGGTGTAGTAGTCTACCGCGTCTGTGCAATACAAGTCTACTAGCCAACTAGCGAGTTCGATTCTCACTGGCGCCGATTTGCCTTTTTCAGTTAATTAATAATTGAAATTTGGCGAAGGGGTAAGTGAAGCGACACTCCCTATAAAAACTGTCAGTATAAGCCGGTGGTTCCCTCTACTACTAGCCCACACAAGTCCTGGACCTAGGGGATGCTTAATTAAGTAGAATAGTACGAGGTTAAACAAACATGTAATGTAAAATGCTGCACGGAAAGAAATTAGTGGGCTCTGCGCTATACATTATAAGATATTTGGTAACAGTGGCAAATTATAGTGATTTAAGCTATAGATTATAAGGGACACAATAACTAATAATGTTAAAAATAAATTGGAAACGATTATATATATTACAGACACGATTATATTTATTACAGGCACTATTATAAATTTACAGAAATTTTATTATATTATAAAAATTATTAGCACGGACAATAATTAAATCTATTTAAGCTATAAATGCCATACTATTTGTTATATTTTATTATTCACTAAACAATTAAAGTATTTCATATAAATTTTTACACTGACTGCCATAATTGTAAGAGAAAGCCTTGTATTTATATAATAAGCGATTATAATTTGCTTGGTATGTGTGTTATAGCGCTCCTAGCTATAATTTTTTTTTTCCGTGTAGTTTTTAAAATATTTCAATATGGACGTCATAGTACCGCCATGTTTTTTTTAACTAGCTCCTGTGGTACTATCTTTATTGCAAATATAGACTTGCAATACATCATTAAACAGAGAATTTAAAGACGAATCTGAAAATGTAGGCTGCTAAAGAACTATTAACATTATTTTAAAAAAAATATCTACTGGGGTTTTACTAAAAACGGTTTTATAGTGTACAGAGGTCCCACTAACAGAATCCACCATCAGATTTATATAATTTCAACCTAAAATGGGTCCAGGGGCAGTGTGCGCGATCGCCTATAATTGTGGAAATGGGAGAAACTCGCGTTTCCAGAAAATTAGGTCAGACATTGTGACCCGTGACGTAAATAGCTGACCCAGAACTTAGTGCTTGAAAATGTTGAATATTTAATGCCGCCAAAAGTGTAGCAGGCTGGATATTAAATTTTAATGTGCGGTTAATTGACCACAAATGGTGGTTAAATTTTAATTAGGGAAACTATGTAAAATCGTAAATTTTTAATACTTACAATTATTATTAATTTAGCACTTATATAAAAGATAATTTTAAATTGGTCAAAAAATGTTATAAACAACGTTTTCCTAAAACGCATTGTTTTCGAGATATTGGCGTTTAAAGCAGTAAAAGGTTTTTTTACCATATCTCACATATTTATAACCCGATTTCAAAAAATTATATTTTAAATAAAAGCTCTTTTTAAGCCCTATAAAAAATGTTATATACAGTTTTTTGCTAGAATATAATGTTTTAAAGATACAGAATTTAAAATCAAACAAAACACCTAGTTTGAAATTTGCAAACTAGATGGCTCTAGTGTAAAATAGTGCCGATGTTTTGACAGGGTGCTTGCAACGTTTCATCTAGTTTAAATTAATGTTTTTTCAAGCAAATTGCTATTCATTACTCAATAAATTAATAACTATATTTCCCCCAGGTAGGAATAAGCTTCGTTTTATAAAAAATCGATGTCGAGTCGTAATGCAATTATGTTCAACAAGTAGAAGTATTATTAGAAAGCTATTTTTATTTTTACTTTTAACTTATGTCAAGGCAAAAATATAATTTGATTTTATTTTGATTTCTAGTATTTAGATCTAATATAATAATTTTCTGATATAATAAACAATTTATCAACAAATTGTAGTAAAAAATATAGTTTTCGTAAAAAAATAATATAGATCGGAAATAGTATACAACAGGGTGCCCACATTCTGGAAAAAATAGGGAAGTTTAAAAAATATCAGGGAATTAATTAATCAGGGAAAAATCAGAGAAAAGCTTTTTTTTTAACTTACTGATAGACCGATAGACAAGACAATTTTTATAATTTTTTTTACATTTCTGTACGAATTATGCAACAATTTTTATTTCTGGCGATTACAAGTGGCTGTTTACTAACTTAAAATGAATAACGGCGAACCGTGTTCAAAGAGTTTAATAACTTAAATGCAGTTGCATTGGAATATAAATCTTGAATGGGAGTCTTGAACTGCGTCGGAAAAAACGCTTGCGGCATTACGTCGACGAAACAGAATACAATCACACATAAATTTACACTGCATCCTTGATATTGACATACTCATCCATACCTTTTAAAATAAATCAAGTTTGCATCAGCGATAAAATAAACAATTGCCAATAATATTAGTCTAGCGAGTTTCCTATTGTTGTTGTTTTGTTTTCTATGCATGTTTGTGTTTTTTGTATGTTAATAAAATAGCCCCTATGCAAATTTTAAATGTATAAAAATATACTAGCGGAAAGGTTTAGAATTTTTATGTTGTTGCTTTTGCTAAAAACACCTGCTACCCTAAGTGCGTTCAATGGAGCTCAGCGTAAGGCAGCGAAACTCAGCAAAAAGCATTAGGGCTTTCAATTGTAAAAGTCAACTGTCAACGTCAACTGTCAACATAAACTCTCAACGTTAATTGCCAACATCAACGTCACCTGTCAACTTCACATGTCAACTTCAACTGTCAACGTCAACTGTCAAATTTAAATTGTTTGCTTAGTTTCGCTGGCAGCCAAAGTAAGCGATCGACGACCTCACACAGAATAACTTCATCGTCCTTGTTTCATAAGTATCTAACTATTATTATATTGTTAGCAATAATAATAATAATAATAATAATAATTTGTTATTACCATAGTACTTCTAAAGGTCGTAAAGATTTAAAAAATCTCAGGCAGAATGGTTAACTGAAATTTATTTTCAAAACAAAGTATGTTCTCCCATTATAGACCTTATAAGGGTCTTTGAAATAGGACAAACAACATTAGCATGGTGTGTTAGTAGAGAAAATAAAAAAATGGAAATTCTTTGTAAATAAAAGGATAGTAATTGGATACTAGAATAGGATTTATGGCAGTTTTGTTTTTATTTAGGGTCTCTAAGCATGCCATTTTCTCGGAAATAGGAATTGATATCACAGAAATCCATAAAACATATTTCAAAGAATAACTATTACGACACTTGTATACTCCTTAGCCAATTAGAGCCATCTGTAAAATCTAGATTTGCTTTTTCAATTTTTGGTGTTGTAATTTTTAGGTAGTCTTTATTTTTTTGCTGTAGGTGTCAGTGACACCTCGCCCAATAAAACAAATATTGCAGTTTTGTAGAAAATTAAATTCTCTTTCATTGGTGTGTTTGTTTTTTTTTGTCGGATGAACCGTTTAGGAATTATAAACAAAAAACTAAAATGGTCGATATTTTTCCAATCACAGGTAGCAGTAGTTAAACTTTTTGGTTTTGCTTGTAATTCTAATTGGTCTGGATTTGGTCATTTTTCCTAAATTATCCATTAGTCAGCAAAAGTTATTATAGTTAAATACATTTTAAAATATGACAGTCGAGCTGAAGTTGAATTAAATTCTATAGTTACTACTAGTAAGTTATACGCAGTTGTTTTTACAAACATGTAGTGTTTTTTTCTAAAATCTTGTATAAGGATGTTTCACCATATAAAGCGATCAATTTTCTATCGAATTTATTGTAAATATCTCGGTAAATATGTAGATTTCATGTTATCACCAGGAACTTAATTACTATAAAAAAGACATAAAATTATGAGATAACGCTATCTAGGTTTACTTTCTCTGTTAAATACAAATTTTGTATATATAGAAAGTCGTCATAAATTTTGATAATTATAAGCTTACTTTTTTATGGTTTTACTATTTAATTGAACCAGATATAATTAACCTTTTTGACATTTTCTATAATGAATTATTGATTGAAATGCATGCATTCGTATTTTATTTCCCAGGTCTGTTACAGATACGTTGCTGTCGCAAAACAAGAGTTGGTTGTACCAAAAAATTTGTCATACTATGTTTTTAAATTTTATTTTTTTTGATATATGTTTCCTTAAGCAAAATATTTTTTTATATACAGAAAAAAAATTATGTATAATTCAACAAGCACGAATGGTATTTTAAAAGACTATTGCACAACAAAATAAGGAAGTATATAATTTTATAATGTTTTATGTTGTTTCATATTTAAATTAAAAATTTAAGAACTAAACAACAATATTACTTTACAACTATAATTAAAAATTTAAATATCAAATTTTCCGCGCTTTTAATATCCACTATGTTCACTTGTTCGCGAATGTTGCCAAGTCTAAACTTTGCTCGAGGGATATTTTATGCTTGAGATTATTCCAATAAAATAGTTGTTATCAGTGATAACAACTAGGTGATAACTTATCACATATATTAGCATTTAAATAAAGATCATTGTTGTTTTTGTTTAAAAAGTTTAGTTTTCAACCGAAAAGAAATAAAATAACGGGTGTTTCCAACCGTAAAAAAACAATTTCCTATCGGTTTCTAAAAAACGTTGGCAACGCTGTACTGGTACCAGCGATGTTTTGATTTCCGTAATTCTTTACTGCAAATATATTATTAAATAAGTGTTTAAATTAGTTTTTAGTGGCCTGTTTTTAATACTACTATACTAATAAGTCCAAACTGAAATTAATTAGGGTTTATTCCTAGGGTGTTTTTGTAATAAAATAAGCATTTATATTGCTTATTAATAAAAATAAATCAACTAAAGGTAAGCTTCACAAATTAAAAACACATTTTGCAAAAATATAACATTTATTAAGATGTGAGTAACTGTCAGTTTCTTGTTTCCATAGTAACCAAGTGATAATTGCATTGTGCAAAAATTATCAGATTTATTTTGATCTGATTGGTCAAGAAACTAAAAATGCAAGGTTTTTATTGGCCTATATATTGTTTGTAAAATAGGTAATAATAATAACTGGCACTAAGGATATTATTATTATTATTATTGCTAATTTATTGTTACCGCATAACAAGCTTAAATATAAAAGCTTACAATTTTGAATAAAATATTAATATTTATGACATAAGGTGTTTGATTCTGTAGTAGGTTTGAAAAGTTTTGAACAAGAAGTTTTAAGATTATCTTACTAAGTACACTTCAAGTATAATGCTTGTTTGCAAGCGTGTGTCTTGAATTTTATATTATGGATTTTATATTAAAGTTTTGTTTTGCTTCCCAAAAAATACGATCAAAGATTAATGTCTGATATTTTCTCAATGCATTAAATAAATATTATAAATAATGTTACAAAATCAAGAAGTATTACTTGTCCGGGATTTGGTCCAAATAAGTAATAGTAATAGTATTACCATGGCGGTGGGATGCAAGCTTTACTGCAGGCTGTCTACCAGTGTTTCTATTTGTCCAATATATCACGAGAAAACCTTTAGTTATTAAATATTTTACCATGTATACGATGTATACCTACCTAATTTATGATTTTGACCATTTCTGAAAAAACTTGAATTTTCCTGAATGTAGCAGTTCCTATGTTTTGTCATGAGTTAATTGAAATCAAATTAATTCTGGATTGAAATATAATAAACAACCATAAATAATTGGCCAGTTTCTAAGGAAAGATGAATAAATTACTGAATAAAAAGACATATTTTATGTCAGTTGCTTATTAGGATTTTACTCATGGTTAAAACAAATATAGTAGTGACTTTAGGCAATAATTTAACCGTATCCCAACCCGATTGGCGCGTTTTATTCTACGATTCAGGATAATTTTACGGTATGAATAGTTTGACAAGTATGACATGCGTTTTGTTCGAAACAATTGATTTCACGCGCTGTATGCGCTTAGTGTTCTGTAAACAGTCTCGCATACCCCCCCTTCCGTTATTCTTTTTATTCGATCTAATTTGACGGTATTAAAATTTTAAGCAGAATAAACGATGCTATCGATCATTCTGATCAAACCAGTGGCAAAACTTTTCGCACCATATAATTTAAATTTAAATTACTAAAATGATACGTTAACAAATTTGCATTTCATCGGTTAAAATTACATTATAGTTAAGATAAGTTAATTAAATTATTGCATGAAGTCACCTTTAGCGCCAAATTATGAACTTAACTATCAGTTATTTACATAGAAACAAGTGAGCAATAATGAGCGTTAATTCCTAACATTAGGTTACGAAATTAATTTCTCTGATTTACACACGCGAGTTAACGTCGATTCGTGACTAAAATACCCATACTAATCTTCCTAAATATTGTTAATTTATTCCCTTTTATACACATTTCTTCCTAGCATACTGTGGGAAGAGGCTGTTGAATGCATCACCATGGTTAACTTGACTATCTTAACCTCTTCAGGGACATAATAACATATGTGTACGTTTAAAAATAAACTCCGCAAAATGAAAATCACCAAATTCTTTATTGCTCAGTGGCTATAGCTGCTGCCATTTGCTTTGTTTCCAACCACAAGCGACCTCTAATGACAAAGATTCGCACATATTCAGTTGTTTACTTGTTTTGAAAATAAAAAGCATTTTTAACTTTTGCTACTAAATTAATTTAAACAAAAAATTCGTCCCTGAAGAGGTTAAGCTCGAAAAATAATTGAATAATTGACATTTTTTCTTCTTTTAGTCACTTTAAACAATGGCAATTCCAGATAATATTTTAGTCTACTTGGCTACCCTAGAATTTTTCAGTGCTTCACTTAACAGCTTAAAATCCTAATGTTCTTTACCAGCTCGATTAAAATACATAAAAAAGTAAAAATAAGCAGTAAGCATTATGTCGATGTAGTAAGTTACGCAAAACCATCTATTACTGCAAGCAGCTATAATAAAACACATTATCTTAAAACACATAAGCGCTTAAGCCTAATGATACTACAAAGCGTATTTAGTAAAGTGTCCTTACCATTGTATACAAAGAAAGTATGAATATGTAGGCACTCTAAAATGTTAACTACGAGAAAGCAAAATTTCATAATTTAAATACAGTATCTGTAGAATATAGTATTTTCCTATATATAGAAAATACCTTTTAACTCGCCAACGTATATACCGGGTGTTTCAGGAAGGTGGTTCACCCACCTTAACTCTTTTACTTTTTTAGGTAGGATCTTGAAATTTGCATAATCTGTATTATGTATAATTTAAGATTTTTTGACATAGTTAAAAAGAATTTGGCACTTCCGGTTTCGCCGAAAATTAATGACCCACCCTCTTTCCCTTTGAAAAAAATGACTTATGGACCAAAGTATGATTTTCAAACCTTTAAGAGCCCACCACATTTATTGTTTTGGAAAAAAAATCTAAATAGTATTTTTATGAAGATACTAGACTAACAATTAAGCAAATAGGTTAATTTAAGGCATTCTAGATTTAAAATAAAAAATTAAATAAAAATTACATGAACTGTCAAAAATTGACAAGTGACACCCACTTGTTCCCAAATTGATTTCTGAATCAGAATATGTAAAAATATACAGGGTGTTCCATTTAAAAATCGAAAGTTCGACTCATTTCCGGTGAAATCGGAAGTGCCAAAATATGTCCAAACATGTCAAAAAATCCTAAATTATACATAATATAGCTCCTGCAAATTTCACAATCCTACATAAAAAAGTAAAAAAGTTAATGGGGGTGAACCACCTTCCTGAAACACCCGGTATATGGAGGGCTCGGGGGAACAAGGTACATAAGCCAAATTTTTAAATAAATCGATATATTTTCATAGGGACTTGCCACTAAATCGTCGTACCCCCTTAAACATACACAGTGTATTTGAAATAGGGTCAGAAATTTTAAGGGGTGATTCTACATCAGAAAATATGACAAAAAGTTTCCATAAACATATGTCTAAAAATGCGTCGTAAGAGAGCTACGCCCCTTTAAAAGTGGTTAAAAAATTCGGTTTTTATTTAATAACTCAGGAACCATTTGAGATATAGAAATGAGGTTTTGCATGTGAACTAATCTTAATAAGGTCCATCTTTGTATGTTATTTTCATGTATTTATTTTAACCAGGGGCGTGCGAAACGGGGGGTCCTTATCAGTTTTTTGTCACACACTTTTTTCTGTGTAACTTTTTGTCGGTATATGATTCCTCAGGTCAAAATACATAAAAACGGTACTCTTGTTGTAACACTAGGACTAACCGTTTTCGAGAAAAATTAATTTGAAGGTGAAATTTCACGGTTCGTGGACGAAAAATTAAATACTAAAATGTTGAAAACCGAAGTTACAATGATGCAGGATTATTCTATATTGAAAACTAAGAAAAAATGTTTTTTAGATTGTTTTTTTTAGAAAATTTTTTTTTTTCGTTTTTCGCAAAAAGAAAATTTAATAAAAAAAATGAAAATTAAAAAAAATATATTTTTTTCAAAAAATGGAAATACCATTTAAGTACTGTAAATATATAATGAAATGCGTAGCATTACATATCTTCACGGCTTGTTTATTTATATGACAGACAGATTTATCACCCGACCCCTTTTGTGTAAGATTAAATTAAGAAGGTTATAAGTCGCATTTTTTTGAGAAATTCGTTATAAAAAAAGAAAATATTTTTTTTTATTGCGTGTCACATCATTATTTACTAAAATTTTCTCTGAAAAAAAAAATTACCTGATTTCAGGATTTCTTAAAACAAGATAAATATTGCTTTTATGTCCCTTGTTCCCCAAGTTCTTCATATCTCCCTTTCTTTCTTATCTAATAAAACCTGTTACAGGTTAAGTACAGTACTCGTAGTGCTAGTCGGTGCATAGGAGATAAACAGCAATAGATCACGTCGGCGTGGGCCCAAATTTGCAATCGCGGTGTCGTGGGCCAGAATCTGCGCCAATATTATAGCACCGCGCCTTTTACGAGTACCAAGAGAGTGTGTTCTTCTGGAAATCTTACATTGGCGTAACACAACATTATAATAGTGTCAAATTCACAGCCATTTGGACTAACGTCATCACAAATAGTACCTAGATACCATAACATGATATCAGCATCTATTTTACCGTGGTAATTTTCTATTACGGATCATCCACAATATCAAATTACCATGGTAAAACGGATGAAATGCAAATGGATTTAGGTATTATTTTATTTAACTTTATTTATTTAACTCTACTACAAAGGTCAAAAAGTCTTTTTGAAACATGTAAGCAAAGCTTCATTTATAACCATAGTTTTATATGGACAGCAGAAAAATGAGTTGTGCCGTTAATAGCTGATATTTTTTTCGTCGCCCTCGTTATTTCATACCAAAACAGTTTTAATAAGGAAAGATTGAAGTTTGATGTAACATTAAAATTATAGAAGATGGTTTAGACCAACGAACTAATAACTCTTCTCTCTAGAATACGCATACCGTTAATATAAAGTATCGCCAACATCTCGGTTTGTTTGTAAACAAATAGTAGGTATATTCAGACCTGAACAATAACAGTTACCAGTAACTGTTATTGTTGTCTCTCTTAGAACAAAGCTGTGCGAGTAAGACAGACAAATGTATATGTTGGCTACGTTTTTGTCAGTTTTTACAAATGAAATGTCTATTCTAGAGAGAACAGTTATTATCATCATCATCAATAGTTTGTTTGGGTCTTTAAGAGACAGGCGCAGCCTATGGCTCATTTATCTAAAAAAAATATTTAATCTGAATTGAAAGTTGGGGCAGTGAGTCTATGCTCACTGATGCGAGTTGCATCTGTCATAATTTGGGGGGAGTGAGTCTCTGCTCACTGATGCGAGTTGCATTTGTCATAATTTGGCGCTGTGGAGTGGGTGGGAGGGGGATGGGGAGGGATGGGATAGGGAGAGGAGGGATGTGCGGGAGGAGTGAGACTATCTCACTGATGCTGGGAATGCATCTGTCCTGTATTAGTGGGTACCATTACTGGTTGAGGACGTTTTTGATCTTTTTGTGAGTGTTGTGTATTTCATGATCGTAATCTAGAAAGTTTGAAATGAGGGGGTTTGGGTGATCTAAATTGTCTTGTATAAAAGACGTGCTGTAGCGGATGATTTCCGTTTTTAGGAGGGACATTTCGAGATCTCTGTGTATCTGGTTGTTCCTCATGAACCAGGGGGCATCGAGGCATATTCTGAGTGCCTTGTTTTGGAAGGCCTGAAGTTTTGCTGAGAGCGCTTTGTTAAGGGTGATTTTATTCCAGGCTGGGGCTCCGTAAAGAAGTACCGGCTTTAGGGTTTGGTTGTAAAGAAGAAGTTTGTTTTTAATGGATAGGGGACTCTTTCTGCCTATTAAGGGGTAGAGTTTGGAGAGGCGGCAATTTGCTATTTGGAGCGTGTTTTGACGTGCTGATCCCACGTCAAGTTTTTGGAGATTGTAATGCCGAGGTATTTGGCATGGTTTTCCCAGTTAATGGGTTGGCCATTTATCTGAATGGGAAGAGTTATTAGTTCGTTGGTTTAGACTAATTTGATCCACGAAGTATTATAAAAAATTGCATACTTTGATATTAAAGTATTTGATATCAAATAATTTCCTGTTTAAACGAGGGGATTACCTCTCTCGTACACGATTTTTACGAGATTTTGCGATTCCACAATGATTTCGAGACTTTAACAGAAAATCCGTAAAACATTTCCCAACATTTTAGTGATTTCGAATGATTTCAATACTTATAGACGTATTTCCTAGGAGGTGATCCCCTTGTGTTTCAACTATAAATCTGTTACTTTTTAAATATTTAAAAATATTGTAAATTATTTCTTGTATTAAATAAATGTCTTTAATTAAAAAACTAAATCTTTATGAGAAGGCACAGCGTAGTGGCTAGCGCGTGTACATAGCAAGCCTACTAGCGTGAGTTCGATTCTCACTGGCGCCGATTTGCCTTTTTTAGTTAATTAATAATTGTAATTTGGCGAAGGCGATAAGTGAAACGGACACTCCCTATAAACTGGTTCTAAAGTCAGTATAAACCGGTGGTTCCCTCTACTACTAGCCCACACAAGTCCTGGACTTAGGGGATGCTTAATTAAGTAGAATAATACGAGGTTAAACAAACATGTAATGTAATGATTTACTTATATTGGTCTAAATTTATTTCTCTGTGTATAATATAATATTGGCGCCAACGAGGTAGACAATTTTTTTTGCAATATATCCTTTTAAAATTTTATTCGCGGTTTCCCACTAACAATACCAGATTTATTATTGTTGTTATTATTAATGTTTATGTTAATAATTTCATCATAATGTATTATAAAGATTTTATCATTTTTAACTTTTATTGTACCAAAGTTATGAAGAAAAAGATTGTCGAATGTTAGTTTTGTAAATTTGTAAAAATATCAAAAAATAATGACATAATTGTTGAACAGCCCCCAGTATTCTATTAATTTTAATGGATAATGTAAATGGAAAATCCAATCCACCGGTTCTGTAAGTTACGTCGTTACGTAAGATAGGCGACTATACACGGAAAGAAATTAGTGGGCTCTGCGCTATACATTATAAGATATTTGGTAACAGTGGCAAATTATAGTGATTTAAGCTATAGATTATAAGGGACACAATAACTAATAATGTTAAAAATAAATTGGAAACGATTATATATATATTACAGACACGATTATATTTATTACAGTCACTATTATAAATTTACAGAAATTTTATTATATTATAAAAATTATTAGCACGGACAATAATTAAATCTATTTAAGCTATAAATGCCATACTATTTGTTATATTTTATTATTCACTAAACAATTAAAGTATTTCATATAAATTTTTACACTGACTGCCATAATTGTAAGAGAAAGCCTTGTATTTATATAATAAGCGATTATAATTTGCTTGGTATGTGTGTTATAGCGCTCCTAGCTATAATTTTTTTTTCCGTGTATATTGGGTCAAATTCACATCTATTTGGACAGACCCGTTACGTCATGATGCATCACAAAATAGTACTTAAAAATGCCGTCTTATTTTGCAATATATCACTGAACAATATCGTAATTAATAACGTAATTAGGTTATGGTATACAACAATAAATAGTTGTATATGCGCCAACCACTATATAAAATACAACAACAAAAAAGTAAACGTATTCGGTATTTACAAAAACTTGTTTGCAACAACAAACTGTTAACCGAGCAGGTTTTTCTTTGTCGTGCAGAGAGGCTAGCAGAGCCTGGTAGGAAGAGACATGGAAATATGACGGACTGCGTGCAAGAAAGAAAGAGAAAGTATTCGGAGGAAGAAAGATAGGCAGTACGCGTACCTCTAACAACTGGTAAATTCAGCCGCGTGGTTTGGGGGGCGTTTCCATATTTAAAAACTCACGTCTCTTCCTACGTTTGACGAGCTATGATGTGGGTGTTCTGTGATGTATTTTAAATTCATTTATGTGCACAAAGAAACTACCTATCACATGTAATTACATGTACATGTACATGCTTATCGTTGGGTATACTTATGCACATAAAATTTTTAGCCCAAAATGCCTACTTTCAATATTTTGCTAAACCATTTATTAGAATCAGCTGATTGTCGCCATCTTTATTAATCATCCTTCCTCTAAAAACTATTATAGTAAAAACAACGTTGTTGTATTATTAAATAATAAGAATCTACAATTTTAATAGTTTATTTAATATAAGGTTATATTGTTTTAAAATAATCGTAAAAATGGTATTATATACCTTAAACTTGTTACAACTACGTTTGGTTGTACTATTTTTAGATTTTTCTATCAGTGATGATATCAGCCATTTTACCATGTTAATTTGCTATTAAAGATGAACCATAGCAGTAAATTACCATGGTAAAAGTGATAAAATGAAAAAAATGGCGGTATTAAGGTATTATTTAGTGATGACGTCAGTTTAAATGGCTGTGAAATTGACCCATACATTGAAATATTAAAATTAAAATGTAATTAAATCGTAATTTATTAAGACGAGTTAATTAATTTAATAACTAAATACATACCGATGCCAAATATGTAATAATTAATTAAAAATTAACCGATTTAATTAATAAAAATTTGCATAAGTTTAATTTTAAATCGATTTTATTGCCGAAGTTTGAATTTGTATTTCCTTATAAGAACTTTATGATAAAATTTGAATAAATATGCGAGCTTTAACTTGCCTACTTTATGATCAAGAATAAAGAGCCAGTTTCAATAATATACAGGGTGTTTTTATTTAAATGGCTCTTTTTATTTAAAGTAAAGCATACAGCTTGTTGTTTGAGATTATACAATACGGAAAAAACAAAGATAAAACGATTAGATCAAGGCTGACGTGATTGTAGTGTTGTCAGATGCACTGTGTTACATTTAAAAAAAAATCACGTCAGCCTTGATCTTTGTTTTCTCTGTATTGTATAATTTCAAACAAGCGAAATATGTACTTCTTTTTATTTCTACATCTTTTTTTGGTTTTAGCTATCCAACCAACTAAACTCTAATTCCAATTCACAGAACATACATCAAATTTATTTCTTCAATCTTTAAAGACATATTCTTTTAAGAAAAACTGCATTTTACATTATTTTCCTTATACGTCATTTTTGTAAATCTGTAACTTACAGTTTTTCCCGAAATAACGTTTTTTGAATAGGACACCCTGTATAATAAGTAAGGGAACGTTCAAGTATTACGTAACGCAAATTGTACCAAAATTCGTACACTTCATACCCCGGTTCTCGCGTTATTATAGATTATAGAGATTTCATATTTTTTCTACCCCCCTATAGGGAACGTTCAAGTATTACGTAACGCAAATTTTGACTTTTTAAGAAGCACTTCAGATAAAAAGAGTTATAAGGAAAGCTCGTACACTCTGTATATAACCTTTCGTGGCTATCCCGAGATTGAAAAGATTAAATATTTAACCTCTTCAATATGGAAATTTAATTGATCTTAGTTATTTTTTTCTCCGGCTTTATAGTTCCATTCAGGATCAGATAAAATTTATGCCTCATTTGAATGTTTTCAAATAATAAAAGAATTAATAATAATAAAAATAACGATTCATAATATTAAAATTATCATATAAAATTTCAAGCTGACAGCTATGAATAAGAGAATTACATAATAAAAGGTTTGAGAAAAATTGTTTGGGGTTAAATCAGGTCAACTGGCTGGCCAATTTATTGCTCTGCGCCCACATTTGTTTGAAAAAAGTATTATTTACTTAAATTGCAAAGTTTTAAAATTACTACAACACCTTTGCAAATTACTCAAGATATCTAAATCAATTGTTTTTCCAGGGACCAACTTAGCTAATCTCAATACAAAAACAATTGAAGCCACCACAGTGTTCTTATTTACAAATGTCATAGTTTGACATTTCTGTTATGTTTTTTTTTTCAATTATTTTTGTACAAAGGGCACGTTCAAGTATTACGTGGGGGTCGAAAATGATCAAAATTTGCGTTACGTAATACTTGAACGTTCCCAAAGGAGAAAAGAGTAAAAAATCACTTTTCTTTGTGAAATAGTAACAGTAAAAGTCATGTTAAAACATGAAGTTTATAATAAAGGGATAATAATATTTAATGGAGATTTCTCCCGTTAGATTAGACAGGGACAAAAGTTCTACCCAAAAAGGATAGAAGACATACATACACTCCCACTTCCACCCAACCAAACAAATTCTGTATTTGTTCTTTGTTGAACAAATACAATATTTGCTTGGCCGGGCGAAAAGTGTATTTTTATTAAAGAAATTACTGGCGCCATCTAAATTTTAGTAGAATTATCTTATTCTACAGATTCACATTAGCTATGTTCGTTCGTGCCGCTCTCTGCTACACTTTCCGGCCAACCAAATAAATACTGAATTTGTTGTATGAAAAACAAATACACTATTTATTTGGTTGGCTGGAAAGTGTAGTACAAATGAGATAGAGATAGGGTAGACGTCTTTTGTTTCATAATTCTAGTTGTAGAGAGCTCCATTGAAGTAGTTTATTTATTAATTCAGTATTTTATTACTTATTTGATACAATTTTCTATTTTCATAAGTGATAAATTATAAATATTAATTGTTTACTATAAATAATTCTAATTATTATAAATTATTTATTAGCATATCAATTAAAAATAAAAGAAACATAATTCCTATATCTAATTTTTAATCCGTTTTTTTTTTTTCAGGTAAGTGTTATCCAAGAAAACTGTTATATCCTCCATCTAATGATGCCAAACCGCAAGTATAAAAAGCATTAGTTTAAGGAAATTTAATTAGCAAGTTTATGAAAACAATTAACATTTTCTTTCATAAAAGGAATGTTTGTTCAATTAATAATTAATTTTATCACCATTGAATATGTCTACTGATTTTTTTTTTACTTTCAGCGGACGTTAAAATGAACGGTAGTTACTTAAATATTTATATAAAAAACATTTTACTATTCCTTAAAATGACTTTTGTTTGATTAACGCAGTCGTCCCTCCGAAGTGACTGATCGATTTCGTGCTTTTTAGCACTCTTCAGAGCCACATATCGGTAGTAGGGACAACTACGAAAATCAAATCCTTTCCATATATCTCTATATAGTTTAAAAATCGTTATAAGGAAAAGCAAAAACAGCTAGCGACATCTACTGCTAAAAGCAGGGACTGGATAAACCTATCGACAGTCCAAAAAAGGAAGCAGTTATTGGTTTCAAGAACCTATTGCACGCTGTCGATAGGGGGCAGATTAATCAATGCCACGGTGGACATTGCCGCAAATTGAATCCTAAACGCTAGGAGGTCACCTTTTACAGTGGTATCTGAATTAATAAACTAAATTAAATTGTTTGATATTTACAAATTTAAAAGATCTATATAAAAAACATTTTAAATATCAAACAATTTAATTTAGTTTTTTAAATATTTATATTTTGATATTTCCTATAATTCCGAGTGACATTTTATGCAACCTTTTTTCTCGAATCTACATCCGAAAGGAACATACTTACTCTAAGCCCTTCTAAGCATTTATGAACAAAATTTGTCCCAACTTAAAAATGGACACAGAAGTTTATTTATTGACCCACGGTTCTGTGGCTATCGAAAGAATTTAAAGAATGTGCACGCACGCACGCCTTAAGCTTCGGTTTCCTCCAAAAGTCGCAGTCGCTGACGACTGCGACCGGGTAGCCGCGACCGAGTCGTTGATATATCTCCAATGCATTTTAAACGTCCCTGTTTCCCTAGCTGCTGCCGAGTCGTTACTACTTAGTAGTAACTAACTACCGGTGGCCGACTATTTCGTCATGAATTTGACGGTTTTGCGCTGACAAGTGTCTTTTACTGTTTCACTCAATTATAATTTCTGAAATCCCTCCACCTCTCTCAGCCGAAACATCTCATCAACTTTTACCCTTTTTTCTTCATGTAATGTTAATAAGAGGAGGAGATTCTCCTCTTCCGCTTGATAATTCAGAAACATGAAAAGAACCGACTTTTTAGAGATATTCATACTGATTGAAAGGCATAAACAAAAAAAAGCAGCTTTTTATAAAATGGCCATTTGCAAACTATACATAGCAAGATAAAATATGCCTTCTATTTTCAGCGCATTTGATTAAGGAAAAAATCTAAATGACGTCATATCATTTTGTTATATTTTAGCTAAAATATGAATGAAAATAAAACTAAATTCATCGTAAATGGTTCTAATACTAATTTTATGTGTTACTGTTTCAATGGGGAAATACCATTGAATGAAGTTTATATCTTACATTTTATGTCTTCCATTTCAAATATTTTATATTTCCTGTGTTTATAATTAAACATGCCTTATATTACAGTAATAAACAGTATAATAGTATTATTAATACCAATAAAAAATATTAAGCTTTAAATTTAATATTCTACGCAGTAAATATTTCGTATACCTTTTACATTTTCTCACTAAAATATTTTTTATTTTTTTATGATTATCATCATTTTTCGTTTTTAGAATTTAATTTTTAAAAAGCTCCAATGGCGATTTCTCCCGTTAGATTAGACAGGGACAAAAGTTCTACCCAAAAAGGATATAAGACATACATACACTCCCACTTCCACCCAACCAAACAAATTCTGTATTTGCTCTTTGTTGAACAAATACAATATTTACTTGGCCGGGCGAAAAGTGTAACTATATTATTATTATTAAAGAAATTACTGGCGCCATCTAAATTTTAGTAGAATTATCTTATTCTACAGATTCACATTAGCTATGTTCGTTCGTGCCGCTCAGTGCTACTCTTTCCGGCCAACCAAATAAATACTGTATTTATTGTATAAAAAACAAATACAGTATTTATTTGGTTGGCTGGAAAGTGTAGCACAAATGAGATAGAGATAGGGTAGACGTCTTTTGTTTCATAATTCTAGTTGTAGAGAGCTCCATTTTATACTCTTTCTGTTGTAAAACTCTTCACTGCTTTACATCTAAGACAAGGTGTATGTACAAAAAAAAATTAATAGAACCGAAAATCCGTTTTTTTTTTCGATAAACACCTTGCCTTAGGCAGTCATTATCAAGTTTTCAATATCTGTTTGGGGACTAAAAATTTAACTTTTTTTAAAAATGTGAATCCGATCATCGGACTTTTATTGAAGAAATGTATACAAAAACAAAATAGTCACATAATCAAATTTCGTGTTCTACTTTTCGGGAGATATTGTTGAAAAAAAAAATAACTACCAACTATAAAATAAGTAGGCATTTTGAAATGGGAAATTTCATTAAAAAAGCGTAGAATGGGCATGTAGCTTTGCGAACTGGGTGTAGTTAAATGTAACTAGAAACAAAATAATAATACGATTAGTATGTTAAACAGTTAAGAATATATTCTTAGAGAGGTTTTTTATCTATACACAAGATATGGAAATTAAAAAATCATCGTCAGTGATAAAAAATTATCTGGTCAGGTCAGACTGGATGTTTCGACGCGTCATACTAGGGTAAACCAATTCTGCAAAATGTAAAGAATCTTCAAAATAAAGACTCGCGCGGGACGAAACAAGAAACTAACCGTCACGACTTCTTGTTTTGACCCGTAGTCACTGTTCACCTGGGCGATTTTAAATAAAAATTTCGTGGACCCCTACAATTTTTGGACTAAAACATAACTGATTACATAAGAAATCAATTCCCATTTGAAAGAAAATCCTAAAAGATACACTTTTTTAGACAGATAAAAAAACGTTTTTTTGAGTAATAAGGTGTGTCAAAAAATCGCGATTTTCAAAATCAAAAACGCTCTTTGGCTTAAAAGTTGCTCCTTAGTAAAAAAAGTGGCCAAAAATAAGCCAAATCGATAAATGTTTAGTTCTTACATTTAGTATTGTTTCTAAATATTACCAAAGAAACCCTTCAAAATTTCCTCAATTTTTATCGGTATCAGTTTTTATCCGAAAAACAGGTACCGATTGTTTTTCAAAGTTTGAGTGCTTTGAGCTACCTCTAAACATTAATCGATTTGGCTTATTTTTGAGTGGCCACAGTTTTTTACTAAGGAGCAACTTTTGAGCCAGAGAGCGTTTTCGATTTCGAAAATCGGGATTTTTTGACACACCCTATTACTCAAAAAAACGTTTTTTATCTTTCTAAAAAAGTGTATCTTTTACGATTTTCTTTCAAATGGAAATTGATTTCTTATGTCATCAGGTATGTTTTAGTCCAACAAATGTAGGGGTCCACGAAATTTTTATTTAGAATCGCCCAGGTGAACCGTGTAGTCAGGACAAGATCAACTCTAGAAAATCAAGACGACTTATGTATTGTACAATTGTGAAGAGTTTTTATTAGGTGGAGCAATAGCTGCCTTAAAATATTAGTTTGCATGTTGCTGCCAACATTTTTATTATCAGCTTAAGCCTACTTTATAAAATATAAGCTTTTATTTAGGAATTTTTCAGGAACGGCACGGATTTCGTGTAATGAAATAATATATTTTTCAGACTGTCAAAACATTTTATATATGGAGCTATAAATAAATGTTTTATCGGATTTAGCAGATTTTTATAGATTTTTATTTTCGGCTTTAGCTTTATTATTGTCCGTTTTATGAAAGAATCTAAAGAAATTTCTTTCTACGACTAACTTAATACTATTACTATTTTTTTATCGTTGCTAACGTAAATAAAACATGCATGCAGGAACAATATACAGAGCGGTCCAAAAGTCACCCCCCTCATCTTAGCTTTTAAACGAGTAAAAATATCGACTTCAAATTATAAATACTTAAACAGGGCAGTAGCTATGGGGGGAACCTTCCCCCACTTATCTTGAAATCTAAAAAGTTGCATATTTTATGGATTCAATATACAAACGTTGCATATTTTACGAGAAAAAAGTTGCATATTTGATGGATTCAAATAAAAAAGGCATATTTCACGGAAGGGTGGGTCCTTTGTTTTTTTAGACACACAATTTTTTGTGTCGAAGAAAAAAGTATCATATTTCATAGATTCACACAAAAGTTGCATAATTCGCGAAAGGGTGGGCCTTTTTTTAGTCATTAACTTTTTTTTCGGGAGAAAAAAGTTGCATTTTTAAGCTAAAAAAAGTTGACATTTTTGACTTTCTTGAGGGTTTAAAATTGGGTTAAAAATGGGAATTTTCGTCAACTTTTCTTTAAAAATCTCAAACGATTGTTGATAAATGATAGGGAAAAACGCAAATAATACTTTTAAACAAATTTTAAATGATATACGTAAAAATGTAAAAAAAAATCTGAAAAAAACGAATTTTGCTATTTTCAAATCAAGTCGTAAGAAACTTAGGTACTCTGACAACTGTGGGCACACTGTTACTGAATCTTGCATAGGATGCAGTAGATCCTCAAAGTAAACCAAAAACTGATATTGGTAGCTAAAAACCTGTATTTTAATTTGCTAAGTTCAGCAAAATCGTAGAGGTTAGTTCTTGGAGGATATTGGCTTAACACTCTTCAGCAGGATCTATACTTCGCACCATTAATTTAAGAAGTAAAATTTTAAGTGCTTTTATTATAACTATCTATTTAAATGAAAAATTAATAGGCAAAATAATTTTATTTTCATTAATTTAATTAAAAATATATTTTTTAAATAGGGCACATTTGCTTTGTTGGTCAGTATATGTTTTATGTATTAGCTATTAAAAAGTCAGTCAACTAACGTTTGACAAGCTCTATTATAATAATAGAGTACCAATAGTAGGTACTGTACTATAGTACTATATTACTTGGAGTTCAGCTAGGCAACTAATAGATTTTCTTAAGTAAGCAATGTAGTTGCTTTCGCCAAAAAACAGAAAGCAGTGTCATGTAGTCAGGGGCATTTCGAGGTTTTTGTCGTAGGGTTGTGTGAAGTTAAATTTTTCGGACTGAAAAAAATTTGATGACAAAAAAAAGGTCATCCCCCAATTTTTTTTAAAAAAGGTCCTCACCCCCAAAAAAATTTTTACTCCCAACATTTTTTATTACCACCAAAAACTATTTTTACCCAATTTTTTTTACCCAAAACTATTTTTCTTTATTCAACCAGAATAAATATATATCACATCTACATTTTGCCGACTCAACTGCTGAAATTATTGACTGGGCCATTTCGTAGAGGGAGTAACACCCCCACACCCACCTCGGAATGCCCCTGCATGTAGTACCTTTGCGTATAACAGCTGTAGCATGCTAGCAATAATGGCATTTTTAAAAATAATTAGAAAGAAAAAATTTTGATAGCAACTATCAAAAATGTTGACAACTGTTGTCAGTCATGTAACTATGACAACTAAGTATTAAAATATATACTGTGGATTTGTTATCTAAAATATACTAACCAACAACGTTTATAATAACTTTTACATTGCATAATAAAAATAAACTTTTATTAAAATACATCATATTAAATTATAATTTTGTTGCATTTTTAAAAAATAAAGAGTTTACGCATACATAGAAACTTATTTGGTTGGTCATATCGTAAAAAATAGAGCAGTTATAGTAATTCGAAAAACATCAAAAAATAATTTAATTTTTTTTTTATTTTTGAATAAAGTCAATTATAAATATTTTTTTTAACAAATTAAGTGCTACTTAAAAAAATAATTAGATATTCGTTAGAAAATACACATTTTTAGTAAAAGTTGTAAGGTTTGGAGCCTGCTGAAGATTGTTAAGCCAATATCTTTCAAGAACTAACCTCTACGATTTTGTTGAAAGCAGAAAACTAAAATACAGGTTTTCAGCTATCAAAATCATTTTTTGGTTTACTTTGAGGATCTACTGCATCCTATGCAAGATTCAGTAACAGTGTGTGGGAGGAAGTTTAACAATAAAATGATGTTATTAACATCAATCTTATGTTAACATGTTATGCAAAAAGAATTTGACGTCTTCAAATGAGTTAATCCTATATTATGTTAATCCCCCTTATGTTGTCCTTAGTACATTAATTACTGAAATGAAAATTAAATATCTACTAAGTAGACCGAAAGCCCATACAAAAAGTCCACAAAAAAAACTTTTATTACTCGTAACTAGACCAAATGTTTTCTATTTTTGGGCGCTGAAAACGCATTTGACAGTAGAAGAGCTTGTTTTTGACCCCTTCGTAGTGCAGTGAAAATAAAGGGGTTAACTGCAAAAAATATTGGACGAGCTAGCTCGAGACCTTCAAACTTCTCTAGCACCTAAACTATTGTATTTTGGGAGTTATCTAATCGGCCATATTGGATCCGCCATTTCGAACGCTAACTTTTAAATTCTGGCCTCGGATTCAAATCCAGCGACCCAAAAACATACAATATGATAATATCATGTTTCGAGTTGTGGACTGCTCAGAACTGGTTCTGACCAATAGAGCATTCCATTATACAGTATATTAATTACAGTAAATGGTATATTGCATTTAACAAATAATTAAAAATTTTACTATTCTTGTTCTATTAAATTATATGTAGGTATATTTTCTTGCTTTTTAGAATAATTAAAAAAAACTTTTTTTTGAAAGACGAAAAATGATTGAAAAAAAAACTTAAATTTTTGTTTAAATTTTTTTTTTATTTAATTTTCTTTTTGAAAAAAAACGAAAAATAAAAAAAAAATCCAAAAAAAAAAAATTTTCAAAAAAAATTAAAAAAAATAATTTTCTTTTGGCAGAATTTATTCTTTTAATAAAACTAGTTTTTCCTGAAAATTAGGTTTATCGTAATTTTCTTTCAGCTTTTTTCGTTTTTTTTTTTTTAAGTTTAACCCCCTATAACTTTTTTGTTTTTGGTGGGATTACTTTCAAAAACAATAGGGAAATTCCCCTCGTAGAACTTGATTTTTCCTAAAAATTTCATGTCGATCGGATTATTCGTTCTTAAGTTTTCGCGTACACAAAAACGTGATATCAGACGGACGGACAGACAGACGGACATTTGAAAAAAAAAAGTTGCTTATCTTTTTATGAAACAAATTTATATCCAAATTTTTTTTGTCTAGGACGATTTTTGATTTTTTTTTGAAAATTCGAAACTACCGTATATTAGTCTAGCGCAGGCGCTGCGAATAATATAAAAATTAAGCGCCTCAAGTACATAAAAAAATATAGTCTGACTGTTTTTATTTTCAAAATTTAGTAATTATTTTTCTTTTATATTTTTGTAGTATTACGTTTAAATCGAAGGGATCTGAGGCAGGTCCGGGCTAGGCGAAATGGACAGAGGTAAGGCCTGTTTTAGTGTGTGCTTTATCCTCACAGTGCAATTTTTTTTTTGATTTTTAAATTTAAGACAATTAAACAATTATCTTTGTAGCCTTAAAACTAAAATTTAGTAATAAAAGTATGTTAAAAAAGCAAAATACATTAATTTCCAAGCCATCTTGGTCATTACCAATGCCCGTAAGTGGATGAGCATATTGGTAAAAAATAGAGTCTGATTTCTACAAAAAATCAAGGATGCGAAAACATGGTCTGGCATTTTTAATTGATATGCGACTGGTACAACGCGATGCTACCTTGCGTCTAGCCTGTGCACAGCTGTGTTGGTACGATCGGAACAGAGCGGCGCGTTTAATACTACTTTGAAATCGCTCATCTGTTTACGCTTAGTCATTACACTATCTGAAACTTTTATGGAATTCAAGTTTGTATGAAGATGAAGTTCAATAAGCCATGCAAAATTAACTAATTAAAATTTTAAGTTTTGTTTAATTGTCTTCATTGTTTATTTTATTTAGATCTAGTAAAATTTTACTAATATCAGTTTTTTTATTTGAAAATTAACACACACATAACAGGCCTTAACTTCGAAGTTCTAACTAAAGTTAAGGTTACTTTTTTTGGTAAGAATGTTTACCACTTTTGTGCTTATTTTTTATACATATAAAAAAAATTAATGCAATACTAATATTTAAGGTCGGAAATACCTGGAAAACTAAGGAATTGCTAGTCAGTGAAAATTCAGAAAAATTTCCAGATTTTCTGGATTTATGTAGAATTTAAAAGTGGAATTCTTATCCCCCACATACCTTTTACTACACTGAATTACAAGTCGCGACTGGCGCGCCATGGCGTCCCAAACGCAGAAGGATTGGTTCAAAATGATCAAAATTTGCGTTACACAATCCTCAGGATATACTTTGTTACTAAACGGAAAGCCGAGCGACTTCTGAACCGTATATCCCAAGGATATCCCGAAGGTATGTCCTGAGGATATACTGTACGCCTGTTCTATATTTAGAACGGCTACTAATTATTTACACCTGTCCCCGACACAAGTGTCTATCAAATAGTATTGCTTTTATTGTTTTTTATGTGAAGTATTGCTATTAGCAGCTTGTACCTAGGTGCAAGTTATTTAAATTTGAGCTAATAGTTTCACAAAAAATAATGAAAGCAATACTATTAGCCACTTTTGTCGAGGAGATTTGAACATAATTAGTAACTTATCTACGAAATATATTTCTCGTTTTTCGTGGGTAATACTTACGAAATTGTCCGACAGAGGAAAACACAATATAAATATTTAATAATAACTCTGGAAAAAACTTACATAAACAGACCACAAACACCGATAATAACATCCGCCATTAAAGTCACGAAAAACGCGGTAAATTTAAAATAATGAAGGAATAGCGATCGTAGGATATCTCAGGGACATCCGAAAGGACATCCACGGGACATTCTCTCGGGACGTCCCTGGGATGTACGAAGGACATAGCGTATATCCTTGGGATATACGACTAATGTCCCGGGACATGCGACAATGAAAGGACATTGAGAGGATATCCGAGGGATATTGTGTGCTGAACCGCTGAAAAAAGTTGTACACCTTTATTCCTTCCAAGAGGTAATCCATTAAGATTTCCTCGAAGATTACCTCGATTTCTTTCAGGATAACCTCGAAAATCTTATAAATTCACTAAAAAGGCTACGTTTGGTAAAGATAAGATTTCCCCGGAACTACCGAGAGATTACCTTCAAGATTTCCTCCAATTTGTACACCTGAATTACTCAGCGGTTTACCTATCGCCTATACGTAAATGAATCCAAAAATAAACAAAAAAAAAGTTTTTCCTTTTTCGCTTGACCACTAACATATAAAATTTATATTATATTAATTATTCTGTTGATTATAATCACCAGAAAAAAATATTAACCATGTTGAAACATCCTTTCAGACTTCTGCTCTCCTGCTTGCTTGTTCTGTGCTTCGTGTTCCCCTCATTTTTATGATTCTTGACGGAACCTTGAACTAGATAAAAACTATCTGTGTACTTAAGTCACAAGCGGTCCTTGTTTGCATCACGTGACTTTTTTAGATTGTCAAAATAATTTAAGATTTATAGCAGCACCCTAAAATTTATCTAATTTTATATTTGACTCAAGTTAGGGAAAAATCTGTTACTGCGACAAATAAGACATATTCTACCTAATTCAACGCTCCCGAGTTCAAAAATGATCTTTCTTGCGAAAATGCGCCGTTTTTTTCTAAATAAGCTAAAAAGCGGGCTTGGTCGGTGCTTAATCACAATTTAGCGGCGCGCGCTTTCCCCTAAACTAAACAACCCTTTTATTCTATGATACGTAGGCTTTAAAAAATATTACAATACAATGCTTCCATATTCCCCAATAATTACAATACCTACACACAAAAATGTTAACAAAATGAACAGTTTTAATATATCTATGTCAAAAATTGAACATTTGGGAAGCACCTGCGGCTAGGGACCCTAAATAATGACGTCACATAATTACTTTAAACGTCACATAATGATATTACGCTTCACATAATGACGTGTAATGGCTTCCATCACAAACGTCACTATTTTTAAAGGTTAAGGTCACTTTATTCAGGGACCCTACCTCTGGCTACCATCTTTGGACCGTATCTGCTAAACTGTAAAAGTCCAAACCAAGGCAACGACTGTGACGTGAGTACACATCTATTCTTATTTGTATCAAAGTAGTCTACTACTAAGAGTATTCTACTAGACTCTCATATACATGTATATTATTGTCAAGTTAAAAGCTCAACAGTTATAAAGACACAAAGTTTATGCACCTGTTAAAATCGCGATTAGAAGCTTTGTTTTTTTATCACTGTAATCCAATCCGAATACCCTCTTTTGTTTTTGTTATGCCAGATTAAAGCAGTTAAATTTACGCTTAATTAAGCTTAATTTTACAATAATTACCTAGTCTTTGTCTGAATTAAGCTTACTCTGCAAAAAGTATGTTATTTATACTGCCGTGCTACGACAAGTTGTCCTACCTGCAAATTATATGTTTTGTGATATGGCCGTTTTATTGTTTTTGTTTGCCCTTTTTGAAAACATGTTTAAATAAATATGGCGTTGGGTTCTGCTTTATTTTATACACATATCCTAAAAAAACAATATTTTTTTTGTCAGAAAAATGAATTGTCATACTAAATGCATTTGTTCTATCTGAGAAAGTAAGGAAAAAATGATCTAAAGAGTCCCATCAAATTACTAAGATCTGTAAAGTTAGTCCCAGTCCTGACTTATTCGTCTAGTAAAGACTAGGACCAGGACAATTTTATTTATAAAACATTGATAATTTTCCACATAGGACAAACTAGGCTAATTTTTAGGATTTAGGTTTTAGATAGGACATTTCTGTTCAGTATGCACATGGGGCTAGTGTAAAGCAATATTTCAAAAAGTGAATTTTTGCATATAGGACAACTTTTCTTAGAATGGCAGTTTAGCAATAGGATTTCTCGTAGTAATAGGATTTTGTTTATTTAATTAGATTAATTTGTCTCTAATCGTTTTTTACTTTATCTTGAAAAAAAACTACAAATAATATTCTAAAAATAACCTTGTTTTCGCATGCGTGCGATTGTCACCAATCAAATACTGGATACGTAACATCAGGTATACTCTTCCCGTTTATTTGATTGAATTGGCGTCGGGCGAATGCGAAAACAGGGTTATTTTTAGAGTGGTTTACCTGTACCTTTTAAATTTAGAGGTTTAGGTAATTGAAGGATCTAATTTTAACTCAGTTTCATTTATTACTGCAGTAATTGGAAACAAATTGGCTTTTAAATAAAGCATCCACCTTTGATCTAATAGCTGTTTAATTTGAAACTAAATTCATTTCGTTTGGTGCAATTAGAGATTTTAATTAAAATACATTTACGTAGAAACATCAAAAACTTTGTTCATCTAAATTAAAAACAAAAATGTCCGAATAAACAATTTAAAAATGTGTAGTGTTTTGATGTGCTAAAATCGAATCTCATATCATGATTTCAATAGATTCTTACATCGCATAACGCAGTTTTGGGAACCACCCACTAATTTAACCAATCCTATATTGTATTTTAATACTACTATGGGCACGTTCAAGTATTACGTAACGCAAATAGTACCAAAATGCATACATTTAATATTCATTTATTCACTCAAAGTTGACAGCCCTAGTAGAAAAGTAACGTTGTATTAACGTTTTCGCAACGTTGAATTATTGTTTAAAATCATGTTGTCACAATGTATAAATGCTCCGCTTCACAAAGTTGGATACTAACGTTATACTCTAACGTTGCCACAACCTTGTATATTTATTCCAGTTCTTTGTTTAATTAAAAAATACCTTGAATAAAAATAAACCACTGTATACAGTGCATAAAAAAGGGGTGGGGAGAGCCTCGTGTAACTCGTACACTTTCTTCCACCAAGCCTGCATAAGACCGAGCAAGTATGTTTTAAGTCCCGTTTGTGCACCCTACCCTCTCACAAGTCCGCAGAAATCCACCAACCTGCAAATCCAACCGCGGCCAAGCATTTTTTGCCCATTCAAACAAATTCTTTTCAATTTCGTCCACAAATAGAGAGCTGAGTTATCGCCTTTTATATTTATTTTACTTATTATATTGTATTTGTATCTATCTCAACTGCGCTTGTATTGGTAAGATATATTAAAGGTATTAATAATATCAAAATATTGTTATATCAACGTTGTATCTTAGTGAAAAAGTAATGTTAAAATATTGTTTAATTTAACATTAGAATATAACGTTGTATTTTCTTGAAAATTTATTGTTAGAATATTATTTATTTTAACGTTGACATGTAGAGTTAAAATCTAACGTTGAAATATTGTTGATTTCAACGTTACTATACAACGTTAAAAATCACTGAAAATTATAGCAAAACACAACGTTGCGTGAAGTTGTATTTTAGTGATTTCCACCAAGGGAGTTCTAGTGGGTGGCATTTTGATATTTTTAAAATGTGTGCAAACATCGGTGAGTTGTTTATTTACTGCATAATATGTTATATTCTGTTATAATTAATTCATTTATAATATTTGCCATGCTCATTTTTTATCCAATGGCAGAATATTGTTGCATTTTGTCCATTAAAAATTATATGCCATGACATGTCTTGTGGCAGATATCAATTGTTTATAAAATTTACTCCTACTAGGAGAGAAAAAATTATTATGGCTATAGGTGAAGAAAATTGATTTCACAGTCTGAAAAAATGATAAATAATGGCATGTTCTAAAGCTAGTAGTGAAAATACATTTTAATTAACTATGACAATATTTAAAAAAAATACTCTGCCTTGATATTTTAATTAAAAGTAACTATAGTGCTAGTGATAGTCAAATATTTGAAAGATTTTAATCAATTTTAACGTTATGGGCGGTTGTCAGCCAATATTTAGTTTCGAACAATGGTATGCTATTTATAGATGTTTGAATGGATCTATTTTAGAAGGAATATATACAACATGTATGCTTTCCCCTTACATTTATATACTGCATGGTGTGTTTTCCGAGAATATTTATTTTACATAGATCTCTTTTTCTCGATTTCAAGTCTCAAAAATTTCTCGATCCAGTTTCTGTCTTGTCTGATTTGTGAAAACTTAATTGTCGTGCCGTGCCGTATTTTTTTTAAATGAGGCAAATGTTTATATACAGCGAGGTCTTTGCCTCTAGCACTTTTCATTATTTCGATTGACATGACGATTCGTACTAAACTGATTATTAATCAGCGATTTATACAAATTAATCGATATAAATTTAAAAAAAAAAACACAAAAAAAAACACAGATATATGGGTACATTTAGTACACGTTCCACTTTATCAATAAAAATACAAACCAAAACCAAAACTAACCAAACCAAACTGCCATCAATCCCACGTAAAACCCTTGCATAAAATAAAAATAATGTATAAAAAATTGCGCGATAAACGATTTTTGCTGTAAAAGTCTTACGCGGTAAAGACCGTTCGCGGTAATGGTCTGCGCGGTAAAGGACATGCGCAGTAATGGTTTGTCGCGGTAATAGCGATCACGGTAATGGACTGCGCGGTAATGATCTTCGAGGTAACTTTTTCGCTGTAAAGTCCGGCGCCCAATGCATTACTATTACTAAAAAGTCCATACAAAGTCAAATAAATGGAGATCATGACTGATTATTGAGTTAGCTATTTATAAACTTGTATATAGATTTTTTTTTAATTATTTGCTGTGTAATTATCTAATAAATGTTACACATAAATTTGAATACTTGATGTATTAATTACTAGAGCACCAGTGTTTAATTATAATTTTAATTATTTTAATAACACTATAACAATTCTGCTTTAGGCACTTTTCAAAAATAAATGAGGAAAAGTGATTGCACCTGCGAGCATAGCGAATTACACTTATCTAATAAATATAACATTATTTTTACTTTTGAGCGACCATAGGGAATTTATCTTGGAACTAGATGAAACGTTGCAAGCACCCTGTCAAAACATCGGCACTATTGGGAAAACTAATAAGATGCTATTAGAACAGGGTAGCATAACATAATTACAATTTTACTAATTACTATTCAGCGAAATGTTTAGGATATTTGGATACTTGGATGCAAGTTGAACTTATTAATTACAATTTTTGATTGATTTTAAAAACAAATGAATGGAAGCTTAAAATTTGTACACTAGAGCCATCTAGTTTGCAAATTTCAAACTAGGTGTTTTGTTTGATTTTAAATTCTGTATCTTTAAAACATTATATTCTAGCAAAAAATTGTATATAACATTTTTTATAGGGCTTAAAAAGATCTTTTATTTAAAATATAACTTTTTGAAATCGGGTTATAAATATGTTAGATATGCTAAAAAAACCTTTTACTGCTTTAAACGCCAATATCTCGAAAACAATGCGTTTTAGGAAAACGTTGTTTATAACATTTTTTGACCAATTTAAAATTATCTTTTATATAAGTGCTAAATTAACCAAATACAATAATAATTGCCTTAATTATAAACAAAAAACGCTAAAAATAGGAGTTTTACCCTATTTTTACCCCCTTACCCCCAATCGTTTACTCCCAAAATCTAATCAGCTCTTCGGAATACGATAAGAAACAATATGCAAAAAACCGCGTCGATATCTCATGTAGAAATGGAGTTAGAGAGTTTACAGACAGACAGACAGACGGACGCAAAAATTTTTTTTACTGATTTCGACAGATTGGTCTAAAACGTCGAGAAATGTGAAAAAACGTGGTCAAAGATTTTGATTTTTCGTCGAAGATTTCAATACATCGGCACTCTTAGTAGCACTAAGTGCCGATGTAATTTATCTAATTCAAGATTTCAATGGATTCATGGATTTAGACGATTTTTTTTCCTAAAGTAATGCATTTTGGATAGACCTTAATTCCTATTGAAACCTTTTCTTAATCAAATCTCCATTTTTTGAATTAACTGTAAATAACCTTACGGAAAACACTGCACCGCACAAAATGTTGAAAAAAGAAGCATTTCTACGAAGTTGTGCCCACGGACACAATTTTTTTGATTTGTATATTCTAAAAGAAAAATTAATTACTCTTTTTGAAACAACTTTGTTCTGTCCAAGCATTTTTTCCACTTACGTGAACTAAAATCATGCGTAACTTTTTAACCTAGCGTATCAAATTCTTGTTGCATGCATGCCATGCATTTCATAAAATGTTACTTAATTGGTTTTGACAATAAGAACGTACTCTTTATTAATGGTTATTTATGATCCAACAGTGCAGTACATGGTACCATGTCTGATTTGTACAAGTGAGACTAATACACATGTAACAATCAAGCCAATAAAAACATAAGGGCTTGAACCACAAGTTTAAGTGTTAAGCTAGGTCCATACTTTCATTTTTCTTCTCCGCGTTTACGTTTATTATTTTCAATTTTTTTCTTTTGTTCGATATGCAATTAACACTTTATAATTATTTATGGACGACAAAATAACTTTAGTTGTATCAGTAGAATCATCATTGCTCAGCTAATTATCTCAATATTGGGCACTAGGCTGGGTCGAAAAATCTTCTTTTTTTTAGTTGGATTTTCGGGTAGGGCTACAAGGCTTTTCAATGCGTTAGAAAATAGGCCTGTAAATTTTGACGATGATTGGCAATGGGGAACATCTCCCAGAATCAACGGGAAAATCGAAAATCTCCCTCCTCAACCTCCGCCATTTTGAATTTTTAAGTAATTGACATTGGTCTACATCAGCATAATCAAAAGAAGCCATTTGACACATTTTTAGAAAGATCGAAGAAAAAATTAAATTTTGGACCACCCTAATGGCGCGGGCTTTTTTTATTTTTTCGTTATTTTATTTATTTAAAATCAGCGGTATCAAAAAATAGTCGTATGCAAAAATTCTGAATTTTATACTTTTTTTTTCCTGGCCCACTGTGGAATATTCGATTTTCCGGTTGATTCTGGGAGATGTTCCTCATTGCCAATCATCGTCAAAATTTACAGGCTTATTTTCTAACGCATTGAGAAACCTTCTAGCCATACCTAAAAACCACTAAAAAAAAGCGACCCAGCCTATTGTGCACACGCCTTTTCAAGATCCTTCCATTCTTTCCGATATGTTGTTTTGTTTATATCGTCTCTCCACCTTTGTCTTCGTCTTCCAAAATTTCATTTACCTTGTTGCGGTCTCCATTCTGTCTCTTATGTTCTGGTTTGGTATCCACCCCATTGTTATTTTTACTACAATGCGGTGAGCTACGTCCTCTTGTTTTGTTCCTTATATGTATGTTTCTTTTAATAATTTGGCTAAACTTTTGCTACTTTTTATTCTACTAAGAACTAATTTTATAGTAAGGGAACGTTCAAGTATTACGTAATGAAAATTGTACCAAAATTCATACCTATCATACCCCGGTTCCCGCGTTATTAAAGGCTGTAGAGATTTTAAATTTTAGCTACCCCCTCTAACACACCTCCTGTTTGGGGGAGTAGTCAAAACATGAAATTTATACAGCCTTTAACAACGCGAGAAACGGTGTATGAAGTATGAATTTTATTTAGACTTACGAGGGTAAAAACCCTTCAGACATTACATATGAGTTCATCCTACTAACAAATGTTTCTTTTAATTAAAAACTAACAAATTTAAGAATAGAAAGAAAATCATGTCCAATTATGGTATTCTCATTTCAAGAATAAAATTGTTAACCTAAGAATATATTTGATAGTTGCGACAGAATCGAAAACATGGCCCTAGCCTTAAGCCACATGTTAAAATTCTCTGAAGTCATCTTGTTAATGTAGGCGGTGCAAGTTCAGCATTTCTTTTTTGAGTAGGCATCATATTTCAGCGGCTCATTTCAATGAAAAAGCGGCCAATGAAAGTATACAGTAGTAGCCATAAGTTCGGTTCCGAACTAAGGCAACATACCATTATTTTTAGACAAATATGCTTTAAAAACTTTGGACTTTAGTTTTTGTTCTTTTGTTTTATTTTTTTCTCTGGTTTGTTTTGCGACTGGAAAAAAGCTAAGCTAAAAAAAACAAAAACACGATCAAGAACCAAAGTCCAAATGTGTAGCATTTAGGAGTAATTACGTGAATGTATGCATCTGACTCTTCTTTGTTTGTAAATAACGAGGTAAATAAGTAAAATATGTACATTTAAATTGTCACAGACTATACAACTAAGATAAAAAACGTTTTTGCACCACCAAGACTAAAACCTAATTTTACGCTTTCATTTTCGGGACTAAACTTGCCGTTTTTCTCCATAGGGAATAAAAATCACGGCAAACTTGATAATATTAAAATATTATACGTACTATGTGCTTTGCTGGTTCAAAAATTAGGTTTGGTGGTGTTTTGTAATAAATTAGCGATTCATACCAATTTATTTGATTTTAACAAAGAAAACCTTTAAAAATAACATTGTTATAACAATTTATACATAACTTAAAATTTATCATCTTCGTCCATTTTTTTGACGTTTGTGTCAACCATATTAAAAAACAATTGATATCGCGATAGCCATGAAACTGACTTTTCGCAATTTACAGGCATCTTGATTAAATTACGAAAATAAAACAACCGATTTTAGACGCGTGGTTTTTAATTTTAATTTTATCTACCTACCTAAATTATGTTTGGTCCTGCAAAAAATAGTGTATATACCTCAGGACTAAACTTGGCTGTTTTAGTCCCTTGCATTTCTGTTTAGCCCCTTGGTATATAAATAACTATTGTTGTTGTAAATTGCGTAAACGTTATTGACTTTAAAAAAACCACACGACTCTATAAGAACATTGTGAATAATAAATATGCACATACGGATTTCTTCGTATCACGGCAGTTAATTTAATTACTAATTTATACAAATCTCTGCTCTAGATTTGCAACGTCGTTTTACAAGTGTAGAGCGGGCACGCAAATCGCGTTAAATCCACTTTCAGCACATTCTTTTTTCATGACGATTTTTATATTTTGTGTGTGGGTTACATCCATGGGTTAACTCAGAATCCATCCATCTTTGGTAAATCCTATAGGATGGCTGGATTCTCTCTGTCTCTATTTATTTGGTCTTTTTCTTCCGAATAATTAACCAGGGTTTCTCTATATAATCATGAGGCTTCCAGTGCGCAAGTACTAATCGGATATGTATCCTGACTTGCGCACTATCACTGATAAATTACTACTGTAGTAATATAAAAAGTTATCATTAAAAACATACAAAAAAATTATCTTTAAACGTCCATTATTATTCAATTAAAATTCAAAAGTTCACACGATTAATAATCATATCTATGGTTGACTTTAACTTGCACTTAAAAAATTAATACAAAAATTCTCTAGGAACATCATATAAGATTGCAAACCAAAAATACACGAGGCACATCATAAAAGATGGCTTAGCACGATGCTGACGCTTGATCGCCTAGTACTTGGGCTGGATTCTGAATTCACCCATGGATGTAATTCATACACAAAATATAAAAAACGTCATAAAAAAAATTGCTAAAATTGGATTTAACGTGATTTGCGTGCCTACTGTACAAGTGTTGAGAACATAAAACACAGAATACGTTGACAAGCAAAGCATCCTGTTTTAAAAGTAAGCGTCTTTATTTTATGTGCAGCGGAAAACGGACCAATTAAACTTGTGTAAATATGTTTATATCACAGAGATTATTAAAATGTACGCTAAAGTATAATACATATGAATAAAAACAAAAAGAAACGCGGAATATATCTTATAAAAACGTAAAAAATACTGTATAAACTAATCTTTTAAGTCAATCAGCGTAAAAACATAAATCGTGTGATGCATTGTTGAGTTCAGAAAATGAATAAAAACGGGTCAATTCGAGGGTCAAATTTTAAGAAAAATTAATAACTATTATTAACATAATGGTAAAATCTATATTCTTTTGTTAATTTTGCTGGTCCAAAATGATCAAAATTTACGTTACGTAATCCTTGAACAATCCCTTTCATTTAAAATATATTTTTAAAATCGAGTTATAAATAAGTGAGATATGCTAAAAAAAAAAACGTTTTACTGCTTTAAACGCCAATATTTCGAAAACAATGCATTTTAGGAAAAAATAGTTTGTAACATTTTTTGACCAATTTAAAATTATTTTTCATATAAGTGCTAATTTAATAAAATACAATAATAATTGCCTTAATTATAGCCACGAAACGCTAAAAATAGTAGTTCTACCCCATTCTTACCCCCTTACCCCCAATCGTTTACCCCCAAAATCTAATCAGCTCTTCGAAATACGATAAGAAACAATATACAAAAAACCGCTTGTCGATATATTATTTAGAAATGGAGTTATCGAGCTTACAGACGAACGAAATTTTTTTTTTTACTTTCTCACAGAAAGATCTAAAACGCCGAGAAATGTGAAAAAAAAACATGGTCAACTTTTCAGCAAAGATTTCAATAAATCGGCACTCTTAGTAGCATTATGTACCGATGTAAAAGGGTTTCGGCGAGTTGAACTGTCGTAGACTAGTCGATATAAATTAGACATAAATTAAACATTCGTTTTAATTTTTAATAAAAGAGTTGTGGGCGTATCTGACGATAAAGATATTGAAAATTAAATCCGTCAATGAGGCATTTATGCACGCTCTATGCGTGCCAGAACAAATTAACATTTCCGGCGTGACATTCCAAAATTCAGTTCCGGTAGTACTTACTAAGTACTAAGATATTATATTATTATAATGCGTGAAAAGAAATATTTTCATTTTTTTATATGAATGTTTACTGTGATCACAGTAGCTAAAAAAATGAATATCGAGACAAGAAAAACCACGTGGCTACATAACCATTTAGTGCGTTCAATAGAAACAAGTGAACTCATCAAAAGCTGTCAAATCTCTACTGAATGCTATGATCAGTTTCGATTGACAGATGTCGCGGGAATCATTCCTCATCAACGTTTTAAAATGATTAGTTTTGAATGATTTTATAAAAGTGCGGGATTGTACTTTTTGTGGGTATTTCCAACCTCAAATAGTGACAAGTGACAGATATTAGCCGTTCAGCAGTTTGCTAGCAAAACTTGTTTGATGACTTTTGATTAGTTTTGCTGTTTTCAATGAACGCAGTCATTTAATAACGGCTGTAAAGTGCATTTAAGACTGATCTAAAACAGTTTATTTCAAACCAATTTTTTGAAAAAAAAAAAAGCTAAAAGCCATACTTGCCTGTCTTACCTGTTTTATAAACTAAACTGTTATTTTATAAACAATGTATTTATATCATACCATGCGTTTTTTAAGTATCCTTTCATTTGTTTTTACTTATTTATTTTTACACAGGCTACTAAACAAAAGACGCAGCAGCGTATACATACGTATACATGTATATTTTCACAGCCTACGTCTTGTTTAAACGCATTTCGTGTGATATATTTCTGATTGGATATTTATTTTCGTATATTACCCTTAATAGTGATCGGGTATTTACGTTTCAGATATTTTTAGACCGGCTGAATGCATTCATTAAATAAAGTATTGACTGAAAATTTATTTTACTATGATCCTAAATAATATAATTATTGTTAAAAAATATATTTTTAGATTTTTTTTGCATTGAAAAGTCATAAAAGGCTTGTGTTTTTAAAACAGCATTTTCTTTCATAAAACCATATACTATAGAATCTCCCTAGTAGGCATATCCCTGATATAAACTGCAACCACCTGCATATAAATGAAACGCATTTTACCTACATTTAGTCACTGGTTATTATTCATATGCATTTATTTATTGATTACAATTTATATTGTTTATAAACGTGAGTTTTGATCATTTAGCAAATATTAGAATATAGCCGTAAATATAAAAACATAAGCAATAAATATAGTACGCTTACATAATAAAAACAAAAATATTATTTTATTTAAATTACCCACCAAGGCATCCACATGATAGTTTTCATGTTAGTTTTTTGTCTATATGAATCCCTAGATATTTAGGAGTATCCTGGTTTTCATTAACACGTCTGGATTAGATAGATTGGCGAAAAGTTAACATAAAAAGTCTAAATTTACTTTTATTAATAACATACATTTTGAAACAGTATACCTAAACGATCTTTCTTGCAGATGTACAGTGTCGAATGTAAAACACAGAAAAAAAGGATATCTTGAATCAAAGCAAAACGACCTTGAACTAATCCCGCCATGGCTTTCGCTATGTTCAACGCCATGACTGTCTTGGATCAAGTCCGCCGTGATCTTGGCATTTGAGGTCCTAGATTTAAGGACATTTCCTTAAATCAAAGCCACTTAAACCATTTATTTAAGATCATATTATCTTAAACCAAGTATGTAATTATATTGATTTAAGATCATATTATCGTTATCCAAGATCATATTATCTTGCACCAAGTCTTCGTTTAAGATAATATAATCTTGAATGAAGAGAATTATAATCTTGATTTAAGATTATGATTCTCTTGATTCAAGATCATATTGACCCCACAGTCAGGTTCCAGGGTTAATAAAATGGTAAATATTTTAAAACAATTTCCCACACATGTATAATATTATTTCGCACGCCTATGAAATATGATACTTTCTTACTCTGTTAATCGTGTGAAATTTGGTTTCATAGGTGGTTGTAGGAAAAAGCACTTGTTTTTAAAGAAAAACTTGTTGCAACGCAACGCTAATAGGTATAAATTATATTTTGGAGAGATAACATTTTTTCTATGGTTTATTTAAATCAACTCTAATATGAGTAAGGATCAAGAATTTCTTAATTTAATTAAAAAAGTAAATTCGAAAATCCCCATCGTTTGAGAGTAACAGATACAAATTCGTCCATTTCAAAGCAGATAAAAACAATGATAAACCTTTAAAGACAACTGACGGCAAAAAAAAACAAACCTAACTTCTCTCCCGCGCATATCTTGAACTACTGCGCAAATTGTCTGGACGTGGGGTGAGGCCGGCAAACTTTACCGTAAGACAACAGAGGCTTTGAGTCAAGATAATAACTCTTAATTCTCTGTTACTATTTTAAATGTCATGCATTTAAGGAAAAAATCCTTGACACAAGGATTTTTCTACCAATAGAATAATTAAAGGAAAACAAAGTCACAGATATTCTTAAACCAAGGATACATGATCTTAAAAGAAGATTGTTACCTCGATTTAAGATAATATAAATCCAAGATAATTTATTATCTTCTGCCAAGATAGCCTTTTTTTTCTGTGAACAAAACATCTATTTTAATCTTGGTTGTATTGTTTATTACTTAAATTAGAATAATAAAAATGATAAACATGACGCTACAAAATAGCTTGTAGTTTAAATTGGCTATTTTTTAATGTTGGACGCCAAACAATAATATGCTATAAATAATAAAAAATATATAGTCATTGATCATAATTTTTATTGGTAAATATTAATTACTCAACATAAATAAAAAATGATGGTGTAAGGTCATCAAAATCTTGGTCAAGTATCAATTGAAACGATGTTTTTATTTGTCTTTTGCTGGAAGTTTAAAAAGTTATTTCATAACCATTTTACAATAGAAAGGACGAGTATTTTCATGTTTTTCTTATTGTATACTGACCATAACAGTCAGATGTATGGCATCTAAAATATTTTTATCTATAATATCTAGGCTAAATAACTCTTAGAACTCGTAGAATCTACGATTTTCCTAATAACAAATATTGAGATTATATATGTCACTGTTATGAGCTATCGACATCTCTAATAATTAATAATTAATTATTGAGATGCACATAACAGAAATGCAAACGCATTAAAATACATGGTGTCCAAAAACTCTCCTGGCAAATGAAAATGGAAAATTAATAACTGCTGACTGCTGGATTCAAGTAACATCTGACATCTACAAATTTCTGATTTTGTTTATTTGTCAAAGCCAATATAATTGTTTTTTCTCGAAAACTGTGCATCAGAGCGACTTTAAACAAGAGCACATTATAACCTAAAGGTTTTAAAATTTGACATAAAAGGTATTTTGAAGATAAAAAAATTATAATTCAAAATGTCTGTTGGCTTCCCAAGTGAGACACATGTGATCCCAATGGAGAAAATGTATTTAAAGTGATTTATCACTAAAAGCTTAGCTACTGTGCCAAGTTTTAAATTTTTGAATAAAGTTTATCTTTGGAATATTGAAAAAAATTGACGTGAAGTCTTCAAAGAGCTTTATCTCCCGTATTTTTTGAATTAATGTAATTTCGGTTAAATCAGCATAAAATCACGTCTTGTATTTCGGGTTTCCATTTGGCATAAGAGTTTTTGGACACCCTGTATATTAATTTAGCAGGAATGCTGAAGTGGAATCTGCACATTCCAAGGCAAATGCACTGATCAATTCCAAATGAATGGGCTAAATTGTGTTACGAGATGATAATAAACATAAATAACAAAAAGGCATCTGCTTTTCATTACTTTTCACATTCCAGTTGCGTTTCTGACGAGATATATCTATATTTATTCATAAAAGAAATGGAATATTACGTCGTGATGCAGCAATATGTGCTATGCAAAAAAAATTAGTTTTGCTTTTTGCTATCACTAATAATTATATTTAAGTAATATTTACACAGGCCCACAAAACAAAAATAAAGTCAATTGCTATATTTTTCTTACGTATTTTTGTGTGCTGGAAACGAATCTGACAGTAAAAAGCTCGCCAATCCCATAACTTTTTCAAAAAACTGCAATAAAAAATTCGACGTGCATTTTCCCCTTAGTTTGGACTTTTTAAAAGTAATTCGATATTTTTTCAGCTTTTTGGTAATTTGGTATACTTTTTAAATTACAAGATTATTTTTTGAGAGATGTCAGATAAATAACACGCCTACTGAATCAGTTTTTTTACGTTTAAAAATCAATTGTTGCAATTTGTAACCTTTCGGAAAAAGAAACTACGATTTTTAATTAAAATTTAAACATACTCATCTATTCAAGAAAGATCACTGAACATAGTGAGGTCTGAAAGTTATCATATACATTTTGCTCTAATCCCCAAAGCTTTAAAACAACCCCTTCGGAAAAAGCTTAATTACTGAACAATATAATAATATTTTAAGTAAATAAAATTATCTTCCAAATCCTTCATGTTTTTAGTATATTCATTTCAAATCTGGTATAGATCGGTCAAAAGGCAAAGAAGGTAAAACGGTTTAAAAAGTGTCCGGTTTTTTTTGGGTCACCCTGTAGCTTGAGATCTTCAAAGTACTCTAGCGCGTAAACTATTAAATATGAATAGTTGTTCCCAAAGACACTTTTGATCACAAAGTCTAAAACTGAAACATATCCAAAATTCAGGTAAATCGGACCGAAACGACTTTTTTATAAGACAGGTGCACTGCGGTTTTCGAAATATTGATTTTTGGGATTTGTGCTCTGTATTTTATAGTTTTTCATACATATTTAATACAAATCCTATTTTAGATGGATCCTTATTTTCGGTCCAGCCCTTATTGGAACTTTTAACTCTTAAAGGAGACTACCGAGATCGGCCTGTTGAAGAAAAGTTACAATGTTAAAACCACTGATGGTTTTAGATGGATCATCATGTGAGCTTTCAAAGGACACAAAGCAATCTGCGGGAAAAGGCTTAGTTCCTACTTGAATGGGACACTTGAGGGGATGTAAGGCTAATATAGTGTTTAAAATAAGCCTTTCCCCGCATATTGCTTCACGTTCTTTGAAAGCTCACATGATGATCCATCTAAAACCATCAGTGGTTTTAACATTGTGATCTAACCAACTTAACCTGTTCAAATAAAAAAATCGTCAGTCTCATTGAACTTTTCACTCCATTTCAATCATTTTCCCATCATCCTATGGAACTCAAATTAAGTGCATACTAATCAGTTTAAAGTGCAGTTCAATCCACCACAAGATGGTGCTTATTCACCTACAGGCCACTTCCTATAGGGAGATCTCGGTAGTCTCATTTAGTACCTCTATTTTTAAAACACCAGAGTATCTTTTATGCCATGTGACACAATAAAAAACTTGGGATTACTATAGTGTGTAAAAAGAGTGTCAAATTTGACCCTATTTACCTTACACACTTTGTGTACTCTCTATAAAGTCTATCTACATTGCAGATTGATTCTACATGTTCTATGAATATTTTACAGTTGCTTTTAGACACTAAATTATGCATTATTAACATGCCCTGATGACTCATTCTATGTCATTATTAATGTGTACCACACCTCTTTATTCACGATTTTAAAAATAAGTTATTACTGTGGTACATACTTATATTAATAGTTTTAAATTTGTTTTTCGGGGGTTTGGGGCCAAATACAGATAAGTGGATAAATCACATTTCCAAATATACATGTTTAAATTAAAAATGCGAAATTATTAGTTATAAGGTTTTAAAACAGAATAATATTAAAAGGAACACCCGTTATGAGTATATCGTTAAAAGAGCGCAAAAAGTTATAAATAGGAAAATTAAAAGGTCGTTTTGAGATTTGTATTGACTTATGGGGTTTTGGCTCCAAACCCTCGATTTGTATCATAGTTTTTGTGCTTACGGTTTTAAAAGTATAAGTTATCATAGCACCTGCTTTTTACATTTTTACATCGGCACTTAGTGCTACTAAGAGTGCCGAAAAGTCAAAATCTTTGACCACGCTTTCACATTTCTCGACGTTTTAGACCATTCTGAGTCGAAATCAGTAAAAAAAAAATTGCATACGTCTGTCTGTCTGTCTGTCTGGGTGTAAACTCCATTTCTACATGAGATATCGACATGCGGTTTTTTGCATATTGTTTCTTATCGTATTCCGAAGAGCTGATTAGATTTTGGGGGTAAACTATTGGGGGTAAGGGGGTAAAAATAGGGTAAAACTCCTATTTTTAGCGTTTTTTGTTTATAATTAAGGCAATTATTATTGTATTTGGTTAATTTAGCACTTATATAAAAGATAATTTTAAATTGGTCAAAAAATGTCAAACAACGTTTTCCTAAAACGCATTATTTTCGAGATATTGGCGTTTAAAGCAGTAAAAGGTTTTTTTAGCATATCTCACATATTTATATTCAAAAAATTATATTTTAAATAAAAGCTCTTTTTAAGTCCTATAAAAAATGTTATGTACAGTTTTTTGCTAGAATATAATGTTTTAAAGATACAGAATTTCAAATCAAACAAAACACCATGTTGGACTTTGCAAACTAAATGGCTCTAGTGTACAATAGTGCCGATGTTTTGACAGGGTGCTTGCAACGTTTCATCTAGTTAATAGTTTGTATTCACATTAAAAATAATTTTTACTTTCGAAACTATAATTAGTCATTACCTTATAATGCAATAAAATGTTTAAATGTCAATTTAATTACTATTTTAAATGCTTATTTAAATTATTTATGAAACATCAATATGTATTTTACCATTTACGTTTAATTTTTAATTAGGATTTAGGAGTTTTGCCTTTAATTATTTCGTTTCTAAAAAATCAAAAAGGTTTTCGTTTTGGTTAACAAAGTTTGGGTCATACGTTTGGTATTTACCATTGGATTTCGGAATGCTATGGTTGCCTGCGGTTGAACCAATTTGTAGTAAAATCTGTAACCGTGTTTTGAGAGCGGTTATAGCGTTTTAGTTAATAATAGGATTATTACATCTAAAATCTTTTCCTTTTGTTTTGTTTATAAGTTTGTCACAAAATACTTATATTCCTACCTAAACGGGTTACTCTGTGAACTAACGAAAAATTCGGACAAAACATTGAAGAAGTAGGATATGTTTACTTGTCACTGTTACCAATATATTCAAATGCAATTTTAACCAGTCTAATAATGGTAACTACCAAACATAACCGTAACTTTGGTAAGCAATAGAAAAAGGCTTCAAGGCTTTATCACTTTTATTCCAAATTCTGTGCCTGCCACTATTTCTGTTTTATCGTTTGGTCATTGTCCACCAGCTGTCAAGGATGACTAAATAATCGCTCCTAATGAAAGTAGAAGATAACAATATCTAGAATGAACCTGATCCATAAATACGGCGATTTCAATTGTTTAACAAATGGGCATTGAGAACTGATCAAAGCATTGTTTTAATCAAAAGTTTCTTTTGGTCTAATTAATTGTACCTTTTCTTCGGAGGTATTAAATTTATGAAAAACGTTTGGAGAAATCAGTATACAAAAATTGAAAATACGCCTTCACAATAACCTGTATTTAAATGAACTGCAAACATTCCATTTATAACCCCTTCAAGGTATTTATAGCGTCCAGTTTACATTAGAACGTTTTACCATTCGTATTATTGTAATCTGAAACAACAACAAACACTGAAATGAATGTTTGTTTGACATGTCGACGTTGTATATCTGCGAGGAAAGATCGTTAATCTTGTACTTGAAAATATCTACACATTATTTACACTTGTTTTATGCTTACCTGGACATAAATCCATCTAATCAATGACTAAATGCAGATTTAATGCTTTTTAAGCATATCAGGGTGGTTTCAATCAATGATACGCATACATAATATGCAACGTACTATTAGTACGGTACTAATAACTCTTCTCTCTAGAATAGGCATTTCATTTGTAAAAACTGACAAAAACGTAGCCAAACTATACATTCGTCTGTCTTATTCGCACATCTTTCTTCTAACAGAGAACAATAAAAGTTACTGGTTATTGTTTTTTTTTTTTTAACTTAAAACGTATTTATTTTACAATAAAAATAATAGAAATATACATATTAATTAAAAAAAATTAATTAACAATCAAGTTAAATAATAGTAACAAATAAGTAAAAAAAAAGAAATAAATAAACTCTTCAAGTATATGATTTTTGACTTTCTTGTTCGTACAATAATATGTAAGCATTCCCTGATACGATGGATGTTGGTGAAATTGAAGATACCCTAGAGTCGTTGTATTCGTATAGGGATATTTACAATAGGCGGTGTAGTGTCCGCTATACGTGATACCACTGTGATTTGAAATGGCGTATAAGTTGTATTTGGAGGGTGCAACGGACTCTGCTGCATAATTGCTCATATCTAATTCTTCTAGGGGGAAGTCTACGGTGACTTTGAGCTTACTTTGAAACTGTGTCATCGGGGAGAAGCGTTTAAGGTGAATTACTAATATTTTTGGGAATTTTTGAATTCTAAAAAATTTTGTGCATTTTCTGCGCTTTTTCTGGTTATTGTTATTTTTTAGGCCTGAATATATTTGTTGACTAACAAACCTTGATATTGGCGATACTTTATATTAATAGTGTGCGTATTCTAGAGAGAAGAGTTAATAGTTCGTTGGTAGTATGTATTATGGTGGTTCTAATATATCTTAACCTTTTTAATTCTATGTGAAATACGAAAAATTGAAAATTCTATTGATGTAAAAGACACTGATGCGAACAATAGGTAAATCAGGTCTAATCACGTGCGTAAAAAATATTGCTATTTTGGCAATATTGGCAAAAATCGCCAAAATAGCAGTATTGTTTACGCACGCGAATAGACCTGAATGCGCAATTTGAAATTTTCACGTTTTGTTTGTTTTGTTCAAAAACGACGTTAAATGAATAAACAAACAAAAATTATAGCGTATAGCTACCATTATAATAATAATAATAATAATAATAATATTAGTGTCCTTAACGTAGACATCCATTTAATATTCAGACTTAAAGGCATATACAGTGTGTGCAAAGATGCAAGTCCTTTGAGAATAAACTTTATTCTACTACATTTACGCTTTGACATAGAGAGTTAAATTTTGGTCTAAAGAATCTCTACGTAGCGGCTATTCTTTTAATAGCATCTGTCCATCTGATTTTTGGTCTTTCCTACCTCTTTTATTACTAAATGGTGTCTATTCAAATACACGGCGCGCCGCGGCGACTTCAATGGTTATCCTGCATTCTAGCTATGTAGCCTAGTTGATTTCTTTTTTCCTAATTTAAGACTATATTAATTTCTTGAGATGAAATGTAACTGGTTTAAGAAGTTGGTTAACAGATTAAAACCAAGTATGTTATTGATAAATGAATAAAGCTCGGTCAATTCGAATGAAATCAGTTAACAGCAGTAAAACAATGTGTACCTATATATAAATGTATATTATTTGTATGCTTTGTATTTTACTGCTGAAATCCAATCAATCAATGCCAATTATGTTTTCATTCAATCGTCCTACTATTATTAATTGCCCTTCAACGGCAACAATGTTATTTTCTTCTTGACAATTCGTCATAAGCAGATTAGATCGATTTTTATTAGAAAATGTAATACATACATATTAGTCTCAATAAATAAGATTTTGGACTAACGCTATCCCAAATAGTACCTATTTTGTATTTCATCCATTTTACCATGGTAAGTTTCTTTTGTGGATGATCCGTATTACCAAATTACCGAGCGAACTACCATGATAAAATGAATGATAATATCTTCAAGAATATACTATTATGCAAAATACTAAACTCCGTAAAGTTATGCAAAATAGTAAGGGACGCGGCCCGTTTTACACCACAGAGCATAAATAGCATAATTATGCATAAATCGTAGTATATAAAAAATTTAACAAAAGTCGGTACTGTTTTCCTGAAAAGGGCATATCCAAAGACTCGCATAACAAGCATAGTACATAAGAATGCAATGCCAGGATTGGCATTATGTGTCATCATGTATCTGTAATGGTTGTTATGCGAGAATCTGGGTAGGCCTTAAGTTGTAATTGTAACCTAAAAATTTGACGTTTTCCTTGTGTTTAATATAATTTACGTTTGTACAGTATGTAGAATATGCTAATTTAGTGTGAGTGTATGAAGTCCAAACCAAAAAAGTACCTTTTTCAATACCATACAAAATAAGATTAAGTATAACCATTTTTTTATGTAACTTTCTCTTCTTTTATTAGCTTTAACGACCGTCAATCATTGTCATAGACAAAAAATGTCACAATATTTTATATGTTAAAAGGTATGAGTTTTTAACCAATGATGTAGCTTAAAAATCGCGGGAATTTTAAACTACTATCTTGCATAATTGGACGGACTATAGATACTATTTTATGATGACATCAGTCCAAATAGCTGGAAATTTCACTCTAGCTCTTGTCACTCACATATTCCGTGCGCATACTATTTCTCGACAATGCGGATCTTTGGTATATTTAGATCTTTATTGTAAACAGGCCCTGAAGTATTTGAAAAGCTTTTGGAATTTTCGCGAACTGAGGTTAAAAATCTTTGTGAAGCATTTTATTGTCACCCTGTTTGCTGCTTTTTACCACACAACTGTTTTCTTTGTGTGTATAAAATAATGCATTTAACGTTCTTTTTTATGAATAAATAGGTAATATTAGAAAGAACTTCAACTAAAAAAAACTTTTACCATATTGTAAAAGCATTATTTTTCCTAGAATTTTTCTTTAAAGCAGTAAAATGCCAATGAAAAATCAGATGAAGTAGCTATTTAAATGAATTTCCTTCAGTGGAAGTAAATCAAATTACTTCTTCATTGAAATCTACTTTAATTTACTTTAATCTACTTATATCTCTTTTACTTAAAAATGCTTTTTGAATTTTATTAAATATTTTATGTCCTGCAATATACAGAGATAAAATAATATATTAATCCAAAGGAATATCATTTAAGCCAAGAGATTGACAACTTTTTATTTATTTATTTAAATATTTAATATGCTTTGTAGCAAACTGTAAAACACCTATTGTGACATACTGCCGTGTTAGTTCGACAGACTTTTTATTTATTTATTTATTTATATTTATTTATTTATTTATTTTTTTTTTATTTTATTTATTATTAAATATACAATTAAATTACAATTGTGATCTAAGACACCTAGGTTTTCACCTGTGTTGTGTCTACAATAGAATGTTAATTACAATATTGTTTTAATATACAATTTAAATAACTATTATGCTTTGTAGCAAACTGTAAAACAACTATTGTAACATACTGCCGTGTTAGTTCGACAGTATTTTTATTTGTTTATTTTTATTTATTTATTTATTTAAATAATTAATATGCTTTGTAGCAAACTGTAAAACACCTATTGTGACATACTGCCGTGTTAGTTCGACAGAATTCAACTATAATTTAACAAAATGATTTCGAAGAAATAACGTAGTCGTGCTTTATGTAATAAAGGCGTAGTTTAAGTCATTCTTGTTTGAAAATTTGACTTACCTTTTTTCCGTTCACTTAATGGTATAGGTTATAAACACCCTGTATTTATTTATTTAGTCCAGATTAAGTTTTTATTATTCGGTCAACGATTTTATTTTTGTATATAAAGAGGCACTTACCTACCGACCTTTTGATGAGAATTTGGTATTGTGCCAAACTTTTATTATTGCTGTAGCCTGGAACTTTTAGGTCTATTAAGCATATCTGGTAACTCACGCCAGAAAAGAGTATTGTTTGTAGGTTATAGCGTAACATATAACTTATAGATCGACGATAAAGTTAGTGTTAAATCTTATCAAAAAAAAAAAAAATTGAAAAAAGTACACGCACCTTGATTTTTTTTATTCATTTTGTCTAAACAGAACTACGCCTGTAAATGCAGGATGTGTGGCGCAAAGAGTAAAAAATAAATAAATAAATGCTGTATTTGTAATACTTTTTGTATAAAAATACTTGATATATATTTAACATATTTAATTACACTAGGCAACACGGTTTCTTGTCCTGATTGCAGTCATATGTTTCTTAACTAATTTTGGGTCGTTGAGACCGAATCTGAATGTTTCTACTACCTCAGGTTTTTGAGAAAAATGAGACAAAAGTGGTAAAAAACATTATTTTACCACTCTTTTGTTCTTAAATCATGGGAGGTAAAAATATTCTGAGGACAAATTAGGATTCGGCGACTGAATATTACTTAAAAATACCCAACTTAGATTGTGGAAACTTTAAATTCATAGGTAGAATAAGTAGGGATACTAGGGAAAAGAGATATTAACAAAAAAAGAGATCCTGTGACACAACTAAGTAGGGGTGCATAAGGGGACAAGCTTAGTGGCACGTACTCACGCTAAAAAGTGCCATTACTAGGGGGTCAAAAATGAACTAAAAATATGTTACGTAATACGATCCTTAAGTAATGAAGTAATATTTTTATGATGTAAAAACATTAAAAAAAAAACGAAAAAAAAAGGAATATTGTTTTTTATAAATTATTTTTAAATTGGCATAATTGCCTGTACTAAAATTACAAATAATTAATTAATTAATTAATAAGTTAAATTTATATGTTGGTCTCGGGAATAAAGTTTACATTGTGTGCTTTAATATTATTGCTTTTTCATTTATTTACTTTTTACTAACAAACTAAGTAAAATAAAAAAAGCATTTGAATATTTTTGTAGAGAATTTTATAATCTACAAATTAGGTCCTATAAAATTTTTATACATATTTGATAGTTTTGCCACAAATGAGCAATTAATTAAACTCTGCACTTTAATTTTAAGCTTTTTATTTTTTTCGAGTTTTTACTGTGACAGAAGGCCCTTCTTATATGGTCTTTTGAATTCCTCGTATTTTTTTTTTAATATAGGTACCCTAAAATTTTAAAAATCCTACTCTTTATTAAGATTTTGAAAAAAACGTCATTATTTCCTGGACTTATATCTAAAAAATTTTAGGTGCTGAAATTTTTCTAAGGTCAGATTCGGATTCTACGCCCTCGAGTAAGAAAAATTTACTTTCCGATCGGGGCAAAAAAAAAGTTGTGATTTGTTGCCTAGTGTTATTTAACTTTTAAGTTTAATTACTAATTAATAATTAGTAGTTATTTGTTTCCAAGAAGTTAGTATATATTACTATAGTATTAATACTATTTTTAATTTAAGTTTCTTTGAAACACAATATACTGTATTAATACAACACATTTTGTTATTCAAACCAAGCAATTTTACATGATACGAGTTTTAACATTTGATTGAATGCTTGCGGATATACAAACTTTGTATACACTTGATCTGAATATTAAATACTTGTTTTTAGTAATCTTTTCTCTTCTTCTGTTCTAGACGTGGAAACAAAGTCCCTTTCTGTTCAATGTACATTTTTTTTTATAATTTCGCCTAAATATTTTGCAGCTTAGAACCTCGCCTAGAACTTTAGATTTAGCTTTAACAAACTGTAAAGTAATTTCCTTTGATTGAAGCACCACATATGCGCATTTCCTGAAAACTAATATTTCGCCAATTCAGACAAGGATATAGTTTTGAAATGACAATTTAAGCGACCAGAGAGCGGAAATTGAAGTGTCTTCCGCATAGACAAGTGGATAAACCACTTTTGTGACAGGCTTCTAAACAGGGACGGAAAAGCATAACGTTTTTAGTATTTTAAATGCTTAGTATAAATATTTACTTGCCACAATTTATTAAAGTTTCTTTAAAATATATTACAAGACATTTTATTATTCAATTTTATGAAGAAATGTTCATTTAAACATAGGTCCTATCTTTCTTTGTTCAGAAGTTATAGCGTTTTTAAAATTGAAAAAACGTAGTAGCCGGCTAGCCATGATTTAGCAAAATAAAATTTAGTAACTAGCATTTTAAACAATCACCTGTCAAAAATTGTTTGTTAATGTCATGGCCATTGACATTTAAATAAGATTAGTTTATTATATGAAAGATAATTTTAAATTGGTCAAAAAATGTAACAAACTGTTTTTTTACTAAAATGCATTGTTTTCGAGATATTGGCGTTTAAAGCAGTAAAACGTTTTTTTTAGCATATCTCACTTATTTATAACCCGATTTCAAAAAAATATTTTTTTTTTAAATGAAAGCTGTTTTCAAGCCCTATAAAAAAAATTTTATGTACAGTTTTTTTTTTTTTGCTAGAGTATAACATTTTCAAACTAATAAATTATGCAGTTGTATTAATGGTTGCCTATTCACGTGATTGGGGGCGGCGGTAGCTCAGTCGTGAACGCCTCGATCTAGTATTCGAGAGGCCGGGGTTCAATCCTCGGTTGTGGAACAACTTTTTCACAGAAATAAAATACCGTCGTTTCCCCACCACGTCGGCTTGTGCTGCCGAAGATCTAAGCACACAGTACAGAAAAAGGTTTGCAGTGGATAATGCCGCATAGCACTCGGACCTGTGATACTACCCTGGCGCACCGAGAGGGAGCAGCAAGGTAGCTGTCAGGTCTGTTGGCAGAGCTCACTTTAAGGACTTCCAAGCAACCAGGATCTGTACTAAGGCTGCAAGCGAAAATGATCCTTAAGCAGTTTGGCGCCGGTCCAAGTGCACTGGCAGCCAATAAACTTAAGGATCAAAGCCGCTCACTTAGCCAAAAAAGCCGACAAAACGAGGTTCGGATTCCTCGCTAAACTGTAGGTCCCGGGGTACAACAACTAAAATCCTCGTTAGAGTAGAAAAACTAGTAACACAGGGGTAGGCAAAAAGGACCATATGGTCTAGTTGCCAGGCTTGACCTCCCCACCATTACTACTACTACTACTACATTCACGTGATTACACCACTTTCCTTTTCATAACGTTTCAAATTAGTGCCTAGTGCCGATGTTTTGCCAAGGTGCTTGCAACTGTTCAGCTGGTTTAAATCTATATTTACTAAGAAACCAACTAATAAAAAAGTTACTACGCTTTTGCAAAAGCCTGAAAAATATCTACAATTTTATAGTAATAGTAATAGTAATAGTATTTATTGACCAATTTGATACATAAAGTACATTTGGTAAGTCAACATATAGATATTTAAAAAATACAAATATTATTTTAGACTAACATACACATACACAACGTTATACTTATATGTACTACAAATATAAAACTTATCACAATTGTATAAAAAGAATTACATGTTACAAATGTTACATTTAAAAGCATATTAAAATTTTAATAATTTAAGTACTCATTTACAGAATAAAATCCTCCTTCAATTAGATATTTTTTAACTTCTTGTTTAAATCTATTATAGTTAACAATTTTTTTAATGGAAGAGGGTAATTTGTTATAAAATACGGTACAACAATATAGTGGAGAATTTTTATAAAAAGCCTTTGAGTGACGCGGGATTTGTAAGTCATATCTGCGAGTAGTATTGTATGAATGAGTATCCGAATTAGAAATAAATTGATCCATATTATTTTTAACAAACAGGATACAGCGCAGGATATAAATGCAAGAGACCGTTAAAATTTGTTTTTCTTTAAATATCTGCCTACATGAGTCCCTAAATCCCATATTAAATATAAGGCGAATAAGGCGTTTTTGTGCTATAAAAATCCTATTTATATATGAACTGCAACCCCATCATATAATATTGTAAGATATATGCGTGTAAGCAAGAGAATAATACATACTTAAAATACCTGACTCATTTAGATCACCTTTCATTTTTAATATTCCAAAGTATGCACTACTTAATTTCTTGCAGATAGAATCAATGTGCAAATTCCATGATAAACTAGCATCAAAAAGGGTACCTAAAAATTTAATGGAAGAACTAAATGTGACATCTGGAATAACAAAATTGTCTGGTAATTTTTTTCTGATATAAAAATTAATTGCTAGTGTTTTTGACTTGTTTAAAACCAATCTATTCCTCTGGTACCAAGCATTAAAATCGTTTATTAAATTCATTATAAGAGTGTAAAGTTCATTAGTGTAAAGAGAGGATATCAAAATGGTGGTATCATCTGGTATTATTATTATTATTATTAGGTGTAAAATATTTCAATTTTACTTCAATATTTTAAGGACTCACTTAACCTAACGATGCTTATTTTATGCAAAATTACCTCAAATTACCGGTTTAACTGAAACGCTTTTAGCTTTTTAGCTAAGTCCTAATCTTTTTAGCTTTTAGCTAAGTCCTAATCTACACTACCTATTAAATAGTAAATTAATTTTATAACTTACCGGGAAGCTTAAACTTGGGTAATTTGTATATTAAAGTATAACCTTAAATTAACCGCTAACCTGAGATGATATTTTAAGCTTTAAACGGATGAAGCATACTGAAAGAAAACCAAGCACTGACCAAATAAATTTCCCCCTGAACCAAGCAAGCGAAAAAGATTTTATTCACAAGCAAACAGAAAAACGTCCTTTATATATAATGCGTGTATGCATTATAAAAAGTAGCAAAATCTATAATTTTTGATTACTTCTTTTAAAGTTAAAAAAGCTTTTCATTTTTAACCAAGGTTAGAAATGAATTCACATCTAACTTTTTTTTTGGCTTTTGGTTAAACCTCATAGATGGCGAAACTATCGCCTTGTCTGTAAACAGCTTTAGTTTGCTGTCAGATCCAAATCAACTTTCAAAACTGAAAATTTGTTGGCCTGTGTTATTGTATGATTTGCAATTATGGCGAATGCGCTACCATATGGCAATAAAAATGATGTGGTTTAATTTAATTTTCAAAATTTAAACTGACAAGGTTTTAGTTTAGCAGTTGAGAATGTAATTAACTTAAACAAAATTAAAGAATATTCCCGTAAAAATATTAAGATAAGTAATAAAACATTTTTATATCAATTTGCGATGAAAAAAATATAAAAGTTGGTTTAACATATTATAAATCGTTAAAAAATAATATTCCGAATTACACGATTCTTCGAATTATCGGGAAAAAATCACAGTTTTCATTCAAACTTGCTGTCAAAGGAAATAATTACTCCAGGTCGTAATTATTTCCAGACAGCAAATTTTCATAAAAACAGCGAATTTTTGCCGCAAAATTCTCAGACTCTTGTTTAATTATTTATGATTATTTTACTTATGCAGGGGCGTGCAAGGAATACCAATTCTATTTTTAAGTGTATACTTAATCGATGAATTATCTGTATGTTTACATCTAAATTGGGCCGCGTTAAGCAAAAAGTGAGATGACAGTAGGTTACGGAACATTTTACCCAATATCTATTCCAGGAATTTAATTAAAGATTACTTATTTTGTACATGTTCTGATACATGAACAAGTGAAACAATGTTTAATTTTAAGTGTTTTAGTAAAAACGTTTAAAAGTTATTAGGGAAAAAGTTCAACAATTTACTGTCATCTCATGTGGGTTGGTAGCTTTCTGCTTAACGCGGCGCAATTATAATCAAAATTTACCGGTAAATCAACCTATTAAAAACAATAAATTTTGAAGGTTAATATTGGGATTAATTAATTAATTAGTTAGCTAACTAAGATTAGGCGTGCGGGTATATAATCACAATTTTCTCGGATAATTAACGAAACCTACATCTAAAAAGCAACATTTTAAAGAATTAACAGTTTCTATTTGACACCTAACGTTCCGTGTACTACGTTCGCGTTGTGAAAATAAAAAGTGTTTTTTTTTTGTCATTTAGTGTAATCATTTTGCAACACTAATTTTTAATTATTAGATTATAATCCGATAATTATCGAGAAAATTAAAAAATCGATCGGTGTGTTTGCTTTTATTGTTCCATTTTTACTGCAACTTCCTATTTTTACATTGATTCTATAGCCGTATTTTTATATTCCTTTTTTTAATATTTCACTTATTTTTTCCTAAATCGTCCACCAGAGTTGGCGATTTTCCAATTTTAAGGATCAATAACGGAACATAAACGAAAAAGTAAATAATAAAATACAAATAGCTTTTTTTTAAGGGCGATTCAGAAATAGGGATATAAAGAACAAGGGGTCGTCCATAAAATACGTTACTAAAATTGACCAAAATTCATACACTTCATACTCCAATTCTCGCGTTATTAAAGGCTGTAGAGATTTTATATTTTGGCTACCCCCCCCACCAATAGGGGGGTGTTAATGTACTTAAATATATTTCTAAATAACACTATTTGTAGATTTATTACATTGAAAAAACTGTGATTAAGTCACAGTGATTTGCAACAATCCTTTTTCTCGGTAGGTGCGACTCAAAAATGCATAAATCTTTGAGTTTAAACGAAATGCCGGGATATTTCTACGAAAATTCTTTTTGCGATCGATGGGTGAGGTTGAGCATGTTGTGGGAAGAAACGGTATGTTATTGTAATGTATTTTATTTTATATCTAGGTTTTACGAATTTTATTTTACATTTACACACATTTGTACATGTAACTTGCATGTAAAATGTCAATAATGGTTTTGTATTTTTTGTAAATATGACAATTATAGCGATTTCATTTTCAAGAGTTGTTCACAGAATTGTGGCCAATGGACAGCAGTCCAATACGATAGGCAACATAAATTTAGGTCTTCAATACACAGGTGTCTTGAATCAAAATAAAGTTTTTTTTTCTGGCGCCAAAAACTCTCTTCACAGATTGAAAGAGGGTTGTCTGAAGAATAAAACCTGTTAATATTAAAATCCTCCCCGAGTCCTTTTCGAGAAAATGGGGATTAAAAAGGCTTAAATGGGCCTAAATTTAGTTTTCTAGGGATTTCATAAAAATGGCTAACTCGACGAAAAAAACTGTTTTGTTATAAAAGATAGACAAAAAAATTATCTACAAACCACTTTTTTAATGAACTCGCTAGCTCAAACCCTTACCGTTTTATAGCTCAAACAAAGTTGCATATTAAGATAGCTTATTGTCAATCATTTTTTAAGCATGCATATTTTGGGTTTTTGTAAAAAAACTCAAAAACCACAATTCCAACAACAAAAATAGTTATTACATAAAAGATTCTTAGTTAAATTCAACACAAACCAACATTTTGTTTATCTTAATCTTTAATAGATCAAGAGATATATAGCTTCAAATGTTATCGTTTTAAATTTCATGTTACAATTTTTTCCTTCATATGCAATAAATTGGTTTTTTGTAAATATCCTAAAATCGAGTAGGTAAAAGAAAAAAAATCATATGAGTGAAAAAATAGTTAAGAAAATTATCTAAAAAACGCTGTTTTATTTGTTTACTTAGCTCTCTTGGTTTGCAAACTATAGCTCGTGAAAGTAAGAAAATATTGTAATAATTTTGTATATATATATATATAATTTTGAAATAAGACAATTTTTTTTTTCTATTATTCTCCTATAGTTTAATTCCTTTTATTGCAATAAAAGGA